>JARJLG010000094.1:0-352556 GCA_029448575.1 Mycena maculata | reverse complement strand
ACCGGCCGGCCCGGCCGGCCCGGTCCGGCAATTCCCGAGAGGGTTTTCACGCTATGAAGGTCTACTGAGCGTTTCCTTCTCCCCCCCCGCCCCGTTTCCCTTCTAATCACTGATTACTCATCGGGCCGACGGACTTGTATTTCTCCGAGGCCTTATTGTCTAGTCCGACTTCTTTCTCGGGCGTCCTTACCAAGCCCGAAGTCCTTTATTGTTTAACCTTACTAAGTCACCTTGCTACCTTATTGTTTAACGTTTCTTACTTACCAATATCTCGCACGCTATTGTATTCAATAGACAATAGCGTACTTAGTTTAAAAAGCTAGTTAGATATGTTTTGTACTTCAGTTTGATTATTGATTGTTTCTTCGCTATCTCGGCGTTGGTCGAGCCTCTGTCTTCATCCTCTATTCGGACTTCAACTCCGAACTCCGAACTCCGTGACTCCAGACTATAGTCTTGTGCGGAACTGCGGACCGAATAGTCGCTCACTCTATTCTTTGTAGTGTTGCGAGAAACCGCGAACTCCGAGGTCGGACTTCCTCGGCCTTGGCCTGACTCGACATATAACAGTATAATCAAACTCACCTATTCGGTTCGCCATGTCTGGATCATACTTCAATCCCAATCTCTTCACACCGGGCAATACCGCCCCTAACCCTTTAATTCCGACACACCAACACCGAGAACGTCGGGAATCCCGACTATTTTCTAACATTCCTACTCTCGGTCAAACTCCGGTTCAACCACCTACTTCGGCCAATCTTCAGAACAACCCCATCTCCTATTGTCTTTCATCCCATACCTCGTCTTCGTTCAGCATCAGTTCCAAATACCGCGCCAGTTCCGCTTCTCCGTCGGGGTGCAACTCCGGTGACTCCATCTCCGATTGGAATCCCTCCGGCTCAGATGAGAGTGCCCTCGTGGCCTCTATTCAGGAGGTGATACCGAGGAGGCTCCAGCCCCGGAGCCCGAGGCAGAGAACCCGAGCGCCCTCCGACTCGGAACACCGAACCCGAGGAACCTGTGGGAGGTGCCCCGATGGGGGTGACGACGGGGATGATGATGGTCCTGGTGGGCCCGGAGGTGGTGGACCTGTCCCTCGGCGTCGGCCTCGGAGTCCGGACGACGCCGAGATCGGTGCTCGGATTTTCAGCGGACTCAACGATCTTACTACCGTCCTTCGGTCGCTTTCGGGAGCTAATTCGGGTCCCGTTCGGAGTTCCGATCCAACCTCCGAAACCCCGAGCCTTTCGATGGCTCGGACCCCTCCAAACTTCCTTTATTCCTCTCGCAATGCGGACTTCACTTCGCTGAGCGAGTTCAGGATTTTCCTTCGGACGACGACCGCATCATCTTTGTCCTTTCATACTTGAAAGGGGCAGCGGCCGCTTGGTTCCAACCCGCTATGTTTGCCACGGACAGTACTGTCCCCGACTGGGACGGCAACTTTTCACTCTTCATTCAGGAGTTGATGTCGGTCTTCGGACCGCATGACCCTGTCGGAGATGCCGAAAGCAAACTCCGAACGCTTCGGATGAAGCCTCGGACCCGATCTCGACCTACATCGTCGATTCAACACCCAGGCAGCTATGACTCGCTGGGGTGAAGCGGCACTTCGGTCCCATTCTACGAAGGATTGCCTAGTCGGATCAAGAACCAGCTCGCGGGTCCTTGATCCTCCGACAAATCTCGTCGGACTTCGGACTTTGGCACAGCGCATTGATCAGCGCTATTGGAACGGGAGTCGGAGAAGAAGCGAAGGCAACCCCGACTCAACCCCGAACACCGCGTCTCGGTCTTCGGGCCACGGTGCTGGCGGCGGTGGAAAGAAACCACAACAACTCCGAAATCCACCAACAATCCTTCCTCGGCATCCGCCTCGTCGACCGGAGCAGCCTCGGGGTCCGCAACCCCGAGAACTCCGAAGCCCTACGCCGACAAGTTAGGCAAGAACGGCAAAATCACGGACACCGAGCGCGCTCGGCGTTTGAAGGAAGGGTTGTGCATGTATTGTGGTGGAAGGGACATCAGGCTGCGGATTGTAAGAAGAGGACTACGCCTTCGCAGGGTCGGGCATCCGCCACGACTCCGAACTCCGAGGCCACTCCGTCCACTGAGTCAAAAAAATGACCAGCAACTCCGAACGGGTGCTGAGTTTCGGAGGTTGCTGGTCATTTTTTTGACTCAGTGGACGGAGTGGCCTCGGAGTTCGGAGTCGTGGCGGATACCCGACCCTGCGAAGGCGTAGTCCTCTTCTTACAATCCGCAGCCTGATGTCCCTTCCCACCACAATACATGCACAACCCTTCCTTCAAACGCCGAGCGCGCTCGGTGTCCGTGATTTTGCCGTTCTTGCCTAACTTGTCGGCGTAGGGCTTCGGAGTTCTCGGGGTTGCGGACCCCGAGGCTGCTCCGGTCGACGAGGCAGATGCCGAGGAAGGATTGTTGGTGGATTTCGGAGTTTGTTGTGGTTTCTTTCCACCGCCGCCACCACCGTGACCCGAAGACCGAGACGCGGTGTTCGGGGTTGATTCGGTGTTGCCTTCACGCTTCTTCTCCGACTCCTGTTTCCAATAGCGCTGATCAATGCGCTGTGCCAAAGTCCGAAGTCCGACGAGATTTGTCGGAGGATCAAGCACCGCGAGCTGGTTCTTGATCCGACTAGGCAATCCTTCGTAGAATTGGGACCGAAGTGCCGCTTCACCCCAGCGGGTCATAGCTGCCTGGGTGTTGAATTCGACGATGTAGGTCGAGATCGGGTCCGAGGGCTTCATCCGAAGCGTTCGGAGTTTGCTTTCGGCATCTCCGACAGGGTCATGCGGTCCGAAGACCGACATCAACTCCTGAATGAAGAGTGAAAAGTTGCCGTCCCAGTCGGGGACAGTACTGTCCGTGGCAAACATTGCGGGTTGGAACCAAGCGGCCGCTGCCCCTTTCAAGTATGAAAGGACAAAGATGATGCGGTCGTCGTCCGAAGGAAAGTCCTGAACTCGCTCAGCGAAGTGAAGTCCGCATTGCGAGAGGAATAAAGGAAGTTTGGAGGGGTCCGAGCCGTCGAAAGGCTCGGGGTTTCGGAGGTTGGATCGGGAACTCCGAACGGGACCCGAATTAGCTCCCGAAAGCGACCGAAGGACGGTAGTAAGATCGTTGAGTCCGCTGAAAATCCGAGCACCGATCTCGGCGTCGTCCGGAGTCCGAGGCCGACGCCGAGGGATAGGTCCACCACCTCCGGGCCCACCAGGACCATCATCATCCCCGTCGTCACCCCCATCGGGGGCACCTCCCACAGGTTCCTCGGGTTCGGTGTTCCGAGTCGGAGGGCGCTCGGGGTTCTCTGCCTCGGGCTCCAGGGCTGGAGCCTCCTCGGTATCTACCTCCTGAATAGAGGCCACGGAGGGCACTCGCATCTGAACCGGAGGGATTCCTATCGGAGATGGAGTCACCGGAGTTGCACCCCGACGGAGAAGCGGAACTGGTGCGGTATTTGGAACTGATGCTGAACGAAGACGAGGTATGGGATGAAAGACAATAGGAGATGGAGGTTGTTCTGAAGATTGGCCAAAAGTAGGTGGTTGAACCGGAGTTTGACCGAGAGTAGGAATGTTAGAAAATAGTCGGGATTCCCGACGTTCTCGGTGTTGGTGTGTCGGAATTAAAGGGTTAGGGGTGGTATTGCCCGGTGTGAAGAGATTGGGATTGAAGTATGATCCAGACATGGTGAACCGAATAGGTGAGTTTGATTATACTGTTATATGTCGAGTCAGGCCAAGGCCGAGGAAGTCCGACCTCGGAGTTCGCGGTTTCTCGCAACACTACAAAGAATAGAGTGAGCGACTATTCGGGTCCGCAATTCCGCACAAGACTATAGTCTGGAGTCACGGAGTTCGGAGTTCGGAGTTGAAGTCCGAATAGAGGATGAAGACAGAGGCTCGACCAACGCCGAGATAGCGAAGAAACAATCAATAATCAAACTGAAGTACAAAACATATCTAACTAGCTTTTTAAACTAAGTACGCTATTGTCTATTGAATACAATAGCGTGCGAGATATTGGTAAGTAAGAAACATTAAACAATAAGGTAGCAAGGTGACTTAGTAAGGTTAAACAATAAAGGACCTCGGGCTTGGTAAGGACACCCGAGAAAGAAGTCGGACTAGACAATAAGGCCTCGGAGAAATACAAGTCCGTCGGCCCGATGAGTAATCAGTGATTAGAAGGGAAACGCTCAGTAGACCTTCATAGCGTGAAAACCCTCTTGGGAATTGCCGGACCGGGCCGGCCGGGCCGGCCGGTCCGACAAAGCACGGATATAACAGGACTCTCCGTAGTCGGCAGAGTCAACTTGCACACGGCGACCTGCGCCGTCAATGAGGTAGGGGACTCCCGAGGCGTCTCTATGGAGCGTAACTCGGGTGCTACCCGGGGCAGGGCTGCTCGCATTGCTGCGGGCTGCCACGTCATCTGCGCCATCAGCGTTGCTGGTGGCACTCAGGGCGGTGTCCGCTCGGGAATTGGCCGAGACAAACTCCGTGTGGGCGGCAGAGGGGTGTTCTGCCGTAGGATGTTCGGTGCTTTCCATGTCGTTGGATAGCGTCGAGTAGTATATATTTGTCAAAAATATAGGATTGTGCTCCGTGAAGAGCTTTTGCTAGCTTAAAAAAGTGTTAGAGGTGTATATGGGTCTTAGAATTCACCGAAGTAAGCTGTCCCAAGATCTATATTGAATAGAGCGAGCGGGCGAGCCTATGATGGGGTGGGTAAAAAGATGCCCATCACACGGTGGACTTCGCCCTAATATACTACACAAACAAATATGTACAAACAGTAGATTAGATAGCAAGATAAGGTGGTTTAGGCGCGTAGCGCCTAAGTCATCCGCCTTACACTAACCTCTAACCAACCCTAACCCCTAACCCTAACCAACCCTAACCTTCTAACCCTAACAAGGCCCCTAAGGTGGGGCCAAAGGGGCAGGAGCATGTCTGCTGGTAAAGGAAAGGGTATGATGTAGTCTCATTGTTTGGTAAGTTTCTCTATGGTCTCTTGGTGCAGTTGGTTAATATGTGTGATTTATAACAGCATCACCGAGTGGTTTTGAGTTTGATTCCCATCATGAACACTCTTTTATTTTGACATTTTCCTTACTGCACCACATTATAATGCCCTACCACTTAGTGCACACTAAATAGTGGGTAAATTGCATTGCCACTTGCACTAACTTGTGGCATAAATCATAATGTAACTACAGACAGTGGTGGCAGCAGGCGCAACACAAGCAACAGTTGCAGCAGCAACAGTCTAGTGACCGCCCAGATATTAAAAAGCTCCTGATGGAACATCAGGATCAAGTAGAAAAGAGCCTAGCTGAGAGTATGGATAAAGTGGTTGTGTCCAATCATAAAAATTGGGTCGAGATGAAAATACTGGAAGCCATTCGTGGCAGCCGACCCTCAAACTCGAACAATACCCCGAAACCATGGGAAAACTTGAGTCGCCCAACTTTGGACAATATGAGGAGGATTACCTCTAATGACTGCTTCTATTGCAATTATTCGGGCCATTTCATGGGTGATTGCAAAATACGCCATGCGCATCTCAACGCGGGTTTAATCAAAGTGGTAGACGGGAAAACTTTGTTCTTTGATGGGAAGTCTATTCCCTCTGAGCCTCGAAATAAATCTTGAGCCCAGAAAGTCGAAGAGTACTATAAGAACCGTGGACCCAAAGACTTTAAGTCAGTAGTTGTTTCTCACCAGTACTCCTACGAAGAAGAAGGAGAGGATCCAAATTATGATCCTAGACCTGATGAGATTCGGACACTGAAGTTCGAGACAGAGGAACTTAGGCAGCAATTGTTGCAGGAGAAAGAACACTCCAGGCAGCAGTCGCTCCAACGCCCTACTGAACCACTGAGTGCTCGTATAGGCGATGAAGAGTTAGAGCAGCTCCTGCATGCCCTTTGACAGGGACTAGGACCATCTCTAGAACAACTCGTTCAGACCCGCGCTAACAATGTGGGGCAGTCTAGCGAGGGTTTTCAGTGAATCCAATGAAGGGGAGACCTGGAAATCCACCAGGTCAGCGAAAACCCCCTGAGGATCTCGAGAAGCCGAAAGTTCTGAGTTCGAATAAAGGAGAGCCTGACAAGGTTGTAAAAAATATGTCTAGACAGGTAGAAGTGGTTATCGAGAAACCGAAACCTAGACCCAAGGCAACTGTGGAAGAAGTACCGGATGAAGATGACCCTGTCGCAAAGGTCATTGCAGATAAGCCAAGAGAATTGGCATTTCGCGACGTACCTCCTGTAGAACATGTGTTGTCTAGACCAGTGCTACCGCGGAAACCTGGGGTGGCGATCAGTACTGAACCACCTCTAGCCCAGGAAAAGGCATATGAGGTGAAGTCCAATGATGATCCAGAAGCCATAAAATTAATAAGGCAGAAGATTATGAAAACAGAGGTCTCAGTACAGATAGGTCATCTGCTTGGAGGGAATACCGCGTTACCACGCGACTTCCACCAGCAGACCGCAAAAACCAGGAGGCATATATACTTCCCTGGTAAAGACAAATCTAGGAAGGTGCCTAATTTTACGGCCCAACTAGTTGAGGAGGGCTCGAATGATGATAACGAGTCGCCTCGGGAAGAATTATTTTCTGATATTCCTGAACTAGAAATTCAGGAGGACACGATTCACGTCGAGGAATTACCCTATGACTCGTATGTGATGATTTTGTCTCAAGACGTAGGAGATATGCTGGAAGGGTCTCTTGTAATGGACGATCCTGTGCTACAATACCTTGAGAGTCTTGCTGAGGGAGAAACCCCTAAGCAGATTATCGTTCGGGAACTTAGCTCGGCAGCGCTACGTTGTCTATACCCGATAACACTGGGGGCATGATGTGATCTGCCCGCCCGGCAGATATCGTGCAGATCGCTGGCAGATAGGAAAACCGCCCAACAAATGCCCATTATCTGGCAGCCTGGCAGATGTTGGGCAGATATCAAATCTGCCGGATATCTGCCCGGCCGCCAGATAGCGAGCAGATAACGGGCAGATTTGATATCTCCCGGATATTTGCGTGTTATCTGCTGGGCGGGCAGATTCAAAATCTGCCTGGTGGGCAGATTTTGAGAAGATGTCAAAGTGCCTCCAGGCAACACTTTCTATAACAGGCTATAATGGCGAGCAGCTGACCTTCAGAGACCCCCTTGCACATCCCAAAGCAGTCGAGGCAGGGAACCGCCATCTAGTTTCAACCGAATTCAATCATCCAACCGAGTGCACACCTCCAGCAGCGCATGTTCCGCCAAACACGAATTCACGCAGGCGCAACGGGCACAGCTGGGGAGGCTCAACCCGCGTGGATGAGAACCGCTGGGTAGTATGTCCGATATGTGGAGGCCTTGTAGGTGCAAGATCTCCACGAATGGCTATGTCGCCAAAGGTCCCCACATAAGGGAGAAGTTAGTACAAAAGCAAGAAAAATAAAATAAAAGAGAACCGGCCACTCACCCAGAATAAATGGCACCAGTCATGCGGTCGCGCACATGCATTGCACGGGGTCCCCAACCTTGCCGAGCTGCCCGATGTCGACGTCTGGATGTGCATGTCAAGGTCATTTCCACTATGAACACCTATTTGTAGAACGTCTGGTTCACACCAATCACGTTCTTGATCTGGTGGTACATCTCGAGCTTGAGCGAGTTGAAGTGGACCTGGCGAATGAGTGAGCAAAGGTCTCTGTAAGAGCTCTCGAGCATGGGGGGAGGGGTAGGGCACGTAGGGGTCGGCGGTGGTTGCGCTTCGTCTCCTCCACATCCGCTGAGCACAGTTAGTCTTTGAGTTTGTGGATTTTGCAACAGGTATACCTGCGGTCTCGTTAATGAAACTGTTTGTGAAGAAGACGGATGCACACCGTTTGCACACCCAACACGAGATGAGCCCAAACGCCTGCCACCTGCCTGTCGACACTCCTCTTACCCCTCCTGTGCTTCCTCCGCCACATTGGCGCTGCGCTCATGCCAGACACCACCGTAACACGCCCAGAACTTGCCGACGCCGAGACCGACCTCACACGTCCCACCCGCACATCTCTTGGCCGCAGCAGAAAGGCCAGCAGAGTGGACCTAGCGACATCATCAGTATAATGGCGATCAAGAACAATTGGACACACCTGGCCCTCGACTAGCTTGACTGCCTGCCCTCCACCTGTGCCGCGAGCTACGCATCATTCGGATTGATGCAGAAGACGTGCCATGCCTGTGTCTCGGACAGCGTGTCGAGCGCTGCGCAGAAGGTGCCCTCGACGCAAGCCTATCCACCGGGTGCAGAACCTGGATTAGGGAAGCATTAGCGAGAAAACGCGGGAGGGAGAGAGGAGAAAGAATGGGAAGGGACCAAGGGATCAACAGACACAATGAGAAGGGTGTAAAAGGAGTGTCTGCAGCACGGACAAAGACATGCTGGTAGGAAGAAGCAGCCCGCGGCACAGATTGCACGTTCATTCGGACGCATGCCGCCCTAGAAACAAAAACAAAAAACCCACCTTCCCCCACCCCCGCCTCCTCTGGGATCGCGCTCGTGGGGCTCAGCGTGCTCCCCCTCGTCGGTGCATTCATCCGCTGGGTCGACAGCGTGCGCAGCGGCTTGAAGGGCTGCTGCACAGCGACAATTGTGTCCTCATTGCGGGGGTGCGCCGTCGTCGTGATCGCCTTGCCCGAGAAGAGCGCGCGCACGAAGGGGTTCACGGAGCCGCTGCCTGGGGGGTGTTAGTATACACCAGTTAAGAGGAGAAGAGGAGGGAGACGCACCGGTGGCAGAATCGTCTGCGCCGTGCAGGAGCGAGATGAAGTCTGGGTTCAGCGCGTCCATGTTCTTGTCCAGGAAGCCGTCGGCCGAGTAGATGACCGGCTCGTTGTAGTGCGCGATCGTGAAGGTCGCGCCAGAGCCGGAAAGGCTGGAGGTGGTCTGGGTGATGGGTTAGCACGAGAGAAGAAGTGGGTGTTAGAGGATAGGAATAAGGCGACGAAAGGCATTCTGGTGCACATGCTCGCCTGCCCTGGGGATGAATCGCTGCAGGTGCAGATGAAGCCCACCATCCCCCTCGCGACTCGGGACTCAACACTCACCTTGAAACTCGAATGATTCCCCCACCGCTTTGCAAACACCTCGACCATCGTCCCGTCCGTCTTCTTCGGCGCCCTCCGCGCCTGTTCGTCCACAATATGCAACGAGCCCCCTTGGGCGCATCTGCAGCAGCCGCACACACTCTGCGTTGTTGAACCACACAACGTCCTTGGGGACATATCTCGGAATGAGGCCCTCCGCTGTGTACTTGGCGACGTGGGCTGCAAAGAGGTGCTGCTGGATGTGCGCCTGCAGGCGCTCGTTCGCAAAGTTGACGCAAAACTGGTCGAGGGAGTTGGGGTGCGAGGAGAGGTTCTGCGGGCCAGGGAGGTCGAACAGGCCGAGGAACGCAGAGGCGCTGGTTGATGTGCTCGTTGAGCCATGTGAAGAGCAGGCTGCAGAGCGTCTTGGCCAGGTCGTCACGGTTTTCGGACGCGCCATCGGGGTCGAGGAAGATGGTGCAAAGCTACTTCTTGATGAGCTTTGTGCGGTATGTGAGGGACGCCTCGAGCGTTGCAGGCGGGACACCGAGGAAGTCCGCGATGAGGTGCAGGAGGTCGACGTTGCGCACGACCGCGGCGTCCGAGTCACGCAAGCGGTCGAGGGTGAACTCGAGGTTGCCGAGGTGGACGGCGAGGAGCGGGCGACATGCTGGCGACAAGGTGGTAGATTATGCGGAAGTTGCGCTCGCCATTGCGCCCGCCACGCGCGCCCTTTCAAGATAATAATCGAGGGTTTTGACGGCCGCGGTCGGAGAACTGGAGCTCGGTGTAGGCGCCGGAGTGCGAGGCGTTGGGGTTGAAGAGCGTGCGAGCATTGCTGAAGGACTCGAGCACAAAGGACGCGGCGGGGACCTGTTGCGCGAGTTTGGACCCTTTCTTGCCTGGGGCAGAGACGGACAGGTCCAGCAGCAATTTTATTGCCAGACGCAGTTTTGCCGCTGTGCAGTCCGTTGGATTCTAATTCAAGAGAAAAGAACGAAACTGACGAGAAAATGATGCTCTGGTCCTGGGTCGTCCTCCGCATGTGGTAGTACACATTACTCACGAGTCGGAAGATGTGTGGAGGGAGGATTTCCTTGTCCTTGTTGCTGGCGCAGTACTCTGTGGCGTACTTGTTCAGGACAGAGTCGCCCGAGGGTGATACGTATTTGTGGAGATTGAGGGCGACGAGGGCAGAGGCGCCGAGGGCGGTGTAGATCGTGTCAGACATGAAGCGCTCCCACAGACATGACACGATCACATCGTCCGACACATGCGGCACCGCGGCCAGGTCGCTGGCCCCAGACATGGCGAGAAAGAGAAAAGATGTTTACTCGGCAGCTGTTTGTTTGCCAGAAACACCCGGAACAAACATACGACATCACTGTGCCGGCCGCCAGGGCATTTCCCAAAGCCTTTCCTTTCTTTCGCTGTCCAAGGCAGCCATCCAGTCAATCCATACACGAGTTCTTGCAATTCTCCACTTGAAATTTTGAAGCTTGAAGCTGCTTGAAATGTGGTTCGGAAGCAAGAGCAAATAGGCGCCGATTTAGACGATCACCACGAGTTGATGGGTAAGAAACTGGTCCGACTTCCGAATCTGATTTAACCTGACATTATAGACTCGTGGGTTTGTACTGAATCGGTACAAGTAATAGTTTGGGTAAAGCTAGTGAGGACGACAGGTGGCACGGCCTGCTGCTACCTGTAAGAACAAAGTATTAAAGTCTTAAAGGAGGGTACAGTATACTAGTTGTGTGAATCACTGGGTCTTGGCGGTAGGCCTGACGCGCCGCCGAGACGCACGACGGGCGAAGGCAAGGTCCGAAGGTCTTGCTCGTGGGAAGCCAGAATAACTGGAAAGAAAAGGGCTTCACTTCAAGCTTTAAGTCTTGAAGTTGTTTCAATGTTTGAGTCACAACAAGAATCCTAATCGGGACGGATACCGTTAATCCGTAATTTAAGTGGTGAATGTTGGTTGAGTACTCACGGAGTCGCAGTGTCTTTGAGAAGGAAATTGGACCCGTCATAGAACCTTTTATTTCCAGGCGCGATTTGGTAAATTGACGGTTAAATAAAGCGACAAGTTGGAAATCATCAAATGTCACAGGCACTGAAACTTTTGACATGTAATGCACCTGTGGCGATGTCGGACCCAATCAGTCCATTCTCGGACAAAGTTTGCATAGAAGGCAGTGGAGAAATATCAAGTCTTGAACAGTCCATGCAACATAATGCTTCAACTTTGCAGCCCGAATTGCACAGAAAGTCCCGACTCGTAGTGTCTGGAGATGGTATGGGCTGCATCTGCTTTGCATGAAGAAGGGAGATGATGGGCCTGTCGCTTGGAGTCCAGCCATGTGTACATGGCCATCGACCTTCTCGTTGACAAGCTCAACCTTCTCCTGGTTTCTCTCGTATCCGGACACGTGTCAGCACCACACAAGCCTCCAGCGGCACATTCTTCCTTTCTCGACAACATGCTTCAAGGGACAATGAAGGAACGCACTTCTTCTTGATGAAGATCTCTGCAAAATAAAATGTCGGTCAGTAAATGTACGACAATGCATTGTCGAAGCCACCTGTAGCTGTAGGTTTTTGCCTAATGACCTGGACACAGCCAGCAAACCCGTTGTCTAAAGACATGGAGTTTACCAGCCCCCTGGCTAGCTTTTTTTCCCTGCCAAATTTACTTAAAATAAGAAAGTGGCCGAAGCAGGGATTGAACCAAAAGCCTTAGGGTTACATAAGAACGAACAGCCTAAGTAACACTCTAACCAACTGAGCTAAGAAGGAATGAAAGAGAATGAAATTCATAGGGCCATATCATAGCTCTGATAATTCACAATGGAGATGTTTCATACCTTCTGGCCCCACCTTAGGGGCCTGGTTAGTGTTAGTAGGTTAGTGTTAGAGGTTAGAGGTTAGAGGTTAGAGGTTAGTATTAGTAGGTTAGGGTTAGAGGTTAGAGGTTAGAGGTTAGAGGTTAGCTCCTAGGTATATTGAATTTTGTTGTTAGGGTAAGGGGTTTGGTGGTTAGGTTTGGTTAGGGTTAGGGTTAGAAACACAACAAACACACATAATAAGCTTTAAACATACAATTTCTATTTAGTGTAGTGGTTAAAGGGTCTCTTTCTGATGTGTCTTTTGTAATCATGCTATTTAAGGTGGTCTGGGTTCAATCCAGGCAGCTGCAATTCATTTTGTCAGTTATTACTGAAATCATCACTGAATGCTCTTTTCTGGCTGTAGCCAGGCCCTGGCTAGGTCCAGGTGTTTTGCCTAATGTTCTATGGCTACATCCAGGGCTTTTAGGCTATATCTTACTGCTAGGGCTCGATGAAGCGCGGAAGCCCCGAGGTGGCGGAGAAGGAGATGGAACCCGTCGAGTCGGAGGACTCGGAGGCGGAACCGGAGGCTCCGGTTGCGCCCCGAGCCCGTTCCGAATCCTGGCCGGAGGATTTCCGGTCCACGGACGGCGGGGAGGATGAGAGGATGGAGGTGGACGCGCCTGGGGCGCTGGAGGGGCCGGAAGGGCCCGAAGACCAAATCGCCGCGACGTCCCGAGTTGCGAGCCAGGCTGCGGAGGCGAGGACCATTACGGTCCTTACCTTCAAGCCTGACCCCGATCCTGACCCGCCTCCGCCGCCCACTCCTTCGCCAGCACCGGAGCCTCCGGTGCAGGTGAAGAGGGAGTCGGAGGTGCGCGAGTTCCAGACTCTCATGCTGCAGCCGGGAGCGCCAGCCGGATTCCACGAGGAGGATGGAGTCTTCGTGATGGACGATTCAGATGAGGAGATGGGGGAGCTGGAGGCTCCGGAAAAGCCGGAAGCGTCCGGAAGTGCGGAGTGAAGGCCCTGGAGGCCCAAGGACAAAATAGACATTTGTAAATATATGAAATGAGTGTTGTATTTTGAATTGGTTGAATTTTGTTTTTCTTGGTTTTAATTTTTGGTGATGAGTTAATATTCGGGTCCGGGCTTATTCGGAAAACGCCGGAGAAAGTTGTCGATATGTTCGGCTGCGTCCAAGTCGTCCGCCCCAACCCAAGCATACTGATCGTCGGTATTCTCGTATCCGAGCCATTCGACGTAGTACCGGAGCTTAGTTCGGAACCTCCGGTCAATCTTCGAGTCAACGATTTGCTTGATTTCGAAGTGTGACTCGCCGTCGATGATTTCTACGGCTGCCGGAGGCGGCTCCTCACGTCCCGGGAATGGGTTCGGAACGTGCGGTTCGAGTTGGGAAATATGGAAAACTGGATGGACCTGTGACAACGATTTTGGAAGCCGAATGGTGTAAGAAGTGGCACTGGGTTTGCCAATAACTTCATAAGGGCCAAGGTACGTCTCCGAGAATTTCGGAGTTGGCCGGCTGGTGTGAAGATGTTTCGCAAGGATAAAAACCTGGTCGCCAATCGAAAGCGGAGGTTGCGGAGCGCGTTTCCGGTCTCCGGTTTCCTTGTACCGCTCCTGGGCAAAAGTGATTTGCTCCCGGAGGAACTGATGCAGTTCCTGAAGATCAACGACAAAATCCTTGGCGTACATGTTCGCAATGTCACGCTCCGGATGGACCGTGATTGCCGGATTGTAACCCTTGTTGGCGAAGAAGGGGGAGATGCCGGTCGAAGCATTCGGAGCGTTGTTGAGAGTGAATTCCGCAAGCGGAAGGAGTCGGTCCCAATCGTCCTGTTGATACGAGCAGTAGATGCGGATATATTGTTCAACAGTCTGATTCATACGTTCCGTTTGACCGTCAGCCTCCGGATGATAACCGGAAGTATAATGGATCTCCATATTGAGAAGTTCGCCCAGCGACCGGAAGAAGGAAGCGATGAATTCGGAACCCCGGTCGCACGTAACATGTGCCGGAACACCGTGTTTGGAAAAGACGTGAATGAGGAAGAGGCGAGCGAGCTCCGGCGAATTGATGTGGGTATCGCAAGGAATGAGAATGACCTGTTTGGATGACCGATCAACAATCACCAAAATGCAGTCAAACTCGCCGGAGAGAGGGAGTTGCTCGATGAAGTCCATGGAAATGGAATGCCAAGGCCGGAGCGGAACCGGAAGGGGTTTCAAGAGTCCGTAAGGCCGATGCCGAGGCTTTTTGTTGCGCTTGCATAGAACACACGACCGACAGTAGTCCCGGACGAAGGTCCGAACCTCCGGCCAAGTGTACTCACGGCGTACGAGTGCTAATGTGCGATTTTGTCCAAAGTGGCCAGCCAACTCGTGATCATGCAAATTCTGCAGAACACGTACGCGGAGCTGGTCCGGAGCATCTCCGGAAACCACTGGAACGTAAATGCGATCATAGAGCCGGAGCATACCGGAAGGGTCGAGTTTCCAGCGCGGAGTGGTGCCGGAGGCTGCGGAAGCAATGCCCGCAACGGCGGCTGGGTCATCGTTGTAGTGGGCACGAATGTCGGAATAGAGCTTCTCAACATCCATAACGATGGAGGAACGGAGGGTGATTTCCTCGAGGAATGTGGCCCGGAGCGACGCGGTGAGTTGATCTTGAGTAAAAATGGGGCGAAAATTTTGAGGATTCAATTGGCTGTAAGCCCTATCCCCCTCTTTAGGGTAGACGTCCCATCGTCTAGTCAAAGCGTCTGGCTTGGCTCCGAGCTTACCCGGACGGAACCGGATAACCATATTGAAGTGGCACAGGTATTCCGACCACCGGACTTGGCGGCGAGTGAGGATTTTGGTCGTCGCGAAGTATTCCAGGTTCTTGTGGTCGGTTACGACGTCGACCGGAAGCTCCGGTCCTTCGAGGTAATGCCTCCAGTGTTTAAAGGCGTCGAAGATGGCCAAGAGTTCCTTGTCATGAGTGTCGTAGTTGAGTTCGGCCGGACCGAGTGTCCGAGACCGGAACGCAATGGGATGAATTTCGCCATCATCTCCGAGGATGGAGAGAATCGAGGCGATTGCGTAGTCGGAGGCGTCGGTTTCGACAGTGAGCTGCCGGAACGGAATCCAGTGTGAAAGTACCGGAGCCTCCGTAAACGCGTGCTTGAGGGTGTCAAATGCGAGTTGGCAAACCGGGGTCCAATCCCATCGGACGTTGGAACGAGTGAGGCGAGTAAGAGGGATCGTGATCGCCGAGTAGTTCCATATGAAACGCCGATAAAAATTACAAAACCCAAGGAAGGACTGAACGTCCTTCACTTTCCGGGGTTCCGGCCAATCAACGATGGCGGAAACTTTGTCCGGAGACATCCGGAAGCCTTCCGGCGACAGGATGTAACCGAGATATTCGCAGGTGGTGACGCTAAACTCGCATTTTGAGAGTTTGCAGTAGAGTCCGGCCTTCCGGAGGCGCCGGAGCACTTCCCGAACGTGTTCGGTATGTTGGGTCGGATCATCGGAATAGATCAATATGTCGTCCAAATAGATGACGACGTACACGTCCAACAGATCCGCGAACAAACTGTTCAGGAACCGCTGAAAAGCGGCCGGAGCAGTTGGTAAGGCCTTCCGGAACAACCCGGAATTCGAAGGACCCATAGCGAGAACGAAACACCGTCTTAGGTTCGTCACCCGGAGCGATCCGGAGGAGATGGTATGCGTGCCGGAGATCAAGTTTTGTATAGATGCGAGCCTTCCCGGGAGCATCGAGGAGATCGGCGATGAGAGGAAGCGGATAGCGGTCCTTCTTCGTAATCCGATTAAGTCCTCGGTAGTCGACGCACAACCGGAGGCTACCGTCCTTCTTCTTAGCGAAGAGAATAGGAGCTCCATGACTTGAACGAGTCGGGTATATAAATCCCGACTTCAAATTCTTGTCGATGAAGTCCCGAAGGGCAGCGAGCTCGGTAGGCGAAAGGGAGTAGACATGACCGACCGGAGGCTCCTCGCCGTCCAGGAGCTCGATTTTGAGGTCGAATTCTCGATGAGGAGGAAGATTGTAAGCTTCCTGCTCCGAGAAGACGTCAGCGAACTCGTGGTACTCGGAAGGTATACCGGAAGTGTCCGGAGCAGATGCGGAAGCAAACCGGGCACGGGCTTCTTCCGAGGGAGTGGCGCGCATTGTATATTGACAACAATCCTTGTCTCGAATGATGGAGCGGTAAGCCGCAGCAGACACGAGAGACACAAGCGGAGGGGTAGAGAGAGGACGAGGCCCGGAGGCCTCCGGAATCTCCATGGAAGGAGCAAGAGTCTCCATAGAAGGAGCGGGAGATGGCGGAATCGTCGGAGTCGGTGTAGGCGCCGGAACCGGAACGACTTGTACCGGAGGTGCCTCGTCCGTAATCGGAACTACCGTAGCAGATCCCGGAATTATTTCCGGGGTTGTCGACAGGGATTCCCTTACGGGATCGGGCCGGAACGTGATAGAGGCTTCGGACCAGTTAATCAACGGATTAATGCGGCTGAGCCAATTGTATCCCAGGACCAGATCGCAAGGAGAATCGAGACGTGTGACGAAGAAGTCCATGTATTGAACTTCGCCAGAAGGAAACCGGAGCAACAACCGGAGCATCCGGTTGATGATGGAAGATGAGCCGTCGAGATACCGGACCCGCACCGGGTCCACCGTATACGTGGAAAACGCATTAGATTCGCAGACTTTCAATGATACAAAACAATGAGATGATCCGGAGTCCACAAGCGCACGCACACGGGAGTTGAATCCCGCGACTACTCGAGAGAGAAGAGATGGAGACATGGAAGAGCATAGCTCCGGCTCGGAGATGTCCGACCAGGAGGGAAGAAATATCGAGAGAGACGTAAAGGGCATTAGGGAAGAGAGCGGAAGCGTTGAGACGAACCTCGGTGAGCACCCGTGAGTCAACGCAACTCGGACCAGGTGCGGAGGATTCCGAGTTGCTGATCAATTTTTTGACTCAGCAGCCGCGGCGGCCGGCGTAGCCGGAGCCGCCGGAGCCTGGGTGGTCGTACCGGAGGTCGAGGCCTGGGCGGCTTTGGCGCTAGCCTGCCCAGGACGCTTGTTGCAGTTGTCGGCTGTGTGACCCTTACCTCCGCAGTACATGCAGAGGTTATTCTTCCGGCGACGCTCGCGTTCGTCCTGCTTGATCTTTCCGCTGGCGTCGAGCTTGTCGGCGTAGGCGCGAGCAGCAGGAGTGGTGTCGGACGACTTGGCCTTGCCTTTACCCTGGTTACCGGAGCGTCCGGCGTTGTTACCGGAGTTTCCGGCAGTCGCAGCAGTAGAGGAGGGTGCGGGAGCGTTGGAAGATTTGGAACCCTTGCCAAAATTCCGATTACTGGGTTTCGGGTTGCCGGATTGACCTCCGGTAGCGTTACCGCCACTGGAACCGGAGGGTTTGTCGCGTTCACGCTCCCGGAGCTTCTCCGCCTCGCGTTTCAAGTACCGGCCATCGATGATGCGAGCGACCAACTTCACTCCGTCGAGGGTGTTGGCATAGTTGTGATGAACCATGTCGTCCTTGATCCGGCGGGGAAGTCCTTCGTAAAACTGATACCGGAGGGCGTTATCGCTCCAACGGGTCAAGACCGAAAGGAAGTCGAACTCGATGATGTAAGTGGTGATCCGGTCGCCGGATTTCATCCGGCATGCGCGAATCTTGTCCTCGGCATCCCCAACCGGATGATGCGGCCCGAAATTTAACGTAAGCTCCTGAATGAAGACGGCAAAGTTGCCGTCCCAGACCGGAATGATGGTCGGGTCGTAAAGGTTGGGGGAAAACCATTGCTGAGCGCTGCCCCGGAGGTACGAAATGATGTAGAGAATACGATCATCGTCGTCCGGAAAGTCTTGCGGGCGCTCCGCGAAGTGCAAATAGCACTGGGTGAGGAAGGACGAGAGTTTAGCCGGGTCCGATCCATCGAAGGTGTCCGGATTACGGAGATTGGATCGGTTGGAACGAGGAGGAAGGTCTGCGGGACAAGCGGAGAACACATTGATGGCATCCCGGAAGGTCCGGATGGTGTCCATAATTAAGGCCTCGTTGGCCTCAGGCGTCGTAACACGACGAGGAGCCCGAGGTATACTGGGACCTCCGGGGCCACCGCCAGGTGGACCGCCAGGGGGGCCTCCGGGTGGACCTCCTGGAACACCAGGACCACCGGGACCGCCGGGACCTCCGGGGCCACCTCCGGGTGGACCTCCGGGAGGGCCGGGCGGTGGACCAGCACCACCACCTCCACCACCACCACCATTACTGCCACCATCGCCTCCATCGCCGTTGTTACTGCCCCCGTCATGAATGGAAGGAGCAGGATCACGCTCGGGAAGCTCCTCCGATAAGTGGAGGCTTGCTGCATGACCTCCGGAATGTACGGAGTCTTTGGAAGCCTCCTGGGGATCTTCCGGAACCTCAACGATACGAGGCCCAGCGATGGGAGATACGCTACGAGAGATTGCTGCAGCGCGGCGTGGATGGGGTGAGGCCGGATATCTCACCGGATTCTCGGGGGTCCGGGGATTGAGAACTAACCCCGGAATTGTTGTCGGAGACGGCATAGGTGGCGCAGGTGAACTCCGAGTGAAATGCGGAGTGTATCGAAGGGTGGGTGATACCGGAATAGACGGGTACATCGACGGACCGAGAACTTGGACCGGAGTACTCATCGGAACGATCTGGCTGAACATACGGGATTCTCGGCGAGGTTCCCGATCAGTCCGACCAGTGTTGGAGCGTTCGATTTGTTCCGTGTTGGGTAGATTTGGATTAGGAAGACGAGACATTGCCAGTCAGAGTAGTGAGATTGATAATACTGTTATATACCGAGCCGGGGTGGACCCGAAGAGTAATGGCCGAGGGACCGGAGGCTCCGGTATGTCGGAGCGTCAGAGGGCCGGAGGGTCCGGAACGTATACGAAGGAAGATCACAACACCACAGGGGGTCAAGGGTGAGTGACTACCCTAACCAGCAGGTATCCGATAGAGGAAGACAAGTCGGAGTACCGGAGGGAACCGGAGAGGACGGAGACGACTCAGTGCAAGGAAAGTGAGCCAAGCAACGTCAATTATCAATCTGACGTACAGGACATATTAAAGACGTATTTATACTAAGTATCTAATTGTATTCCATAAAAGGAAGGAGAGTGGTTCTTAACAATAAGTCAAGTCAGATGGGCTGATGAGAAGTCATATGACAATAAGTGAAAAGGAAGGAAGACGGATAAACGGGAAACGCTCAGTAATCCTTCATTGCGTAAAAACCCGATGGTACCGGATGGTTCGGAGGCTCCGGTAATATACCGGAGCCTCGGAACCTACCGGAGCTACTGGAAGGTCGACGAGAAGACTGGGGATGTTGCATGGATATAACAATGTGCGAGAATCGAACTCGCACAAAGGCGTAGTTGGATTATCTAAGCTTATGGCAACTCCGTAGCAAAGATGCAGTGAGGACGCAGCAAGTGCCAGTAGGATGCCCTTATGACAAGTGCCACCAACTTTGCCCCCTGTGTAAAGGGCAAGCTGCACAGCCCAATGCCAACGTTTCCCGAGAAAAAGATGTGCAATAGTCGCTTGAAACTCCTCATTCCCCTCTATAGAAGTCATCACTTCGATGAGGAATAATGTCGCAGAGCCGGTTAGGAAGGCGACGAGTGCAAAAGCCATCAGCGGTCTGATAGTTGTCCCGGTCATCAGTGCCCAGGAAAACAACAACGGAGTCGAGTGGGGAGTACGAACATTAGCCATCCTGCTTCCTGGTAGAGCAATGATATCACCGCCAATGAAGAAGGGCGAGGCTGCCTAACGATCCTATTGTCTGGGGCATGCCAACGAACAGCAGTAGTGGACGGTGGTGACAAGAAGTATGCTTACTGATCTACCGCTCTGCTGGATGACAAGGGCGACTCGGAGCACTGCGTTACCGATGTGATAGCAAGACACGCCGGCCCAACCAGTGATTAATTCCTATTTTTACTTACGAGTCGTAAATGTAGTACGTGTAACAATTATCTATTCTTCTGCATTTGTGAGACGCGGGCCGCCGTGGGAATCTATCTATAGGCTACCTGGGTAGCCATGAGGCCCATGACGAAGTAGCCCGGAAACCCCGTTTGGACTGGGAGTTGCACACGAGGCAAGGGGTGGGTGTGCGTACAAGGTTACGGGGTGCGCGAGTTGGAAGGCCTTGGCAGCGCCAGCATGGAAGACGCACGAGCCGCACATGGCCGCTCGAGTACATCGCGCAAAGTGTCACCGATTCGGGGCGCGGTCATCTCTATTGTAGCACCACCGTGCACGCAGGTGGGCTCTAAGCCTGCGGGTACTCAAGGCGCATTTCGACTCCTGCACTTCTGCGCGCGGGGATAGAGGGCAGAAGGAGGGAAGGAGCGCCGGACGCACCTCTCCACGGAGTCGAGCGTTCTGGCACTCCGGGTGGCTGCTGTCGGGCGGGCTCGCGGTGACCACCCGCTGAATCGAGCGGCCTCGACTTGTGCGGCGCGCACTCGACGAACAGTGTGCCTCCGAATCCATACCGTATCTGTAGAGTCGGCATTGCCCGTCGCCTCCTGGAATGAAAATGCGGCGGCTCGGGGATCTCCGCCGCGTGCAGATGGCGCGCATGGATTGCGTGTGCAGTCGACCGAGGAGGAAGCTCGCGATGGACCGTACAAGCAGCCACATGCAGGGTGAGATGCGGATTCGTGCCAGCTGTGGGTGTGCGGCTGGCTCGCGGAGTCGCGGTGGGTCTGGGGCCGTGTTGAGCACGGGCGCGAGCGGACGAGGTACGCTGGAATCGTAGCCCTCAGTCTGCAAGGCTGGAGCTCGGCGTCGGCTCCGTACTCAGAAGCGGTCCACGGTCGGGCAGTAAGGCTGCACACGGATGCGAGATGGCAAAAGCTAAGGATCGTCGTGTCTACGCTGTCTAATGCAAACGTGCACAGCCACTGATGGGCCAGAGCAGGATGCACTGGCACAGCGTGGGCTCTGGCTAGCGCTCTTGGCCCCGCATGATGACACTGAGGAGGACGAGTGCATGGGGGCAGACGCAGTGGCGCCGGAGCGAGCTCGCCCTGCCCCGCGAGGACGCGGCGGAGGACGAGGGCCGCAAGGCACGAGCTGCTCGGGGCATGGCGGTCGGTGTGGCGGACCGCTTGGGGGGGGGGGGGGGGTTGCGGGAATTGAAGTGTTGAGGTTGAGGGTGCAGTGGAATACGGATTGGATGAAGCGGGGGTAGACGAGGAAGCGGGCGGGGCATCCTTGAGTAGCAGTGTGGTGTGCTAGATGTTGGTAGACGTGGCTGCGGACCGAGTAGTGGGCGCCGGGGCGCATCCCCACGAGAGGAGCGGGTACGAGGCGCACGCTCTTCCATGTCCGTGCAGCGCGCACCCACTCGACCTCATTCCTCGGGGGCGCGAACCGCCTCCTCCCTCCTCCCTCTTCCCCACTCTATCCGATGCGTGCAGATCCTTGGCTTCGCCCACGCTGCGCAGGTCCGGGGTCGAGGAAGGGAATCGGTTGCGGGGCTGCCCACCCTGCAGCACGAAAAGTGGACAGATTGACGTGGCGCACACCATGACGCGTACGCGATCCTCCGCCCGCGGCGATGAAGCAGGTAAAGGGATCCCTGCCGTTCGCCCCGCGCCCACTCTCTGCCGAGGCGCCCCAGACCATGTGGTGCGCAATACGTGCTGCGCACACGGAAGAGGACGGTATGACAGCCAAGCCGGATGTAGCTGGGCGAGGGGATGTCCGAGCACGCGGACGATGTTTGTGGCGGAAACGAACGTGGAAATGAGCGCGGGGGACGTCTGGATGGCAGTGCTCGTGCGTGGGGTCGCCAGTGGAACGGAATGGAATGGTGCGGGGAAGGCGGCGCGTAAGAGGAATCGCTCGTCATACGAACAGGTGTGGTGTACTCGCCCCAGACTGCATGGTATCTTGGTCTGGGGAACCAGCATTGTTCCGGCTTTGAGGTGCAGAAGGCGGATTTGGAGGGAGGATGAGCAGCATTACTGCAGCACGCGCACATTGCCTGACGAAGGTTGCCGGTATGGCACTTCTGAGCGAAAGTCACTGGTGTTTGTCTATTTGTGCGTCCGGAATTCGAGCGAATCATGGGCCCGAATCGAGGAGCGCTCTGAGGTGAAATGAGGGAGAATCAATTGAGACTCAGATTCAAAGGAAGCAGAATGGCACACACTGTCTACGCACTCAGCTCCGGGTCATTGGAGTCCCGCCGAAAGGCCGGACAAACTTTGGACGCTGTGTTGGCGCTTTTGGATAGCAATCGAGGCACACAGAACAAAATCTAGAAATAACGGTTGAATAAGCACAGAATAATGGAATGGAAGTCAAGACATGCACGAGCATCCCTCCCTCTTCCTTCTAAGTGAGCTCTCGGTGGCTTTGCATTTTCCAAAGTATTCGGTGTTCCCCTCAGTCTCGCCCACAGTGGTTTAAGAGCTAAGTAAAGGGAAACAATCGCAGGAAGTAATATGGAGCTATTGAAGGGGTCCAAGGTGCGGCCGCGCACCGACGACGATGAGGTCGAGAGGATCTTGTCACTCGGGTCCGGGAGGAATCGGGAAGGGTGTGGCTGTGAGGTGGCGTGACTGATGCAGCGGCCAGTTGCATTTTCTCCCGTTTCTCTGAGTCTTTGCTCTCGACTCTGTCGAACGCGACTTGTCTGGAATGATTCGATTGCGACTCCTCAACACTGTTTCCAATATAATTTCCTCATTCATCCGAGTCTGGTGATGTACGCGACAGGAGTCGCTCAATCGAAATTCAAGACCTTCAAGGAGTTGGAGATGACCAATAGGGGCAGTCAGAGTAAGTGATTCTGAGATGATTATGGCAACGATTATGAAGCGATTATCGATTTTTTTTAAATACCCATAATCCTGCATAATCGTGGGATAATCGTGCCCAGCTCTGACCGCCCCAATTAATTTTCGATTATGCTCCGATTATGGTCCAGAAAATCCCTCCTCCCGCCACAATGTGTGCATAGCCACTGTCATCATCGACCCGTCTGCACACCGTCATGCCATCAGCCAACCGACCAAAGACCAGGGCGCACAAAAGCAATACTCAAGGCGACCACATCCACGGGCTGGTTTGGCATCTTCTTTCTCCTTGCTCTCTGCAGCAGCAATTGCGACCGCATTTTGAGCCTTCTTAGAAATGGCGGCCTTCCTCTTTGGGACTTTATCAGCCATATGTCGAATGGATGTAGTAGGAGCGAAAGAGGGGCGAAAAAAAAAATTTGATTGAGGTTGGTCAGCAAGATCATAAATGAGAGCGTAGGAGTCAACAGAGATGAAGAGAATCATAATCGTGAATCGCCCAGAATCGTTTGTATAATCGGCTCCAGAGCCGATTATACACGATTCACGATTATGGGCGATTATGGATTTGATGTGATTATCCCACGCTTTGAATAAATCTATAATCGTCCATAATCGCTGACCATAATCGCGTCAGAATCGTCTACTCTGACTGCCCCTAATGCTGCTGCTTAACTTGTATCAACGATAACATCCTCTCGGAGAATCGGCGACATTCCCAGAGCCACATGGTATTTTTATGACCAAGTCTCAGGCCAGATAGAAGAAAACTCTCTTGCTTCGGATCGATCATCGCTGGCTCCAGTGTGGGGATAGACACATTTTCAGGGTGGAAACTCACTGGCAGATTGCGCAACCTATACCGCGCGCGCTGCACGCAGAGTCCCCATTCGCCAGACCAAGAAATCGAGCTGCTTCAGGCGAAAAGTACAATCGTCGGCGCCAGTCCATCCTGCCACCGGCACCAAGATTGTTGGCGCCGCACCATGCACAAGCTAGTGGACCAGCCCATTTTCGCATGTCGTCGGATGCGGCGGTGGCGTAATTTCCTCAGGGAGTACCTGCACCGACCACGGTCTGTACTCGTCGTAGCTGTGGTCAGAGACGCTGTCCACAGCACTGGGATCTTCGACGCCGCATCACGCCGCTTCCTCCGGATCTTCCCATAGGGCCTCCTGGGCGATAAACACCTACATGCCACATGGTGACTCCTCGGACGTCGTGTTCTTGTACTCGGACTAGTCCCTCTGGCCTTCCGGACTGCATATTCGTCTTCCCTGTTCTGTCGCATTCCCAACATTCTGGTAATTGGAACTGGTAATGTAAACGATATCTGCCACTGGTTTCATCATGGCGACCAATTTCACACTCAATTCTGCCCAGTTCGGCAGAACTCTGGAGGCTCGAAGTATTTTTTTTGATGCAACAGATGTGCTGAATCTTTGCTCAGTCAATCATGATCCATAGATTTTTTGTGTCAATATGCATGAATTCCCGTTTTTAGTCGGCGCCCCGCCACTTCTCCTATTCTCTAACTTTCAATTGCCAAAGAGATCATCACCGCTTCTTGCTGGAATGGAGTCCCGTTCCATTGTTTCCATCAAGCACGTACCTCGAAATTCAATCGCATTTTTCTCTTACCGGCCTATTTTGCTTCTCACTGACAGTTCAGATGGTCGAGAATTGTTGTAACGTATGACAATTACGCCTGCGCATGAAAGGGCTCCTTCATGTATTCGGCCACCAGAATTTTACAGTTTCCGTCCACGCCCAATTTTCGGTCAACCGATCACAAAACGGTTTAACCTTCCACTTCGTTCTCATTATTCGTCACTTTCATTGAACTACGTCTCATGATACAGTATGTGAAGTCAACGGGCAAAGTGTGCGACATAAATCCACAGAGAGTCTCCGTGTCCATATTCGCCCTTGATGTACGCTCAAGAACTAATGGTCGCACCCTGCTGAAGAAATACGTGCGCGACACGGCCTCAGGTTCGAGCCCCTCGAAACGGCAGGCATGGTGGAGTGCGGCCGACGCGGCACATGCGAGAGAGACCGTGACGGTACAGACGATTCTAATGCAGGGGAACCAGAAGCAGACAACAAGCTACGAGAGCTTGCAGAGCCCGCATAGCGCACGTATGTGACGTCGTCCCGCCCCGGTCGAGTTGAATGAGGCACAGATCCTACGTTGGATCGAGCTTTCAAGAACTCTCGAGTGTGCGGCGGCCGAGACGGGATGCTACTCGACAGGGAGGTCATTCCGCCACTGGACTGAGAACGTGGACGGAGGGAGGAAGAATGCGAACCCGCACCAGGACCGTTGGAATATTGGCGTGGGACGCATGCAGGGCGAGATTGGGCAAGGATCGGAGTTTCTGGGAGACGGATTGGAGGGCGCTGATGAGAGGTGGCGACCCTAGTGTTCCCGGGGTCCAGCGAACGGACTCGACGTGAAGAGGAGTTGGGGGATTTGGGTGGCGCGTTGTCGTGGACGGAGCTCGTGGTTGTCAGTGACCGTGCCACACTCGCGACAGCACGTGACACGTCTTGAGCGCCTGCATCATCCACTCTGACGACGACCTGTGCCAGGCACAGAGTGTAAAACTCGACTGTTCTCTTCGGACATCGATGATCCGTAGTGTCACCCGTTGGGTGAATGTGGATTTGGGATTCAGTCTGCGGTTCAGGCTCGGACGAGGATGATGTCATGTGCGTCAGCGAGGAAGGTGTGGCGGCGGAGGAAGTACAGCTCGGTACGGATTTCCCAGAGACATCGCTGGTTGCTGGTGGGGTTTGGTGGTGCTTGCATTCGGCCATCCAACTGATAATGCCACCACCGATGGGCGAAGTGGGCACGCTGAAGGGGAGGTCATGCTGGGGAGGGTACGGTTGTGTCGTGAAATTGTGGAGGCAACAGCTCCCGTCGACGACGGGGGCAGTGATATATTATCGGAGATAGACAGAATGAGGTTTTAAATGAGACGGACTTGTGGCCACAGGAACAAGGCTGTAACCCTCATCAAGTTATATTGCCGACGATGCCGATGTGGACGCCGAGTGATAGCATTGTTAGATGCGGAAGTTGGCATTCTTTTGTTTCGCAAAATTGCTGTATCAGAGTGATGTTCTTTCCCCATGGGTTTATGGTCGCATAATTGACAGGTCTTCACTGAGAAATAAGAAATAAGCTTAAGATGTGCATGTCCAATACTTGCCCTCCATCGCACGGATTCTGCGAAATCCGCGAGTTGAAGACCGGCAATTGTACTTGACAATCTGTGAAGCGGGCCCATGGGATTGCTTACCTTGATCTGCAAGTCATTGTAACCCATATATTCAAGATAATCTCAGAATATTGACTTACCGCGGTCAAAAACCCATTCGGCATCGTGCGAACGTAGATCTGTTAAAGCTCGTTGAAGATAACCAGACGTGAAACAGAACACCCTACTTACCGCCAGATTTAATAAAGCTAGGGTGGGGAGTCCTGAGACTGGTCGACGACAGATAGAATTTGCGAGTGAAGCATATCAACATGTGTACGGCTCAGAGAGAAGTCAGGGGAGTCGTCACGAATGAGCATGTAATGGTAAAATATGGTCGGTGTTCGGGGGGTCAGATCTTAAGCAGCAGATGTCGACCGGAGCGCAAGGGAATCCTACTGGACGCAAGTGGTGGGATCCAAGACATCCAAGTCCAAAGCATCTGAACCAGCCACTGCTGTGTTTTATTTGAAATAGAGCAAGATATCCCAGACTGAGGAGCCAGTGATGGATCCTGGCACAGATAGAGAAGAAACACATTCCGTTCCAGAGACGCTCTGCAATCCTTCTCTTGGAGTGACTTCGGCGCGGGAATTGGAGAGGAGGGAACGGCAAAATCATACAATTCCGTTTCGCGGGGGTTGGTCTGAAAGTACCTCAACTCGAATCAGCCGGACAGTAAATTACTGGTCGAAGCACAGGTCGGACGCGGCCCGATCATGGCGTGCCAGAAACCCCAACCTTGGCGAAAGGCTGATCTTTCGCCACCTCACGACGCTGGATTGCCCGTAGCCATGAACATCCGCCTGGCCAAGGTATGTCGCTTCTGCACTGAGTCCTCCGTTGAGTATGAATCTTATTCCTCAGGTCCATGGCACACCGTCTCCCCTGAGAGCATGAAAACTGAAGGCAAGCTCACCGACGCAGTAGCTGGAAGATCTCCTCAGAATCCAAGCTACGAATCTCCCAAATCTGCCTGAGAATATACTTGATGAAGTTCTGTGCGCATTTGTCTCCCCCGCTCCCACCCGCTCCAAGTTTAAATCTGAGGATCTACCACGCCATGAGATGGCCGCAGATCTCGTTCGTTGCGGAGGATCACAAGGGCCGGAGGGTACGTGCTGGAGAAGATGTGTGTTATTGCCTTTGCTTTTGGTGATGCTGGATTCATGATGCTTGATTTTGACGAAGGAGAGGACGCCGACAGCGCGAGGAATGAGGATGCGGAGAAGACGGGAGTGCATTGTCACGTCAATTCGATATCCGTGCTGCGCTCGTATCGGTGCCTCGGCTTCGCACGTAAACTCATGGTCCTCTCCCGTGCGTCCTTTTCGCTGTGCCTGTGCGGGTTTCCTGAGTCCCGCTTCAGAAGAGGCCATGGGGATGATCTACAAGGTGTCCTACGTCTCCCTGCACGTCCGCAATCCAACAAGGCCGCCATTGCGCTGTATCGGGACTCGCTCGGGTTCCGGGTGGCGAAGGTGGAGCAGAAGTATTGTGCTTAGTCGTCCTCCCTCGGTCTGGTGTTTTCGCTGATTTTGCCCCAAAAGATGGAGCCGGCGAGGATGCGCTGTCGATGCAGCTTGATCTGCATCGGTAGTCCCCAGAAAGATCTTTGGTGTCATAGTATATTCCATTATCCGCGATGATTTACATGCTAGTGTCCTTGCGCACCTGAGAGCGTCAACTTACCGACAAAGAAACCGAAGGCGCCTCATCCCATCTTTCCTTTTGTTCGTGCCGCATATTCTTCTCCTGGTCTAACCGCTGCCGGAAATCTCCCAACCGACTAACCGCGCGCTGCACTGCGAATCACTTCCCAACTCCGAGCACTTTACAAATCATGCACTCCAACTCGGATGCTTGCTTATATTATCTCGCCGTGTGGATGATAGTCCTCCACTTCATCGCCATGATCGCACAAACTCTGTGTCTTTAGACGTACCCTGGTGATCATACTGCCGAACCTGGAAGGTGGACACTGTGAGAACCGGAGGTGTCGGCAATCCAGATAAAAGACCGAGAGGATGTATTCTGGCACCGAGCGGTGAGTCGAAGACGAACAGAGAGGATTCCGATAGATAACAAGATGGATTCTCAACTACTTGACTGAGTTGATCTACGAGTAGCTAAGAAAACCAGCAGAGTATTTATACTAGAATATTTAGGGGTATGTCTCGAGAAGAATAATATAAAGTGAATCAAAGGGCAGTACGAACAATATAAAGAACAGCTTCATGGGGGCGGAAGCGGCGGATAAAATGCGGAAGAATATAAGTATCCGCGAGACCTGTGCGGACCGGTGCAAGGTGATGCGTGATGCGCCATCAAGGCGCAATGATGCGAATCGTGGGAGAGAGGGGTTTCTCACATCATCCCCTTCTTGAGGATGGAGTCAGCGTAATCCTTTGATGCTGGTGGTCGAACGACACGTCCTGTGCGCAGGGTCGTTTGAGTCGGAGGCTCGTAGGGAGCAGAACGAGGTTCCGGAGGAGGCGTAGGAGTGCGAACGGGAGGATTAGTTTGCGCCAAGGAAAGTTCGGAAGCAGGTGTAGAAATGGTGGTAATGGGTTTCGGAGCGCGTTCGAAATTAAGGCGCGGTGGGCGTGAAAGGCGAGGATTCCGACGATGGAATTGTTCCATTTGTTCATCAAGGGTTGTTGGAATATCTGACATCGGGATCCAAGTGCGTTCCGAAATAGGAAGGTTTTTCCAATGTATAAAATAGTCATGGCGACGACCAACTTTGCGCGAGTCAAGGATGGTTTCGATGTCCCTAGCGTTGTCAAGGACTTCGAGTTCGACATGGGGAATGACAGGTGCTTGTCGGTCGGGAATGTTGGAAGGAGTGTATTTTTCAAGAAGTGAAACGTGGAAAACTGGATGAAGACGGGACATGGAAGCGGGAAGCTGAAGCAAATAGGTGGAAAGGCCACGACGTTCGAGGACTTTGAACGGGCCGAGGCGACGATAATCCAGTTTGACACTGGGGCGAGTGGTTTTGATGTTGCGTCGCATGAGCCAGACGAGGGAACCGACTTCAAACTCAGGTGCGGGGAGATGATGCTGGTTGTAATATTTTGCCATGTACTCGTTGGCGTGGGCAAGTTCAGCACGGAGCTCGGCGTGAATAGTCTCAAGTCGTGTGGCGAAATCGGAGGCTGCGGGGTTCGTAGAGCGTTCCGAGATGACGGGGGAAAATGAAGGATGATAGCCGAAGTTGGCAAAGAATGGAGTTTGTTGGGTGGAAACGTTCTTGGCATTGTTGAATGAAAACTCGGCAAGGGCGAGATAATCGACCCAATCATCCTGCTGATACGAGCAGTACGTGCGGAGGTATGCCTCGAGCGTCTGGTTGGTACGTTCCGTGAGGCCGTCAGTTTGGGGATGGTAAGCAGTCGAGGGCTTCATTTTGGTACCGCAAAGCTTCATGAGCTCGGAAAGGAAGCTGGAGACGAAGAGGGAGCCGCGGTCCGAGATGATGGACTCGGGGAAGCCATGGTAGCGGAAAACGCAGTCAAGGAATAAGCGTGCGAGTTCGGGTGCGTCCATGGACTCGCGGATGGGAATGAAGTGTGCCGCACGGGTCATGCGGTCACAGATGACCCAAATCGAGTCGTAGCCATGGGAAAGAGGGAGTTTGACGATGAAATCCATGGAAATAGAACGCCATGGACGGTCAGGGATGTCAAGGGGTTGCAAAAGACCGTAGGGTTTGTGACGCGGTGATTTGCCGCAGATGCAGTCGCATCCTTCCACGTACGAGCGGACATAACGGCGCATCCCAGGCCATGAGTAATCACGCTCAACAAGGTCATAAGTGCGAGCACGGCCGGGATGTCCAGCGAGAACAGAGTCGTGGCGTTGGTGGAGAACTTTGGCACGGAGGGTTTTAGGGACGTAGACACGGCCTCGATGGTACACAAGGTCGTTTTCAAAGGTGAACTCGGTGTCGCCTGACGCGAGGGCTTCGCGCCATTCGGTGTCTGTGCGATAGGCAGACTTGAATTCGTCAAGAGTTTCGGAGTTGTCAAGGGTGAATGTGGCAAGAGCGGAAATTGAAGCAGAGGGAGGTGGAACGGAGGGATTGCCGGGGAGAATGCGCTCAGTGTGGTCAGGAGTGAGCAGCGCTTTCTTCATCGCGAGGAGGACGTCATCCCCTTCTTTAGGTGCGAAGTCGGAGCGGCGGGATGGCGCGTCGGCAGGGTTTTTAGCGCCAGGAAGATAATCCAGCTTAAAGTTGAATTCGGCTAGAAACATCGACCAGCGGACCTGGCGGCGGTTAAGGACGCGGGAGGACATGAAATACTCGAGGTTTTTGTGGTCAGAGACGACAGACACAGGTGTGGAGGTACCAATGAGCCAGGCACGCATGTCGCGGAAGGTGTCAATGATGGCGAGGAGTTCCTTGTCATGGATTTCGTAATTGATCTCTGCGGGTGCGAATTTTCGTGAATAAAATGCAACGGGGTGAAGATCGCCGTTGGAATCAGGCTGTAGAAGGATACCAGCCATCGCAAAGTCGGAGGAATCTGTATGCAAGGTGGAAGGAAGTCGGGGGTCGAAATGACGGAGTACGGGAGCCGTGAGAAAAGCAAGTTTGAGGGCCTCGAATGCTTGTCGAGCGGCCTCAGTGACACCAGAAAAGTTAGTTTTCGCTTCCTTGGTTGTCAGGGAGGTTAAGGGAAGGGCGAGTTTTGCATAGTTATGGATGAATCTTCGGTAGAAGTTGGTGAAGCCGAGAAAAGACTGGATTTCGCGAACGGAAGTGGGGAGCGGCCATTTAGAGATGGTGTCAAGCTTCTTTGGGTTCATTTGAACACCCTTAGAAGAGATGATGTAACCGAGGTATTCGACCTGTGATTTGGAAAATTCGCACTTCTTGGCACTGGCGAAGAGCGAAGCATCGCGGAGTCGATCTAAAACCTGTCGAACACAATCCTCATGATCTTGGCCGGGTTTGGTGTAAATGAGAATATCGTCAAGATAGACGACACAAGTGATGTCGAGAAGGTCGCGTAGGGTGTCCTGGATGTAGGTTTGAAAGGTAGCGGGAGCGTTGGAAAGACCCATGGGCATGACGGTGTACTCGAACAAGCCCAGGTGTGTGCGGAAAGCAGTCTTCCATTCATCCCCTTCTTTGATCCGGATGAGGTTGAAAGCGTCCTTCAAATCGATGACCGTGAATTTATCGCAGCCGTTAACGCGGTCCAGAAGGTCGGTGGTCAAGGGAAGTGGATACCGATTTTTCTTGGTGATGGAATTGAGTCCGCGATAGTCGACGCAAAGTCGGAGCCCGCCATCCTTTTTCTTGGCAAATAGAATCGGGGCACCGGCGGAGGAACGGGAACGGCGAATAGCGCCCTTCTTAAGGTTACGCTCGATGTAGTCAAAAGTTTCGGTGCGTTCGGCTTCGGACAGAGAGTAGATGGGGCCGAATGGTGGAGACTTTCCCTCCTCAACCTCGATCTCCATATCGAAACCGGGACGGTGGGGCGGGAGCTTGGTGACTTCGATGGGTGAGAAGACATCCAGGTAATCGTGATAGCACTCGGGAACGAGCTTTTTCACAACTTCCTCGGGATCTGGTGGTTCGTCTTCATTAGGCAAGTCCGGGGGATCAGGACCTGGAGCAGGAGCAGATGTAGATTCAGGGTCAGATGGTGGAGGCTCAGGCGGGGGAGTGATAACGTCGCCAAAGCCTGGAGGAACGTCCGGAGCTGTAGTAGCATTGATACGTGCCTCAAGCTCCGCGTTGGGGGTGTACCAAATCATATTCGTCTCTCGGTTCTTCGAATATTTCTTGAACCGCATAGAGTTGACGAAACAGATATCCAGAGGTTTGTCCGGAGGCGTGGGTTCGGAGACGGGGACATGAGAAGTCCAGATGGCGAGAAGCTCGGTCCGACTAAGGCCGGGTTGAGCACGGACAGGACGGAGGATGGAACGGATTGCGGTGACGTTAGCTAGACGCCCGCGTGATTCGGTGTGTACTGGTTCTGCACGATGAATGCAGTCAGGAACGGATGACGAGAGTGATTTGCCGTTTAGACGAAGGCCTAGTCCGACAGATGAGATTGCAGAGGTAGAAACTGAGGGCGGGGGCAAATGAGCAAGACCATAGCCTTTTCCAAAAGCCGATACTGGGAAATCATGATTGGCGCCACAACAAGACAGTGAAAGCTGTCCGCGAGCCCAGTCGATGGAGGGATTGTGGCGTTTAAGCCAGTCGAGACCGAGTAAAACAGGATAGGGCATCTGAACGATACCTAGGGGAATTTTTTCGCTATGATCGCGAACCCTGAGGTTGGTGATGATGTCGTGGGTCAAAAGACCGGAACTAAGTGGACGGTTGTCGATGGCGTATATTGGAACAGGTGAAGATTTCTGGGAGCGAGGAAGGGAATGTCGAGTAGAGAATGTGTCGGAAATATGGGAATTTGTCGCACCGGAATCAATAAATGCGAAGGTCTTGATGCGTTTACGTCCGGGGAAGCTCAGCTCGATGGGAATGAAGAAGTGAGCTATATTTATGGGATCTGAACGGACATGGACTGGTAATTCAAAACGAGGAGCAGAAACTGAACGAGCAACCCAAGCGCCATTGAGCGCACGGGAATGGGTAGGCTCGGGGGTGCGACAGGAAGAACTGGGAACTGTTCCTTCCGTCGCCGAAGACTGCGGAACTAATTCGTCTTCGGCAAGGCTTTTCCCGATTTGTCGCCGTGCTTGGCCTTGCGTTTAAAGCAGTCGTTGACGACGTGGCCGGGTTTGCCGCAATAGAGGCAAAGATTGTTCTTGTAACGCGCCTGGCGTTCCTCGGTGGTAAGTTTGCCGCGAGGCATACCGGTGCCGGTGTGAACAGCATCAATATCCATTGGGACAGTCTCGGTAGAGGAGGACGGGGCATTGGAATTGGAAGAAGGATTGGGATTGGGACTAGGATGGGAGGAAAAGTTCTGGTGCTGTTTCGCGCCATGCCTCTTCTCGTTGTCGCGCTGATGAATATTGTTGTCAATGGCGAGAATGAGACGTTCCCACTCTTTGAAGGTCGTGGGACGAGGGAAGATTGGAACGAGCGCGTCCTTGACAGATTCCTTGAGACCCCGCTTGTAGCGATCGATTTTGGTCTCCTCGGTCATCTTAAGGTGCGCGCAGATCTCCTGGAATTTGGTGGTGTACTGGAAGGCGGAGCCGGTCTGACGAAGCCGGTCGAGCTTCATCATCGCGGTGGACTCGAGGTGGGGGTCGGAGAACTTGGTACGGAAGTCGACGACGAACTGAGTAAAGTCTTGAAGAAGGGCTCGCTGGTTGCGCTTGATGTTGGCGAACCATTCGACAGGAGAGCCGTCGCCCAAGTAAAGGCCCATATAGCGGCACCTATCCTCGTCAGTGGTAAGAGCGAAGCGCTGGATGAAAATGCAATCCTCAATCTCATTGAGGAACGGCTCGACCTCCTCGATTTTACCGTTGAAACGGCGGGGGTCGCGAACACGAGCAGTACCGCGGGGGGCGTTAACCGAGGCAGTGATTGCCGGAGCGGGAGCAAATGGTGCCGGAGCAGGCACCTGATTTTGGACGTAGTTGCCCATGATGTTCTGGAAGGCGCCGAAGTTGTCGGTGAGGTTCTTCATCATGGCCGTGAGGTCGTGGACGTATTGGGGGACAGGCGGAACGGGAGGCTGATACTGAGGCTGAGGATAGGAGGGCGCCTCGCCGCGCTCGGCCCTGTCGCTGGCGGCAGCATGAGGATCAGCCGCCGAAGAACCGCCCTGCATAGTCTGGTCGTAATGCTGAGGCTGGGGGTTGGTCCAGGGGTCGCCGTCGAAGAAGGACATGAGATGACGGGGATCAAAGGGGGCTGACGGATCAGAGATGCCAAGAGATGCTCGGCGTCAGATTTGGTGGTAGATCAAACTTGTGAGAACCGGAGGTGTCGGCAATCCAGATAAAAGACCGAGAGGATGTATTCTGGCACCGAGCGGTGAGTCGAAGACGAACAGAGAGGATTCCGATAGATAACAAGATGGATTCTCAACTACTTGACTGAGTTGATCTACGAGTAGCTAAGAAAACCAGCAGAGTATTTATACTAGAATATTTAGGGGTATGTCTCGAGAAGAATAATATAAAGTGAATCAAAGGGCAGTACGAACAATATAAAGAACAGCTTCATGGGGGCGGAAGCGGCGGATAAAATGCGGAAGAATATAAGTATCCGCGAGACCTGTGCGGACCGGTGCAAGGTGATGCGTGATGCGCCATCAAGGCGCAATGATGCGAATCGTGGGAGAGAGGGGTTTCTCACAGACACCTTGTCCGCGCTGGGACAGCATTCATATCTTCCGGTGCTCACTAAGGGACGCGAGTCGTCGGCGTGTACATCGGTGAATACAAGTACAGGAAACAGTGGATTGGAACTGTGCTGTCGCGTCTCATGAGGAGGTGCGTCCAGCCTTCCCACTCGCGATGATTCCTCGATTCAGCGGACACCCAAGCCGTGCGATTTCCTTTTGTTCCCGGATGGTCGAAACCGCAGGCAGCGTACAGGTAGTGCTCAAGTTGTCGGGCAACCACCACTGCGCCTTCCTGCTCTCGTCAATATTAAACTGTGCGTGCTTTCAGGACTGGAGGAAATACACGTCCGCTGAGCTTTTTTAGATATCGACGTGCGTGTTGGGTTGGTGTGAAGGGTATACTGCGCCTCATCTCTCCCGTTTTAAAGGTGCGAACCCGGACTGGGAGACCAGCTTTGACATTTTCCAGCGCCGGCTTTTGCGCGTGTTGTCAACGTGTACCTCGCGAACGCGAGTATTGGAATGCAATATTCAGCGATGAGTACATTGTTTGGGGAGCGAGACATCGGGGGCTCGACACTGCCAGCTGAATCTTCCAGACAGTATTTAGACTGCGTCTTCAACCCCGGGGTCATGTTTGGTACGCGTTCGGAATATACATGGTAGTCCCCTGACGTTTCCACTCGTGGATTCAACGAGTGAGTCCGAAAGTGCCTATGCGACGCGGAATCTTGATACGAATCGATTGCGCGTAGTCCCGAGGGAAACGGATAAGATCTGAGCCCGCTAGAGGGGCAATAATAAAAAAGTGCCAAAAAGGAAAAGAATCGCCCGCGCCTTATGTCTCGCAAATAGCAGTAATTAATTTTCATCCTTGGGAAATGTCGGCCTCGCCGTGTATTCTACTCTTCTTCCCCACATTTACATCATGTCTTCATATCCACAGTCTAGTTGATTTCTCTATCCAACGAAATATCAATTGAAAACCAAACTCCTGTAGATATCTTCTGTTGATTTCTCGTTGTAAGAGATGTTGGATTGCTTTGAGGGACAGACACGCTGTTCTCCCGTGTCGCAAACAAGTTTACAGCCAATTGGGCGCGAGCCAAAAAAAAATCCTTTTGGGATGTTATCAGAATTACCCAGAGCTCCGTCAGTTCCGCACCAATTCACCTGGGATCTGGTAGTTCTAATCCAAGAGCAGTTAGCGATAGAAAAATATGGGTGAAGATATCTTATACTGGATGATCTATGTATGAAAATCACAGATAAGCCAATTAAGCTTCAAAAACTATTCTCAAGAAGATAATTCGCAGCAAGCTCCTCGTTCTTGTCACAGGCCAAGTAGGCTTCAATTACAGCTGGCCGGGGGAATCCAAGAGCTTCCAGCTGAAATGAGTGCTGTCATGCCTAGATATTTCCAGAAAAATGCAATCACTCACCCGCTCGATGGCAACTCTGTCCTCTCCTGGGACATTTATGACCTGGGCACCAGGGAGAGGGTCTCCATCACCCTCGGAGTCCCCAACTGCAGCAAGAAGCTGCACAAGGACTTCAGGGTTGGCAGTGAATGCTTCTGCCAATTCGGGATTCTCTACAGCTAAAAAGCGCAGAAATGGCTCAGGGTTCTGCATTAAATGTTGTCGGAACTGCTGGAATTGAGGATCCAGAGATGAACCCGTGAGGGGAGCACCTGGACCAGTGCCAGCACCTTGCTGCTGCTCTGGGACATTTATGACCTGAGCACCAGAGAGAGGGTCTCCCTCGCCCTCGGAGTCCCCAACTTCAGCAAGAAGCTGCACAAGGACTTCAGGGCTGGCAGTGAATGCTTCTGCCAATTCGGGATTCTCTACAGCTAAAAGGCGCAGAAATGGCTCAGGGTTCTGCATTAATTGCTGCCGGAACTGCTGGAATTGAGGGTCTCGAGATGAACCCGTGAGGCGAGTGCCTAGACCATCACCAGCACCTAGCTGCTGCTGCTGCTGCTTAAAAAGATGGTGAGTGAGATGACATGATAATGAGGGAGATATGTGGCGCACTTGGAAGAGGTTCTCAGGTTGGTTAGATCCAGGAGCAGCTGCAGATGCCAGAGCAGCAGGAGCGGGGGCAGGGCTAACTTGGACTGCCACGGCAGCTTCTGCCTCCAAGTGTGCAGGAATCCCCTGAAGCAGCTATGTCAGCTGATGAACTGGAAGAGCGATTTCCGGTGGACGTACAGTCATGAGATACTCCACGGCACGATCGGGATTGTTGTAACTTGCGCGAAGAGCACGCCGTACTTGATCCGGCTCAAAGCCCATATTGACCATGTTGGAGATCGTAGACTGAAGTACCTCGCCGATAGGGAAGAAACTTGGGTCACCAAAAGCATGAATAGGAGGAGCCGGCGCGGAGGATGTGTCAAACGACACAAGCATAGCAGCAGCCGGGGTTGCTTCGGCGGTCGGTATGAAAGTAGCGGCGGCGGAGGATGACGAATGAGCGTCAGAGCCGGAAGCGGGAGGGGAAAGTCCAGAGAGCGAAGCAGCGGTGGGCTTCTTCGACGTTACGTTGGGGCGAGAGGCAAAACTGGTGTCCGGGGACAAAGCGTGTTTAGAGCGTGTTTCTAATGGTGATACAATGGTTTGAAGAGGAGGCGACGATGCGCTGGGAGATGTCAGAGTCCATGTAACCCCCGCATCCACAGAAGCAGGGGATGGGTGGGCGGCGGCACTGGCAACGGCGGGAGCGACGGCGGGGGCAGCAGGATTAGAAGCCGACGATGTCGGAGTCGGTGTCGGCTTGGGCTAGAAAGCGAGGATGTTTAGCGAATACCAAGTATATTCGGGCCAGTGCACGTACTTTGGCCACCATCAGAACAAGATAGTCCTTCTCCTCTCTGAAGCCGTATGATTCCAGGGTTTTGTCGTCTGCCAATACCCTACCTAAGTACAGTGACATCTAGATGAGTCAAAGTTTGTGAGATGTAACGTGAAACTTGCCAGAAAAGATGATTTTCTGTGAACTAGGAGTAACGCCTTGTGATTGTTCGATCTTGCTCTTGATGGCTCCAATAAAATCTGTTGGCTCAGCATCGATCTGCGAAGCGATGAGAAAAGATTTTCAAGTCGTGTGGCAAGGGATGAAACTGACTTGACAGATATCCTTTTGATTCGACCTTATTGAGATCTTCATTATGATAGAAAAGAACTTGCAAAGACGAATTAGAATGAAGAATGACCAGTGCGGAGGCGAGAAGAAAGACCCTGTGCCCGTACAGGCAGAATTGTCCCACTTTATACGGTGGGGGGCAGGTTGGCTGTGTTTTCCACGTGCCTGCTGGTCAGTGATTCGCGCTTACAGCTATTCCTGAAATTAATGAGACGAACAGTTTCTTCTTCTCTTGGTTCCCAAAAAGGAAGGTGCCCACAGAAACACCACTACACCCTTGTTGTGAGACCTCGGTAGACTGGGGCAGTGTTCTGGTTAGTATATATATATCATTTTCAGGTGGAAAGAGGCCTGGCAAACGGCCAAGAATTTTCACTGCTTCCGATTGGTCTGCGCCCAATCTGCGCCTTTTGACGCCCGAAAGTTCTCGTGTGAGAGTATTCATGATGGCTCGCCGCACGGCAATGTGGTGTTGGGCGGTCGCAGGGAACTGAAAGATACCGGTGCCATGCACAGCACACATGTTCCTCTGCCGGTGACGCACATCTTCCTTCGCAGTCGATGCAGTACCACGAAAATCTCCTGAGGTTGAAGCGAATCAATGTTCATCCAGCCATCCAGCATTAGGCGCAAAATTGGAAGCAGTCGGCGAAGACACTCACCGCCCTTGCTGGCTCCCAAATCGGTGTAGGCGTCTACAATAGTGTCAACGGCTTCTTAGAATCGGCCGTGAGGAAAAGGGCTGTTGTCCACAGGAATGCGCATCTCGCGCATTCGGACGAGAACCCTGGATGGCGGAATATTGATTCCGTATGTAGTCTAGAGTTAAGCGGCGCAGGGTCATTGGAAGTCGAACGTAAAGTGCGGAGTTTGAATTCTGCGACTTGAATACAAAATGTGGAGAGACAGGCCTTTCCGGAAGACAAACATAACTGAGATGGCCTCTTATATTTGGTGATATATGGACCGGGAAGAGCCGCAGAGCCTTGTGCTGCACCGCTTAACTCTAGACTGATTAACATATGGTACATAATTTGGATGTAGCCTTTCAGATTCCAACCTCCAAAGGAAAGCGAGATCCTGAAGTGCCAAACCGGCTCTTCAAAATTTGTATAACCGATATCAAACCGATATACATTCGATATGCAAAACACGTTGTGAACGAGTGATAGTAATTAAGCGCCGATTTCAGCGCCTATAAGTGCATTCGTGAGCGTCGATCAGAATCACGCAGATCTTCCATCGAAGCCTCCAAGGGAAACTTTCAAGACATTCGAGCTTGTGCATCCATCGAATGTTCGCGCTATCCTTCAATGTCGATCTTGCACTGAAAGTGACCCCACAGCCTCGCAGTGGCACGGTCCACGGGTCGGATGCCCGATCCATCCGTGACTTGATGCATGGGGGACGCGAGAAATCTTGCTGTGGATGCCGTCACTTCACAGTATGCCCTCCACAGCAGCTCGTGTGTCATGTTCATTTATGACTCGTCTTGCCACTGAGGCCGTTCACCAGGTTCCCCGATGTTCCAGTGTCACATTCAAGTTTATTTTTGCTATCTCAACACATGGCGGATAAATATCAAAAATGCCTGCTGTCAATGTCCTGTAGAGCGCCTCTCGTGTTGTTTCTATGGTCCCTCACCCCTAATTCCTCACGACCTTCCAGAGAGAACATTCATGACGAAGATGGACCCTTTCTCCTCAGCAAACGATTGGCAAGGCTGTGGCTGTTCGTCGATGGTTGAATTTATTTTCATATGCAAGACTTCCAGTGAGGATCTACAGCCGACATTCTCGAGAAGGCAATGGCAGCAAAGGCGTAACACTGCTGTCGACACCCCCAGGTGTCGGTGGAACTTGAAGAGCCCTCTTATATAGTCGAGGTCTGATTCTCAGTGCCATCGCCCTCCCTGATCATTTCGACTCAGTGATAAAACTATTCGGTCTCAACGCCCTTTGGCACTCACAACGTGGCTCGGACAAATCTAGACTCTCTGAGCACTAACTCCGCTGGTCCCCTTTTTCCGCCATGTCGAGAGACTACTTCGCCGAAGTGCCACCTGAACTCATCTTACTTCTACCCCCGCTTCTATCTACCTCCAGCCTCAATGCATTCGCGCTAGGCTGCTATCGTCTTTGTGAAATCCTCCAGCCCGAGCTCGAGTCCCGCATCACGCCAGAGCTTGCGCAGGAACTTCTGTTATGGGCGGCGCCATCGAAGCCGCACATCGTCGCCAAGCTCGTATCCCCCCCGCATTCCGTAAACCCCAATTCCACACACGGATACCTTCACGTCGCAGTAGAGGCCGGAAACACCGAAACTGCCCTCTTGCTTCTCCAGGCAGGTGCTGATCCCACGGTATCGGACCCGGACCAGGGCCAGGCCCTCCGTGTGGCCGCGATAGGGGGGCATGTGGAGATGATGAAGCTGCTCTTGGATCATGGTGCGCCGGTCGACGAGCACGTCAGGTGTCACTACAGATGTGCGGGCAGTAGCGAGAGTGCGCTGCATTATGCGTGTTCCCTGGGACATCTCGAGATGATGGAGCTGCTCATCTCGCGGGGCGCCAACCTCGAGTCCATCGGGTATCATGGAACGGCGTTGGGCTTTGCCGTACGGAGCTTCGAGATCGATGCGGTGAAACTCTTGCTACGCAAAGGCGCCGATGCCACCGTGACCGTACCGCTCTTCCCCGGCGCAGCGCTTCCCCCTGAGACCAACCTACTGTATATCGCCATGGGCTTACAGCACCCCATCGATCTACATCGCCCCTGCATCCCTGTGTACCCGCCCAGGTTCAAGTCGAGACTGGCCCCTGCGGTAGATTTGCCAGAGTGGAAAGGGTTACCGATGTCCGAGGATCAGCAACAACTAATGGCGCTTCTGTTGGCTCACGGTGCCAGCAAGGTCATTACCATGCAGACTATTTCGGAGCACTTGGCACCGTTGGCGCTAACAACAGAATATACAGAGGAGGAATACCTGGAAGTGGTCGAGAAAATGATCGAGCAGGCGGAGAATGCGGTCCCAGATGTATTGGGTGCTTTATATGATGGGTAAGAGGGAATCGGGTAATTGTTCACAGATCTATACTTATACATTGCAGAGTACTTCGTGTTGATTCAAAACGGAGTGATTCAAAACCGATGGTACCATGAGAATCGGCGAAGCGCAAAGAAGGCAGGACTCACAAGGTCAAGACACAAAATATGGACAGGACTAGGATGGAGGAGCCGGAGAGACGGATCGAGGGAGCTGGGAAGGAGCTGGGAATGGCCGTGGACAGTGCATTATAACTCACCAGATTATATAGCATGAACGCGTGAACGAGGCTAGAATTCGGAGCGGACGCGAGCGAAAGGGAGGCGGGCAGAGATTGAAGGAAGCGAGTCGAGGGGGGAATATGCTGAGGAAGCTGGCGCAATTTATGTAGATGGTAAGAGAGCGAAAGCAACGGTGAATAAGGGATGTTTGAGTCCTAGGACAATAAGCAGCGCTACGCGGGCGCCACCAAAAAATGAGGGGACACGGCTGATGTCATTTCGAGGACACGGGGACATCGCGTTCAATTCCCGGAGGGCCTCGATGCCATTCCTGGGCGCTGGAGTTCCTAGCGAACACCGAATATTTCGTGAGCCTCAGGTACCGGGACGCAATTTATGGGTCTTCACCTACCATTAGCACTGCTGCAATCTCCACAATGCACCTGCAGTGGGCGCTGGCGAACGCCGAATTGATCTCGGCCTCATGTACTGGGGTTAACTGACAAAGAAGGACATATGAGGCCGAGATCCGCACGATTGGAGCCCCAGCAGAGACAGGTCGAATCCCGGATGGAGAACGGGCAGAGCTACGTCCGAGTAGAGGCGTCGACGTGGCAAGTGGTTCGCATATGAAGCGCAGGGCAGAATAGCCCGTCCTCATCCTCGTGCTCACCCTCTCCCTCGTCTTCGTACTCGCCGTCGTCCCCAAAATTCCTCGCACAGTCCGCCGCGCCGTGCCCATCCCGCTCCCGCGCCCCCGCCCACGCTCGTGTTCACGGAAATCTCCCCAAAAATGCGCTCCCGCCCATCCCAATCCCCCTCGTCCTCCGCGTCCCCGGCCGGGTCTAAAAAATGCGGACAGGTGGGAACGGAGAGCCGCAGATCGTGGACTGCGCGCGCTTTTCCCGCTCTCCTCGTCCTGCTCCGAGGAGGAGGAGATATCGGCGAAGTTGGAGTGATTGAGGGTGGCGCGCAGCAGCGAGGAGGGCGCGGACAAGGGATGTCGGGCACGGCGTGGCGGGCGTACGTGAGGGCGGGGGAAAGAGACGAGTGAGGAGGTGTCGGCGGCGGCGGCGCTACGACTAAGCCGATACTGCCCTTCTGCGAGGACGTGCGACATGTAGCTCCCACTCTCGCTGCGTCCCGCGGGGGAAGACGAGCGCACAAGCGAGCATGGGACGACAGACGCGCGTGGCGCAAGATGGCGCGCGAGGGCGCGGTTGGGCGAGCGCTGCTCGCGCGACTTGACGGTTTGAGGTGGATGAGGCGCTGAATGTACTTGTCGAGGTGGAATTGAAATATGGATGGCGTGGAACAAGGCTCGAGGACGTGCGTGATCATCTGGATTTGAGGGCACCCGAAACGAGAATGATAGGGTCACTCACATAAGGCTCCTCTTTGTACCCAGCTCCACAAGCGCGCTGACGATATCACATGCCCTTTCTGCTTTCGTTCTCGGCCGTCATGTCATAGCACCCCGAGACCAGCGAAAGCCGTGCAGCCATGGGCTCCAGTATAGAGCTGCCCAGAGACTGCGTTTTGCTCGCAGTCACACAGACCCTTTGACATGATTGAAATTACCTAAATTCGTGACCAGTTGAAGACGTGGAGGGCAGGCTGGCAGCAGTGCAAGCAGAGTGCATCCAACTTGCCAAGGCCCAGGGTATTCAAGGTCCGGAACTGAGAATTTGGAACGAACCATGGATGCAAGGGGACCAAAGATTAGAAAAAATGATATCAGAGGACATGGCATCATAATTCCCTTTTTTGGAACGGCCGTTCCCGAAATTCCGGCGGCGCGCTAACGGCGCGCACCACACCGCTTGCCGGGACTCAATCAAACCTTATTAAAATTGAGTAACACTCATACTTGAATCTATATTGAACCTACCACTATACAAACCATAATAGGAAAAAAATGGGGCCTTCTGCAGCTGAACTGGGCAAAGAAGATATGCTGAAACTGTTTCAAAACAACCTGAAGAATTGGGAGGTATCCAACGATGATATGGAACCTACAGACACTCAGACTACTAGGAAGAGTCAAATCCGGGTCACTTCCAACAGAATTGGCAGAAAAACTGAACAAAATATGCACGGAACTCCATTCCCATTTTGGCCGATTTTTCTCCAGAAACAAAATGAGGCCATGGGAGAGTTGCACACGACGTTCCTGTACTTTCTTCCAAGTGAAGATCTTGCGCCATCGTGATGGGTTGATGTCCGGCCGGCACGACACCGCCGCCCGAAGTCGAACCCAACAATCAACTTCAATTTTCGCACTCGTCAAGGGTCTTCAGAATGTAACAGACGGACCCGGAGATCGATGTCCGAGGTGTTCACTCGTCCTCACTCTACCCACTGAAAGCATTCGCCATTTCCGATCGGTACTTTCCCTGTGATCGTTGCCCTTGCGTTGCAGGGTTACTGCAGAATTTCCGTCGATGAAGTCTACATGCTAGAATGACTCCTAATGAGTCTTAACCGAATATGACTAGCTATCAGAGTTAGAACGGAATAATATACTGCAGGAAGACCAATCCACCAAATCGAAGCGGGCTAAGAACAAATCAACACACGAGTATATTCACAAGAAAGATGAAGTCGCCGCGAGTACATAAAAGGATCATTCGGGGCAAATTCATCGTGGCGACCTTACCCTCTAGTTATCGTCAAAGCCACGGTTAGTGCATCCCACCTCGGTATATATTTCAGCTTCTCTCGAACCATCTTCAACCCCCGCGGCGCTCCTTCGAACGTAGGGTCCAATGGAGAGATCTTCTGCTGTATCCAATCCATTTCAAGGTACTCTGTCGCCACGAACAATTTGAAGAAGCCGGAACCAGACTTCTGGTTGTCGGGCAACTCGAAGCCGAAACCAGGCTCACTGCCCATGCCGATTGTCACTTCCCCATGAAGTTGCTGAGTTTTTGCCTTCAGTGGCGCGGCCACCTGGGGGGCCTCGGGGCCATACCACAACTGCGAACACGGTGATGCTCAGCACATTATTCAGAGGCGCAAAAGAAATGTCACTCACATTGATTGTGTACTCTTCGGGATCAAAGTAGAAGAGATAAGGGAAGAGATCGAACATGGAGGTGTTGCGGATCGTGAATCCGAACTTGTTGTCGGGGGTTGAGGTGATAGTAACCGTGTTGTCTGCGACCAGGTTCCCATCGCCCCGGGGGCCCGCGTCAGAGTCCGGCCTCCGGGCAGGAAACTCGCCAAGCAGCCGGTGCACCTCGAGCGAGAAATCCTTGGAGGGCCCTCCGTGATGGTGCTCGAGAAAGAAATTGAAGTGTGTGATGCCGTCGATGATCTTGGGGAGGTGGGCGGGACTGCGCATGAGGGTGAAGCGCGTCTCGCTGTGGCAGTCGAGGATCGTGCCCTTAAGGTGCTCGATGACAGTCTGGGAGCCGTCGCTGCTCAGGCTGATGTGCGCGCCCTCGACCAATTCCTCTTGGACGTACTTTCGCCCTTGGGGTTCCCAGGTGATTTCGCGCGTAGGGAAGAGGTTGGCGGTGTAGGGGAAGTCGTGCGGCGTGTAGACGTGCAGGATCATAGCATCATTTTTCCAGTCGGAAACCTCCACATGAGAATAGACGGGGACGGTAAGAGGTTCACCATCTCTTGTGAGAGGCTTATTGTCCTTTGTGACCAGGATCGACCGGCTAATCTCGACAGAATGCGCAACGAGCGTGCACAACTTCTTGTGGTCCGAATCGTAGACAGTGAATTCCGTCCCAGGAACAACACCTTCTACGGCGCCTGTGTCCACTCTGAACGACAGCAGATTGTTCTCGTCGGGCGATGTGTGGGGATGCAACGGAAAGGCCCGCCGACCAGTCGAGGGGTAGTAATTCCCATGAAAGACAAGATTGTGCCTCCTGATGCTGCCGCAGTGGGGAGTCTGACTAGTTAACGGCGGGAGGCATTTGAGCAACTCTGCATATGTGGTGTTTTCGACGCGGAGAGATCTCAACAAGGACCTCTTAGGTACCTTTCCCTGGATAAGGAAAAGGTACCTAAGAGGTCCCCTCCGCGGAGGGAGGGTTCGCACTTCTATTATGTATTAATTCACGTGCCGCATGCAGGTGCTATCCACAGCGCCGGTAGGGTCTCCGTGGTGGGGTGGTTGTATCATGGAGGCCTCCATGTTCAAATAGTATCCATTGCAGATAGAACACATGCAGAGACATAGTATCAAGAGATGTACAACAATGAATAATTTTCAGTATCACAAAAAAATTGGGACAGTGAAATACCGGCAACGGCAGGAAACTGGGCAAATTACGGGGCCACTGCCTCAGGCAAATATGGTCGCCCATAGAACAGAAACCTGTACAAATCATGAGACAATCTATAGTTCAAAGAAGAATGAGCATTTACAGGTATAGAGAATATTTGACTGCCATACAATAGGTTCTACAAAAGAATATGCATTCAGCTCCTGGGGAAAATCGGGCCAGCAATACTGGTTGCTAAATTGTCAGTCGGGTATAAGATGGCATTCAAAGGCCCTGCAAGGGGGATGCGGTATGGCTGTCCATGAACGGGGCTAGGGGCTGGAGCAGACCTGGAGGCCACTGCGGCTGAGAGCCCAGTTCATTTGGAGGGACAGTAGCCCAAAGCAGCAGATATTTTCATGGTTGGGCCGGTCTTGGAGTAATCTGAGAGACCAACATGGTAGCCAGTGCTCCGAGCATGCAGATATGTGGAGTAGCGGCAGATGGCTGGCTGGCATTAATTTGGGTCATGGGAACTCAGACATATCCATGCACTCCAAGAAAGATATCGGGGCTGCATGTCATCAAGAGGTATGACTGCGGAGAAGTGGTGTATCAGAGGTGCTCAGAGATGGGATGGAGGCCACCATGAAAGGTTCTGAAACAAATCTCACTAGAAAGGAGCATGCAATTCAAGTCCAAGGTGAAGATTTGACCACGATTTGAATTTTGGGGGCAACAGAAAACCAACAACAGAATGATAGGCAGGCGATCGTGATCAGAGATGTCTGATTGTGATCAGAGATGTCTGATTGTGGAGGCATCTGTCGGCACAATCACAAGGGACTACCTTGAATAGATATTCACTTGGCATGAGGTTTTATTGGGACAGGTGGAAATGTAGTGGATATCTGTAAAGGATTGGTGCAAAACAGGAGACATAATTACTGCAGCAGAGTTAAAATGTGCACTGAAGTGCCAAGACCGAATACTCCGCAAGATATCCAGGACGAGAACAACTGGGAAATGGTAAGGTCAAGGAAATATTGACTGGTGGGGGTACATAATGGTGTGATTCCTCTTGTGTGGAGGCCTCCATACATGTCCATTCATCATCTTAGGAGCCATCCACAGCAGTGTATTATTGTGGCCAATGCTGGGGGGCCTTCTCTGAATGTCCAAGAATGCTTTAATCGAGGTTATGTGCAATGGCAACAATCATCTGGACGAGACATTCAGATTTGGAGAGTGTAAGGTTCCAGGTTCAGCAAGTGCATATAGAGAGGAAGGAGAGCGAGGATATGATTCAGAAGAGAAGAGAAACATTACTGAATAGTAGTTGATAAGTGTCGGGCCCGTTCTGTCGATGCACAAATGTTTTTGACACTAATAGGGGTCAAATTATGTGAGCCGCTACAGGCCAGAAAATGCATAAAACACGCAGTGTGGAGTCCCAGGACAGTCCATCGTTGTCCTATGATCATTCAGGGTCGGTTATGCAGAGTGGAGTGCTTGGTGTGATGGGCAATGGAATGGGTGGTGGTTAAAACACAAGTTGTAATGAAACCTTTGTGCACCTTCTGGATCAATTCTTGCACGCATAAAAAACAAATTGTACAGACCTCCTAAAAATCGGGAATAAAATCGGAGGGCACCCGGCGTCGATGAGGACCAATTTGTATCTTTTCTTGAAAGGTTAACACTCAGTATTGAGTGAGATATTAAAAAAACAAATTGGACCCATCATTATTCAGCTTCCCATTGGTTGATCAATTTTACGTTGATAGAAGTTCTAAGAATTCGCGGAGGGAGGGTGGAGGCCGATGTAGGATGACAGGAGGAGGCGGAGGCCACCACAACCAAGGGGCAAAATTAAACCTGGCTAGCAAGACTAGTACTGAGTTTTGTTCAATCAAAGTTTGCATTCCAAGTCCGGGACTATGCATGGGTTGCAATTTGCAGGCCACTCGAAATGTGTTGTCGACAAAGGAAAGAGAGATCACGGAGGGCTCCGGCACATCACCAGTCCGATTGTGAGGGTTCTTTGACATTCACTTTTGTCTTCAAGCCTACCTACCCTCCAGGAGTTTATGACTACTGTTGGTCTATTCATGAATTCCAGTCAACCCTCTGACTTTGAGAATCATTCCTCTTGGTGTCCATACCCTCCCTCTGGAAACCACGGCTAATTAAATTGTGTACTCAGCACTGACAGCGCTTGAAGTTACGGACTTTGTTTGAAAAGATCCATAGCTTGTGTCTGCTCTCACTATGGTGTCAGGTAAGGCAGTGGATAATGACCTCCCCTACTTGGAGGCCTCTGTGCAATCTCTACAAAGATTCTCCGAGGTGACTGCTGTCCAGTGCTGACTGTTTCTTTCGGTTTTATTGTAATACAGATCTTGTCGCTCTATCCATTCATCGATTGACAGTGTGTTCAATAACAGTTATTCCCGGGGCAGATCTGCTCCTGTTTCCTGACCCTTCTTCTACCACTGATGCCTAAAGTGACACATTGAAGTATGTGGCCTTCCAAGACCACCCTACTCACGAAACTTTCCTTGTCGCATTGCATGTACCATCCTGCCGTTGGTTAAATTTTGAGGGGAGGCATCCGTGCTGTCCTACTCAGATCACGCTGGCTTCTTTGGCCCATTTTTTGCAGTGCAGCAAGGACTCCAATGACCTGGCCATTAAATCTCCATTAGTGTTGGGCTCCAATTGACCTGGGCTCTCAGCCGTGGTGGCCTCCAGCCCCAGTTCTGCTCATGGACAGTCATACCGCATCCCCCATGCAGGGCCTTTGAATGCCATCTTATACCCGACTGACAATTTAGCAACCAGTATTGCTGGCCCGATTTTCCCCAGGAGCTGAATGCATATTCTTTTGTAGAACCTATTGTATGGCAGTCAAATATTCTCTATACCTGTAAATGCTCATTCTTCTTTGAACTATAAATTGTCTCATGATTTGTACAGGTTTCTGTTCTATGGGCGACCATATTTGCCTGAGGCAGTGGCCCCGTAATTTGCCCAGTTTCCTGCCGTTGCCGGTATTTCACTGTCCCAATTTTTTTGTGATACTGAAAATTATTCATTGTTGTACATCTCTTGATACTATGTCTCTGCATGTGTTCTATCTGCAATGGATACTATTTGAACATGGAGGCCTCCATGATACAACCACCCCACCACGGAGACCCTACCGGCGCTGTGGATAGCACCTGCATGCGGCACGTGAATTAATACATAATAGAAGTGCGAACCCTCCCTCCGCGGAGGGGACCTCTTAGGTACCTTTTCCTTATACAGGGAAAGGTACCTAAGAGGTCCTGCACGTGACCTAGAGGGATGACACCTAAGTGTCGTCGCCATCGTGTTTGATCTCACGTGCTGTCTCGTCTTGGCCACACGCAGCCAGCAGGACATGCGAGGCTGCACCCGGAGACCACATGCGGATGGACTGCACCGTCTGCGCCGCTCCGGCCTCGCCTTCCCACAGATGGCTGTCGAGCTCCAGAGGCACCTCAGAGGAATCACCATTACCGGTACGCTCTTGCCCGGAATCCCGTCCCAGCCCCCCGGAATGGCAGGAATCGAAGATGACAGTCTGTGTGGTAGAACGTGTCGGTGAACAGCGACAATTGACGAATGTCGCGCACAACATTTGGGCCCTTCTTCCTCGCAAGCTGCCGTAGCAACCGGCGCGCGCACGCCTCCCCCACTATCACCTTCCTTATAAGGTAAGTGTTCCGGCCGCCCGCGTGGGCGTCGCTCTAGGCAATCAAAATGGAATAATTGCTGTCGGCACTATAGTGTATCGGTTAGTGTGTCTCTTTGCGAGTTGCGTCTCGTGTGTTCGAGTCCCGCTTGGGTCTTCTTTTTGCTTTTCTTTTATCATTTTTTTATCATTTTTCTTTGACCCACGTCTCCCCCGCGTAAGTTATCATTTAAAAAATTGAGATTTAACCGCAAAAAAATTAAATAAAAGCCCCAAAAAGCTTCACGCAGTGGGCCCCCGCGGCGAGCGGAAGCCCCACGTAGTGGGCCCAGCGGTGAGCGTCAAGGGGGTCCGCGGGGGTCTCCCCTGCGTAAAATATGGACCAAAAAGCATGTATTCAATTAAAACAAATATTAAAATAATCCTCCAAGAATCGCTGACGACGCAGGAGCTGAAATAAAACAGTTTCTATGTCGAGAAACTGGCTGAAAAGTAGTACACGGTGTGTATTTACTCCTAACTCGTCACCAATAATGGTATCTGATGATTCTGATCTTATTTGTAAGCAATTGCCTTTTTTGGAGGTGATAGTGGGGGAGGGCAAGGGGGGTTGTAGCAACCATCCCAAAACATAGTCAGGGATCGTATGTACGTACTTCCCCGCGATGTACTTTCGCTCGTCTGCCGGGCAGATGGCTTCAACCTTGAAGTCGCGGGCGATGTTAATCTTCGGAGTCGAGACACGCGCGTACCATGTCCCGCATAAAACAAGATCATCGCGGCATCCCCCCCGTCAGGGATCTTGGTGTTGTTCAGGAAATGGGATTGAAATGCCTCCAGGATTCCAGCACGGGTGGCCTGCAGATCCTCAAGGACGAGAATGTTGGAGTCAGGAACCCCGAGGCCGCCGCCGCCGCCCTCTTTGGGTGGCTCCAAGAGGTACTTCTCAAACGCTCTCGCATCGTTGACAGCGCCTTGGAGATTGGGGTAATCAGAGGAGGAGTACTAGAGCGAGCCGCATAAGCTTCAAGCTACATACACGTTGAACAGAACCGCCCACCGTGTTGATCCCGATGACCAACGCAAAGACATTGCTTCCCTTGAGCGGGGATGGACCTTCCATTGGCAGAGATACTCCCGAGTCGGATTTGCTTTCCTTCAAGTTGGGTGCAGATTCTTCCCCTCTCGGGTCTGCCGTAGCTGATATGCTTGCTGTCACTGAAGATATGTCTTTCATGATTGGTATCTGTTCTGGAAGTCCGCGAGTAAGCATCATGGATGGGGTTTGGAAGAACAACGGCGTACTCGAACTGGAGGAGGAGGATTATTGCCTGCACGGTCCCGAAGCAGCAGACAGAGATCGGCGGCATCGCTTTTAAAAGTGCCGCCGGCGCTAAGATAATAAAGGTATCGACACCTCGTTTGACGCCCAAGTGACGGTGGCCGTTGGTGTCGTGTAATGCATTTAGCCATGTTAGGTAGATTCTAGACGAGGATGTGGTTCAAGTCGAGGGCCGACGAGATTTGCACCAGTGCTTTCTACACGCCACCAGAATCGATGCCTCGTTTAGAGCTCTCGTTTAGCGCCCAAGTGACAATCGGCCGTTAGGCTCGTGTAGTGCATTTAGCCATGTCAGGTAGTTCGGCATCGCTTTGGAACCCGTTTACTACATCTCGCCACCAGCGCTAAGAGAATTGACGCCTCGTTTGGCGCGCAACTGACAGTGGTCATTGGGATTGTTGTCGTGCATTTACCCATGGCACAACCAAGTGCAGTGGTTCAAACCATTCAAGTCATGGGCTGATACAGATGGTCATAGCCACATAAAATAATGAACAGCTGCAGCGGCCGAAAGTCCCTGTCGTTTGAATATTTGAACAAGTCAAATGGAAACGGTATTTAAATAAATGTTTTATGTAAAACTGTCTTCAACCGTTTGTTCCGCCCCTGGCCAGCGACCGATGTGTCTCATGGGGTCTAATTGTTAACCCTTCGCTCGGAGAACAAGGCCGTCAAATTGACGGGTGAGGGCAACAGTGAAGGCTGCGAAATGCCTGAGAAGCCCAAGAAGCCCGAATCAGAGAGATATCTATTCTCATCAGCTACGAAGTCAGTTCGTTTGAAACGTTTCCCGGGGTATCTGTCCGCGGCGCTCGTTTGACCTGCGCATTTCTGGCACGGTGCGCGTTTCGCACGAGTCGCGCGTCTCGAATGACTTAGATTCAATTTTGCGCCCCTGTGAGTCTCGAATCGGATTCGTAAATTCCTGGCGCCGTACGATTATACTCCGCCTCCGGACTATCTGCCTACGACTTGCTTCAGCGTCTCGGTGAAGTAAATGTAACCTATTAATTGGATCCACCAAGAATATGCATCTCGACCGAAGCTGATCACGAGTATTCATACTGTTGGCAGCACAATTTCACAGTGGTTGTCTTTGCAAATTCCTAAAACAAGAAAACCCTGACCTAACAGCCGGACCGCTGATCCAGCAATAGCTTCTATTCGTAAACCATTGTATTCGTAAACCCAGGGTTCAAATTCCGACTGCCCGGCGCGGACATCGGACAGCGAAAGCGGTGGCGTCACGGAAAGAAGAAAGTACCGAGCGCCCACGAGATGGGCGATTTCAAGGCGATCTCATCGGACCGGCAAATCAAGGCATGGGACGTTGACCCTCGTCCCCAAATCTGGTTGAAAGGAGATCAAGCATCCCAACCCACCTCAGAAACATTTCCTGCGCATCATTTTTTTCTAGGCTCCCAGATGAACGATTTTCGGAGATAAGTCTTCTTTTACGATTCATGTGTTGATTTGTCTCAGGTCGGCGAAGGTGCGCTCACAACTTCCATTGTCGTCTCATCGGGGCTAATATTCATGTCAAGCCGATTTTATGTCAGTGCCTGTCAATATATTTTGTATTGCCTGCGGATGCTCCTGTATTGGCCCGCTACCTCACAGGGGAGGGTCAGAGCGGGATCGTAGAGGCTTGGAGAAGAACACGAGTTAAGACGAGGACGTGATCGGATCTAGTGTTACTGCAATACATTCAACGTAGATACTCCTGCCAAAAAACTCTCAAGATCCGCCAGTTCAGACGCCGGAATGTGGACGTCTTGAGAGCCAAATCCGTCAGCAAATTCGAAAATGGAGGGATCAAATGTCGCGTCCATCATGCTGAAGGGAGCAATAAACGGCTCCTCGGGCAACGTTTCCCCTCCCAGCATTGCAAGTAGGCCCGACATCTCGGACCCAGCGAATAAATTGGCGCTCGGGCTTACGAACGGTGCATCTGGCAAAAAGCCCGACATAATATCCGTCGGGATGTCGTCGATTGCTCCCGGAGGAGTGGGCCATACGTTTGGCAGCAGCATCGCAGGGTCAGAGGATCCTGTGACGGAGGGAAGACGAGCATCCTTTCCTGGTTTCACCCTGGACGACTTGGACGTGGACAAGGCCGGGTAGAGCGCACTGCTCTTCCCAAATCTCCGCGACTGCAGAATCGGCTCGAATTGCTCCTGGAGAAGGTTGCGCAGGATTTCGCCGATATTCGTCCCGCACTGCCACGACTTGCCAATCTCGAGGAGGTATCGGATGCAAATTTCCACCTGTACGAGCGCGGACTTGAGGGATCCTTGTGCGACGCGAATGCCCGATGTCGCTTGTGCGACGAGAAGTAGGAAGATCGTGCCGGTTGAGAAGATTACCTGCACCTAAGGGAGTCGTCAAGTCAAAGTGACTCGCTTGGCGTCCGGAGGGGAGCACATACCAGCGTCACCGGCGCAAAACGAAGGGTGTAGAGGGATCTCCAGGTTTGTAACAGCTCCATGCTATTTTCAGCTGCACGCTTGCACAACTGAAGATACAGGGTTTAACGAGAGGTGCTTAGGTATGTGTACAACTCCGACTGACCTTTACGTGGTCGACTTCAGGATCAGACCCGTGCGTCGGACGCGCCTTCCGGTGGAAGAAGGGCCGGTGCAGCAGGATGAATGCCCACCAATATGTGCAGTGCATCATGAGGCGGTGCGGCGTCGCAGTTCCCCGGTTAGTCGTCGGCGTGATGTCGATATCCGCGGGTAATCGACTCTTCCAGCTGTACAGTTGGACACTTGAGGGATTATAAACGTTTCCTGCAATGAGAAAAACGAGAAAAGCAACGCACTCGATCTCGGTTATGAGCTGGTCCTTGATGACTTCATTCCGCGGGTAGGATCGGCCGACCCCATTGCTGCGCATGGGATTGGACAGGATTAGTATCGGAAGTGAAACCGAATGAATACCCACACAACTATCATGATGCGCCGTGCAATGCCCAGCAGATCGCACGATGCGGCGAACGTCCGTGAAAGCAAGTTCGGTTGCGGTGCGATGCCGGCCTGCGGATACCGCCAAGGGACCTGGTCCATTTCGGAGTCGACGAAGGGAATCGGGATGGCGGATTGCTGCGACGGGTCTGGCACGCACGTCTCTCGCCCGACGTAGAGAGACCAGCAGACATCCTTTGAAGAAAGATGTGAGCACATGGGTGAGTATTACTCGTACTCAAACGATACATTACTGAACGTCGTCCAATATGCCCAGTTGCGGTCGAGCATGTCGTCGTGCGTGATAAGCCCTGCCCTGACCCATGCGGACGAGTCGATGGAAAGGCCAACTGCCAGGAATTTCATCAAACAACGGACAATGGAAGAGTCGACAGACTCACGTGCTTGCCCAATTCGGGCACTCATCCCTGCCGCGAATCATTGGAATTTCTTTGAAACCCGCCAGAAATATATATATCATACCGAAATATAGATACCCCAGCATCTGGTCGCCCTGCGAGGAGTGAAAACTGCCGATGATCGACAGCGCGTGGACGACACTGATGTTGGGCCGCTGGCACTCGTCCTCAATGTAGTTCTTGGCGGCGGCGGCGAAATGCTGTCGAGACTCGAGGGCACTGATTCGGGGGTCGTTGGAGAAGGCTGCTGCGAGCGCGATGAGCGCGTTGTGGAGCATGGGCGAGTAGTGCGGCGTCTTGGGTGGCACGCTGGAGCGGGGGATGCTCAGATAGCGGTGCATATCGCGGAGGAAGAGCGCGGGGACGACGCGCATGCACCACATGGTAAAGAATTTGAAGCACAGGTCCAGCACCCTACCATGAGTAAGTGAGGCTGAATGAAATCGAAAGTATGGGTTCGGACCGGTCATGTTCGCGTCTATCGAGTGGAACCTGCGAAGGCAGATAGCGGGACCAGTCCACGTCGGGGTTGAGGTGGGTCCCGTCAACTCCGTCGATCATTAAGATATAAGACGCAGCTGGATTCTGGACTATCTCAGGGAATTGCGAGGCGCCGGCAGGTTTGGTAACGAATCGAAATGGCGCGGTTATGCCGTGCAATAGAAGATCTCTATCCTCCAGCTATACGAAATCCGGTAAAAAATGCAAGAGCGATATGGGACGCATACCTTCAAATTCTCGGTTGGAATACAGAGCTCCTGTGAAATCCCCTGGTCCGACTCATCCTCGTAAAGGTCCTCGACGTCCTCGTCTATTTCCTGGGGCCGAAATTGCAGGTGCCCGTTTGAATTTCCGGACTGGTGGCACACACATTTGGCCAGAATGTCTTCGAGTAGTCTAGAATAGGCCTCTAGGGCGTCCCTCCGTTTGCGGAGCGCTTCAAAGTGCGCCTCCGTACGGGGTTTACGGACGGGCTCCTTGGTCCATGCACACTGGAGACTGATCAGACACATAATTCAATGATGTAGATGATCCCAATACCTCTGCCTCTCTCCCGGAACCCACGCACGGTCCACACACGCTCTTCGTACCATCGCATTTAATCTTCCTAAAATCAAACTGGTCGACCAAATATCTCCCTAACCTAGATAGGGCGTTTACTTTATTCGGCAGACATCGCAGGCCTGTGGAACATGGCTTCTGAGGCTTCTTGGGGCAGAAACTGATACACCTTTGGGCATGGTCAGATGCCTTTTGCTCTGACCGAAGTCGACTTATACTCGGCGGTGGCGCGCTGGCTATGCACTTTCGGCTGTCGGACTGCTGTCAGCAGCACTAGGGCTGTAACAGTGCCTCTTGACAGATGTCTTGGCTTGTTCCTGTAAGGCCGCGGACAACACCAAGCGGAAGGAGCAAGGAAGAATCGAGACTGGAGGAACGACTCGGAGTCGGAGATCTAGGGGAATGATGACATCTGATTGATGCCATCAACACCGTTACGAAAGGCCGGAAATTCCCGTTCCGATTTTGACCGCCAGCTTTATTCTCAATTTGTCACCCTCATCTCGTTTTCTGTCCACAGTATTCTTGCCACCACCAATTCAGGCCAACATCTAGTGTTCCTTGTTCCGGCGATGCGCGTACTAGTACTCGTTGGGGCTGGTACTAGCCTCGGAGTCTTGAACTTCTCGCCCCGCCCCCGATGTAAAATTCGAGACGTAATCCTGACAAATTCGCCCTATATTTTTTTTAATTTCGATCTTGCATTAAAAGCAGCACCACAGCATGGTAGCACAACGGCTCGGAGGACCGATCCATCCGTGACTTCAATTTTGGTGCAAGGGGGAAGCGAGAAGTTCACTGTGGATGCCCCCACTTCACCGTGTCTCTATGCCCTCCATAGCCAACTGCGGCTTCCGTGCATTTTTGGTTTATTCTTCCGGACCCTTCCATGCACTTTTTCACTGCCTGGATTCTGTGCGACTCTGGTACTGGATGGGATTATGCTTTCCACCCGAACAGCATACACGGTGTTGAGCGGCGACAGGCCTCTCCGATCGCGGCATTGCCTGTTGATCCACGGTGGCTTCTCTTAATTTCTGGACTCTTCCGCGCAGTTTGTGAATCATGTTCATTTATGGCTCATGTTGTCACTGACGCCGAACACCGCTCCGTTCTGGTTCCCGGCTGTTCCAGTATCACATTTATCCTTGTTATCCCATAGCGTCGCAGATATAACTGCCTGCTGTCAATGGGCGCTTGATGCTGTAGAGGTTCAGTGTTTCCTCTCGCGTTGTTTCTACAGTCCCTCACCCCTCACAGAAACAAACTTCGAGAAGATGATCATGACCCTTCTCGTCGGCAAACGATTGGCTCAATTTCAGCCTTCGGAAGGCTGTTCGTTGATCGTTGTATCTATTTTCATACGCAAGACGACCTTCTCTTGAGCACAGCAGCACCAAAGGTGTAACATTGCTGTCGACACTCTCACCCAGGTGTCGGCGAGAGGCCCCTCTTATATAGTGGGGTCTCTAGGTCTGATTCTCAGTGCCGCCGCCCGCTGTTTATGGTTTTCCGCCCTGTCAAGAGACTACTTCGGGGAAATGCCACCTGAACTCATCTTACTTCTATCCCCGCTTCTATCTACCTCCAGTCTCAATGCATTCACCCTGGGCTGCCGTCGTCTTTGTGAAATCCTCCAACCCGAGCTCGAGTCCCGCATCACGCCAGAGCTTGCGCAGGAACTGCTGTTATGGGCGGCACCATCCAAGCCGCACGTCGTCGCCAAGCTCGTATCCCCCCCGCATTCCGTAAATCCCAGTTACGCACATCGATCCCTTTACGCCGCAGCAGAGGCCGGAAACACCGAAACTACCCTCTTGCTTCTCCAGGCAGGTGCCGATCCCGCGGTATCCGGGGACCGGTACAAGGGCCAGGCCTTCCATGCGGCGGCGATGGAGGGGCATTTGGCGGTGATGAGGCTGCTCTTGGATCATGGTGCGCCGATCGACGACCGATTCCGGTGGGATTGCAGTAGCGAGAGTGTGCTGCATTATGCATGTTCCCTAGGGCATCTCGAGATGATGGAACTGCTCATCTCGCGGGGCGCGAAGCTTGAGTCTATCGGGCACTACGGAACTGCGTTGGGCTTTGCCGTGCACAGCTTCAAGATCGATGCCGTGAAATTCTTACTACGCAAGGGCGCCAATGCCGCCGTAACCGTACCGCTTTTCATCTACAAGGGAGGCCACCCGCAGCCCCATACGGCGAACCTGCTGTACATAGCAATGGGCCTACGACACCCCGTCTATCCCCTGGTCCCGTCGCGCCGAAGGGGTATGGGTTTATGTTCCCGCCCGAGTTGTATAGGCACATGTTCCCGCCCAAGTTGTATAGGTGCATGTCGCTGGTGTCTCAAGTACCTACCCCGTCAATGGAAGCCGGCGGACTCGGAGGCGGTATTGTTAGAATCACCAAAGTGGGAAGGATTACCGCTGCGCGAGGATCGGCAACAGCTGATGGCGCTCCTATTGGCTCACGGTGCCAGCAAGAACACGACCATGGAGACGATTTCGGAGCACTTGGTGCCGTTGGCGAGAACAGCGAAACAGACGAAGGAGGAATACCTGGAAGTAGTCGAGAGAATGATCGAGCAGGCGGAGAATGCGGTCCCAGATGTATTGAGTGCTTTATATAATGTCTAGTAGGGAGGTCAGCGTCTATAGATCTATACTTACACACTGCATGAATCGGCATGTTATTCGGGCAAGCAAAGTAAGTAGTTGTCTGTCGGAGGGTTTTGTGTTGGCCTGTTGGCCTCGAAATTTGAAACCGGAAATATTTTTTTCTAAACTGCTTGAACAAAATTCAGGAGAGAGTTCTCGGGTGGACAATTATTCCAACACAATCCATAGTCGCGTAATTTCCCAGATGTGAGATCGAGCAGAGAATACAGACAGTCGGAGAAGGACCGCAGGGTCACTGGTTTGTTGCGGAACAGACACGCACATCGCAGGATTCGGCAGTAAAATGCGGCCGGAAAACAATTAGGAATGGTCAAAGCAACTTTGGGAAGGCGATTTGGGAAAGTTTAAGAAGGCTACTCTGAAGAGCAGGGGAAGTGGGACCAAGTGGGACGCAGGATCTGATTCGGTGCTTGGTTGGCGCCGTCGACGAGCACTATCAAGGAGTGAAGTTGCCGAGAGGCCATTGAAGGCCTTAGATACGCTCCCGTCGAGCGAAAGAAGAACCACAAGAAAGTAGGTCGAGTTGAGGTCGCGTAAAATGACGTGGCGGTGCAAATCCGTCGGCTCGGCGACCGTCGGCCGAGACCTGCCCTTTGCTCGTGCTCTTCACAAGTCTTGTCAAGATTGTCAAGAAGAGGATGAGACAGAGGAATATATACCAGTGAGATCGATACGTGTGTGATGAGACAGCTATAGTACCTGTGCGCGAATAAGAATAACTAGAGAGACAGATGCGCAGATAATTACGGACAAGAGGCGGAGATGAGACGTGAAAATGTTTGAGACTTGAAGATGGGGAAATGTGAAGTATGAGGAAAAGGGGAATGTCAAAAGGTGGCGTAAGTACGTCGTAGGAAGAAAGGTCAATGTGAAGATGAGATGAGATGCGTGGAGTCAATGTGTCGCGGGCGCCAGCGCTATGTCTCCTGGTCCACTGCGTCCTCGTACTCGGACGAGTCGGGCGAGTCGTCTCCCCGGGTGTGCGCGTGTTGTGGTGCGGCTCCCTCTTCTCCCTCGTCCTCCTCCGCCGTGCTCCTCAGCGCCTCCTCCGCCTCCTGCGCCTGCCGCTCGCGCTCGACCCACTCAAGATACCGCAACAACCTCTCCTTCGCTTCCTCCTCCCCCTCGCCCTCCCCTCGTATCATCACCAAAAAGCTGTCCGGCACCAGCGCACGGCGTTCCCCCGCCCCTTCCGCCGCCGCGCCCGCCGCCTTCTCCCACATCTCCTCCCACACGCGCCCAGCATCCCTCCGTGCGCCGACCAGCGCACCGAGCTCAAGTACGCCTAGCGCGTCGAGGACGAGCGGCGGCTCCCGCTCACGCGCAACCGCCCACCCCGCCGCACCCGCGCCAAGCACATGCACGAGCTGCCCTTCCACGAGCGGCATCTCCGCCGCGTCCAGCGCGCTGAACGCAAACTGCGCGCGATACAGCCCGGGTGGGACGTCCGCGTCCGGCGGCGCCGCAGGCTCCTCGTAGTACAGCCCGTCCTCATCCTCGTACTCGCCCTCTCCCTCATTTTCGTACTCGCCCTCGTCCCCAAAGTTCCGCGCGAAGTCTGCCGCGCCGACGCCGTCCCCGTGCGCCGCACCGCTCGCCCACCCCGCCGTGCCCCCGCCCATGTTCAGGCTCATACGCAATCTCCCCAAAAACGCGCTCCCGCCCCAGTCGCCCTCCTCCTCCTCCTCCTCCCCGGTCCCCGCATCAGAGTAGTCCGACAGCCGCGCGGCCCCGCGCAGCTTCCGTGCAAGCCTTCGCGGGTCACACTGCGGCGGGACGTCGGGCCCTAAGCCGGCATGGCGCGCGTCCGCGGGCGGGAACGCAAAGTCGCGGACGGTGATCGGCGCGCGGGGCTCCTTCTCCTCCTCCTGCTCCTCCTCCTCGGCGTCCGCAGCAGAGGTGGAGCGACTGAGGCGGTGCCGCGCGCCCGCGAGGACGCGCGAGGTGCGCCGGCTCTGAGTTGCGCTTGCGCTGCCCCGCGAGGAGGCGGAGGAGGACGAGCGTACGAGGGAGCCGGGGACGGCGGACGTGCGGCGCGAGAGGGCGGGCGAGGGCGGCGCGGGGCGCGAGCTGCTCGGGATTTCTGCTACGGTGGGCGTGGCGGGCGTGGCGGGCGTCGTCGGGGTGCGCGGGGGCGGGGGGAAGGAGACGCGCTTGGAGGGGGAGGCGGGGACGGAGACGATGGGGTTTGAGGGAGCCGCGCTTGTGAGTGTCGAGGTGGGTGTGGGTGTCGAGGTGGAATCGGATTTGGGCATGGATGGCGCGTGGATGGACGAGGGGCCGGACGAGGCGTCCTTGGGTGTCGCGTGCGCGGACATCGTGGCCGCAGTCGGTGTCGTGGCAGAGCCGGGCGACGCGGACGCCGGGTCTAGCAATGGGCGGGGCGTCGTGGGTCCGGGGGACCCAGTGTCTCGGTCCCGCGCCACACGACCGTTACTTTGACCCGGACCTAGCTCGTCGCTGCCCTCCTCTGACTGTGTGCGGCTGCGCGGCTCGCGGCGCTTGCCCGGTGGGGCGGGCTTCATCGCGAACTCGTGGGCACCGGGGATCGGAGGGGGGACAAAGCTTGAGGATGGGGACGGGAAGGGCGACGCGCTGGGCGCCGAGTCGACGATGATAGATAGGTGTGGGGGGTGGTGGTGCTCTGTGGGAGAAAGATATGGTGTAAGCAACGGTATTTTGGGGCGGTTACGAGATTAATTAGAGGACGGGACGCAACGGCGGGCGAGGTGGGAAGCGCTTGGGGGCAGTGGTGAAGAGATGGCGAGACGACGAATTGAGATGATAGGCAATCACCATGATCTCTGCTGTCTGACTGTCTCGCCCACGATGAAGCCCACAATGTTGGTCCCAAAATTACGAGACGCGCGCAGCGAAAATCCCGACATACAAGTCTAATTTGGATAGAGACTGCGCGGGTCCGCGCAAATAGGCCGGTGGCACCAATGGGCCACCCGAAAGCCCGAGCCGGGTGGCTTTCGAGATCCCCCGCGGCCAACAGCGCCTCTGGATACACTCTCCAATGTTCCAAGCCGGAGATCTCGAAAAAATCCCCCGAAAACGGCCAGAGTTTCTACCCTGGGCAGGTCCCCCCCACAACCCGGAGTCATTCCCCCCCGGACCAGGGATTCCGGAGACGATCCAGTCATCATAAGCATCCCCGGGGACTCCTGTGCACTGCGCGCCCGCACCACGCCCTCCCGTGCCGAAAATCTGAGCCACAAAGCGCACGCGAGCACACACCTTTCTGGTCCGAGACCACCGCAGAAGCCATCGTCCGCAACGCTGCAAACAGTCGAGATATATATCCACCCGTCTTCGTGTTCGCTTTGTGTTTTGCGCCGAGTGCGAGCCAGTCGTACTACCGGCAGACTAGACGAGCTGATAGGCGGTCCTCCTGAGCAAGGGCAAGCTTTATATTCGGAACGACCCGAATTTTCCGGAGACCGATAGACTCGACAAAGGGATAGCTAGCAAAGAGCACCGAGACAAACGCCAGACCTAAACGTGGATGGCCGAATACGTGTTGGGCGGAGGGAGGCTGATAAGGGCGGCTAGAAAAAATAGGGACACACAAGGATCAAAGGCGCAGCAGCGGCCGTCGGGCGATGTCGGCTTTGATGATTCAGATTCAGATTCAGCGCATGCTCCAGCCCCGTCGGGCCACCTTTTATATTCCTACCACGTTGCCGTTGACTTGACGATGCGCCCAGTTTCGGACTTCGCCTCGTGCCCGAAATCTCGACTCAGAAGCACGTCTTTACTGGCTGTCCCCGGCGAATTGCCGTCCTCGCGATGTACACCTCTGAGTCATCTTCAGTCCAATTTAGCCTCTCCCCAACAACCGCTCTTCATTTCCCCAAGTTCCCCAATTGCCGAATTGCTAATTTATCCTACAGCTAGTCCGCGTCGTCGTCTTGGCGATTTAAACATACCTTCCCATACACGGTGCAATGTATCCTATCCTTGCTATCTCGGCAGCTTCTCGCACAGGTTTCCGGGCGGAACTACGCCCCGAGGCATCTCACAGCTCTCTCAGGCATCCGCTGGCAACCTGAATTTGGCGCTGAGAACAACGAGCTGTCGAGCAAAACATTCTGTAGATGAATGCATCGACGGGGACTCGAACGTCAGCACGGCCTAATTCTAGTATACGCCCCGGCCGTGGGTTCCCAGAACCCCACCGACGCGCCTTTTGTGGCTTGGGGAATTCGAGGGTGAGTTTCGACCTATGTACTGAATAATTCGAGAACTACCGATATGCAAACGCTAATGACGGCGGGGCCCGCGACAGGCTCCTTAACGGTACGGGGCAATCCAAGTCCATCGTGCGCTCTCATTTGGACGATCTCTTCGTTCCAGACGGGGTGCCTGCCGATGCTTATTATACTCCATCGCTCCTGCATATTGGGCCCATCCTTCGTTCGGTCAGAAATCAAACCTGAAAGACCTCGTCAGCGAGTAAACGAAGAAGCTTTTCACCTAGTTCGACATAAATTCACAGAGCGGTATGAACCTCATTCTCGTCTTCGATCTTCTCGCCCGTTGTCCGTTGGTTGTCCGGAGTTATCTGCGCATCTCGGGTTCTCCGGCTGCAGCTGGTGCTTCTGATTGACCGCGCAGATCCTAAAACTGCCTCTTTCCGTTCTCCTACACATTTCTCGCTCTCCTGGAAAGGTGATCAAGTCATCCTACCGGCGACGAAAGGCTGCATCGCCGCACGATTCTACAGGACGGATGTCGAACTTGACTGCAACCCACACAATCCGGGGTGTCTGCGCACCATATACTTCTCGGGCGTCTGCTTGATCAGCGATACGCGCATCTTTAAGTCATCTGTGATTCAGGTCGTCTGTGTTCAACCTTAGGCGCCCCCCGGGAAAATATCCAGTGTACCTTTAACACCCTGTTTAAACTCATGGAAAGTACCTTGATTTATTCCTAGGATGCATATCTTCATTGGGACACTACGGGGACCGAATCCGTTCAATCCAACTCTCATTGTCAAGCGAGAGTTTCGCTTGCAACGTCGAAATATCTTGATCTCGACATTATTGCTGTTGTAGATATTGGCAGGCCAGAACAGATGAGAAGGAAACAGCCCAGAACTGAGTGACATCAGTGAATTTTCGAAATATTTCGGGGGACTTTTTTCCGAGGGCCCCAGGGGACACATATTTCGTTGCATCTTCTTGAAAAGTGAGCTGCTAGTGTTCCCATATATTCAGCGAACGGGGCCACATGATATATCGAGCATGGGCTCTAAATGTCAATGTGGCCGACTAACCGTTGACGAATAGTACATTATCGAAGCTTTGTTTCAGATGTAGTCCGAAGTTCCCTCTTCCGGCGCTCTTCGTCCTATGTGCCAGGGGAGGCGGGAATTCGAGGTGGATTTTTGAACGTAATAATTCGGGGACCAAGTAGAAAGATGAATTTCTCGAAATGTAAGTCGCTTCACGGACGGGGGGTGCTTATTCTGCTTTATAGCCCGCTGGTTGAAATTTCACCTTTGGCAACGGGAGGAGGCTGATCATGAGTTAGTCCAATTTCGGAGAAGATCGGGACCGTCGTCCCGGGAGTCTCCGCTTGATTTCAATCTTGATGGACGGCGGCGACGGGGTGTCAATCGACGTCAATCACTCGTCGTCAACGCACAGGTTATCGCCACGCTGAAGCCCTCGCAGGCTCTACTGAATTCACTCTCTTCCACTCACCACCGACTCTGCACGACTACTAATCCATCATGCCATGGGAGAAGCGAGCCGACGGGGTATGCTTAACGAAAGAGAGGAGACTCGGAGCTCATAACTGTGCTGTATAGACGTGGGGCAATGTCGCCGTGGAGGCCCCAGTAATCCTCTCGGCGCCGGATTCTGAGGAAGAAGGGCTCGAAGGAACACCACCAGATATCAAGTCTACGGTCGCAGCTAGAGCGGCCCAATTTCAAGCTGCGAAACTTCCTCCCTCCATCCCGAAGCATAAAAAACCTACTCCTCCTGCGGAAAGAATGACTCCCGCTCCTCCATATGCACCTGCATTCCCACCACGGCGTACAGCTGTTACCCCATCTCATGAAAATGATGACCCGGAGCCAGCGACGGAGCTAGATAAGATAGCGCGCTTTGAACCCAAGCCAATACGACCTCGAGTCGTCTCCAGCGGCAGTGAGCTTCTCAAGTTCGATCATGCCGCAGAGGAAGAGCACACTGGAATCCGGCGTCCTCCTCCTCCGATACCAAGAATACCTTCACGGCCCTCATTAGTTCCTTCGCATATGCTTTCGGTCGATTCGCGGCTTTCGCTTCCTCCTCGAAAGTCATCACCAGCACCTCCGCTACCTTCTCGTCAATCATCACAATCCACGCCTCCACTTCCATCTCGACAGTCGGCACAATCTGTGCCTCCCCTTCCGTCTCGACCGTCACAATCCACACCTCCGCTCCCACCTCGATCCACACCTTCCGCACCTCCACTCCCGTCGAGATCCACTTTTTCGTTTGTCGACGAGACGGAGCTTTTTGTCGGCGAGGAGGAGCCACTGCCTGTCTCTGGCACACCCTCTTCAGCCTCCTCCACCCGCAATCCCAACCTCCGTCCCCCTCCCACCCGCACAAAATCCTCCTCCTCCACCGACAGAACAAATACAACCCCCAGCTGGTCTTCCTCCAAAACCGGGTTCGCCAAAGGCAAGGCCGTCGAGATGGCTCGAAACCGACGGAACTGTCTCAACCCGCCACCTTCCTGCTTCTCTCGTGAGCCTCCTCCGCCCTCCTCCTCCTCCGACGGGAAAGGCATCCAAATCACCTACGCCCCCCTCCCGGCGCCCATCATCCTGCGTTCGCCCAACTCGAACGACCTCGCGAAAGCGATCACCACCGGCCGCGCGTTCCCAAACAAACCCCCGCCGCTGTTCTCGCACGATGTGCAGAGGGAGGATTGGGATAAGCTGTGGGACGATATTGATGAGACGGCGAGGATTGAGATGAGGGCGAGTGCGGGGCTGAGTGTCGCTACACGTGAGTGGGTTCTGCTCTGTTCTTTCTTTCTTTTTGCGCGTGGTTCTTTCTTTCGACTCTGTGGTTCTACTCCTATTTATATCATCCCACTATTGGTTCACTATCCTATTTTCTTTTCTCTCCTACGCGTATCTCGAGTTCTGTCCCTTCTTTCCTTTCCTTTTCTTTATTTGACTCGACAACTTTCTTTTCATTTTAAGTTTACTTACAACTCACCTTATTCCCTTACCCTACTTCCAACTTTCCTCATTCACCTACTCAAAACTCCACAGTCCCCCTCATGCCAATCTTCGGCGCCGGTCTCGTCGTGTCAACAGTTGCAGAGCGCAAGATGCGCGCGGGACGAGTGGGACCCACGTGTAAGCTCGTCGAGGCGTGGAACATAAACTTTTTTAGGCCGAGGAGGTTGGATGTGTGCGTGTATTTATCTATTCTAGTCGATGCATATACCTTTGCTGATTCAAGCCTCATATATCTTCAATGCTGAATCTGCCCTACCTCGTAATTTCGTTGAACAGCTACATTGCCCAAAACAGCTTCCGCCTCTCCGGGCCCACGCCCACGCAGGCATCCCGAAAGACCATCGACCCCGCCTTCCTCAAATGGCAGCAGGCCACAGACGCAATGGAGAAGCAGCTTGCGATGAAGGAGTACGAGAAGTGGGAGGGCAAGTTTCGGTTTGTGGTGCAGAGTTGGCCGACACCGAAGGAGTAGGAGTAGGCGGTTTGGGTGATGTTGGAGTAGGGCGGACTGCGTGGTTCATTTATAGGAATATGTATGTATCGAGATACTCCGGACGTTGAGGGCTTGGATTTACATAACGGTTGGCGAGTGGGACATAAATGATCGGCACTGCCGTCATCGACAAGATGCCATGGGTTTCTATTCACAACTTGGTGCTAATGCTCCGCGAGCCGAGAAGACTAATGAGGTTCTATCACAGCACGTCTCTTCAAAGCAGGACCGCAATCCTACCAATCCGGATACAAAGGCTAACCCGACCAGTGAACCCGCTTTTCATTTCCATTGGTTGAGGTCGACAAGATGAGAGAGATAAATGTTTTCGCACTGTAGTAGATAGCAATTCATACATTCGGATTTGGGCCATCGGCGCGAGTACTGTACCCTGATTGCGCGTCACTATAGTTATAGAATGAATTCATATTGAACGAATTTCAAGGAATGCCTCGCATTAATTTTAGCAACGGGACTATGCTATCGACGCCGTTCGGGTTGGAGACAATGTCGGTGTTCGATTGAAGAATATCGATAGTCGAAGACCATGGTCAAGAGGTGGAAATCGAAATCGCATTACACTTGTTCTTGATCAGAGTCCATCCACAACGATCCTCGCAACCACCACAGGCTGGGGCTCAATTATACAAGAGCCTCTCATTACTAGTAGGTCCGGACATTGTTATATATAGGGTTCTAATCTAGAGGTGAGTCAATTATAAATGGTTACAGGTACTCTCTCTACTTCCGGTCCGGCGTGACCGCTGTGCTCACATGCAGCGATCAAACATCCGCCGGTGTTGCAGAAAGCGATCAGATGATGTTTGGCACCACCTTCCACCCCAGCGAGCTCCTTCGCGGTTATGTAAAGGGCCTCTTAGGCCTATTCTTCTGTATGAGTAAAATACCCCTAAGAGGGGTCGACGGCAGCGAAGGAAGAAGGCAAGAAGCACGTTACAGGACCTTCCCCATTTGGAGAGTCCGCGCCACCTTCGTCACTTCGTCAGTTCGCTTAAATGCGGGAAAGATAGTCACTTTGATGGCATTCTGTGAAAGTTCGTGAGTTCATCAATTTTTGCCCAAAGTTCGTCACTTTCCCAGCACAAGGCCTTGTCGGCACATCACGGAATCAGCGGTGCGCCGGCGTCGGCCGGTTAGGTGGTTAGGGTTAGCGGTTAGCAGTTAGCGGTTAGTGGTTGGAGGTTAGCGGTTAGAGGTTAGTGGTTAGTGGTTGGAGGTTAGAGGTTAGAGGTTAGGGTTAGTGGTTAGTGTTCGGGTAAGGTATCTATATAAAAAAAAAACACGCCAGGCCTTGTGAGGTTGAGACCAAGCATGATGATGGCCGACGTTCCGGGGTCTTGAAGGTGCCGAGTTGAAGCGACGAATATTCACAGAAGTGACAAACAATCAGTCAAATGGCCAAATTTATCTGAGGTGACGAAGTTTCTCAAAATTAGCCGGTCTGACGAAGTGACGAAGGTGGTATAGACTCCCATTTGGATCCTGCCATCGTGTCTGCTCTCTACCACCACCACCACCCTCTGCGTGTCTTGTTGCTTTGCATGGCGGCTCTCGTTTTGCTACCTCTCCCATTTCCTCTCGTTGTCGTCGCCTTCTACTAGCGCGTTATGGCACCTTTCCTATTGGGGTTGCCGCCTCCTTCACCTCTGCTGCCACATCTACCACGTCTAGGTATCCTGCTCGACATCCGCCCCACGGAGGGCAAAGCGTCGCTTGTTGCCATGGGCCAATGGCCACACCTTGCTCTACCCCGCCCCTCATGCATGCCTCGGCAGACGTGAGGCGCGAGCGGAACACCACCTCCGCCTCCTGCTGCTGCTGAAGCAACCCGCTGGCTCCGCTTGCACTCGTCGGTGTGCGCACCCCAAGGGGGTTCTTGCTGTGCAACAGGCGGATCCTGCCGCACTTGATCAGCCCGCCGAGCGTGTACCATGGAGGCTGAATACATGGCTCTGGCAAATACGACCCGTGAGGTAATTTGGCTTTGCCAATTGGCCTTCAAACTCGGTCTTGACATTTCTCAACCCCCGCCCATCAATGTTGACAATCAATCCACCATTAAATTTGCTAACAATCCAGTTTTCCATGCTCGCTCCAAGAACATTGATATACACCACCATTTTGTCCATGAGCAATTAATCTCCAACGAGATTCGGCTTATCCACTGCGCAAGCGAGGACAACTTGGCTGGCATGCTCACAAAGGCATTGCCACGACCCAAGTTCGATTCACTGCGTGATAACATTTTTGGATCGGCCGTGGCGTCGAGGGGGAGTGTTGCGGGAATATCCCAGACATAGTGCGACACCACTACGATCTAGTAGAGACACTTGAAGAGTACGGAACATTCTAGAATAGTATTCAACATGTATATAAGGACTCGTAGTTTAGCACAATTATCATCATCTTATTCTCTTATATTTTCGCTACTTGCTCAACATTACCATTGAAGGTAGTCATTTATATCGTCCATACCGTCCAGCATGCCAGTGAAAGCTGAGGGGTGGTGATTGGTGGTAATGACCCCTATTTAGCAAAGGCAAAAGCACCGAGGAATAACATGCCCCAGTACCATCATGATCCGAGGCACCATCAGGCCATCAAATGTGCCTGCCCACCAAAACGACGGCGAGCACCCCGTTCCACTGCACATCGCTGGGGTGAAATCATACTATGTACTTGTACATGTAGAATCTAGTGGATTGTATCTAAAAGTTGATACATAGACCCCACCGGAACAACAGCTATGTGGGTGCGAGGGAAGGCAAAATTTCGGTAATTTTGGGTGGCGGAAGGGAAGCGCAACTGCACTGCCACCCGCCTGATGTGTGCCCGATGAAAGCGCCCACTATGCTGCCACATCGAGCGCTACCGAGTTGGGAAAGAACCAGAATTGCTAAGGTACTTCTAATGATTTATAAATGAGGAGTCTCTAATCTAGAGGCCTATTCATAAAATTTCCCCGTTTCAACGAGAGTCCTAGTCTCGAACACAGCCTCTGCTGACATCCCAATCTGGGAACCCTGTCATCAGAGTCTGGCCTGGAACCAGCCAAACAGGTGTATATGGCCTCTTCATGGTAGAACCCCGAAACACAGCCACATCCACATCCTCTCAGACCATCGTCCACTGTCCCGCAGGACGTCACACGCATCAGGAGACCTCTCGTATCTCTCTATAGCTCATCATATACTACCTCCCTGCAAATATAACAATTACCTGTTCCAACTCGAGTCAAATGAGCTTGAAGACATGGAGACCCACGACAATGCATCGAGCTAGATCAGACCTTTTTCTTCCCCGTACCTCCCTGCTGTTGATCTGGGGGTACCGGCCCATGTACCCTTCATCAATATCAACTTGCCAAGCGACGATGATAGAGCCTCGTCCCCCACAATGCTTCAGCACCGATCCAAAGATGAAAAGGCTGCAGAGATACTTGCAGCCTTGCGGGCTATGCCTGATTTTTCCCTCGAGCCATTCCTCAAGACTGTCTACAATGACTCTTCCATCAAGAATTCCGCGGGCATGACGATGTATTTTCAGCCATGATAAACATGTATTGATGTATTATAGAGTTATTTATAGGATTAGGGAAGCCACTAGGGCACCCAGGGATGTGCGCAACGCCCTGCGGGGCAGTGGACGATGGTCTGAGAGGATGCGGATGTGGCTGTGTTTCGGGGTCCTACCATGAAGAGGCCATGTACGCCTGTATGACTGGTTCCAGCCCAGACTCTGATGACAGGGTTCCCAAATTGGGATGTCAGCAGAGGCTGCATTCGAGACTACGAGAGTCCTCAATTATAATAAATCCCAACTATGGCCTGTCACAACCACAATGTACCAGTGCTGAAGATTCTCAATGTACCCGGGCATTGCAAGATTACGAGTACTTATGTAATAAGTTCTCGTTCTTTTCTAAAAGTTTATAAGGCCGTTTCACGAGCTGCGTGGATCATCAGTTACAATTTTATAGTACAATGAAAATAGTGGCCGTGCTGAAGTCTTTTCTAAAGGTTTCGTGCCATTTTTTGTGAGTTCTTAGTGGCTGTGTCTCAGCCAATGCCGAGCGTACTCCGGAGGTTTTCAGGCGCGTGTTCGAGCCTGGTAAGTGCTTCCTTTTTTTGTCTGTTTCTCTTTTTTTTTTTGTAATAACAGACCTCACTCCTCACATTAATTCATGAGAAGCACATGTATTGGATTGTCGCTCTGGCCACTAAAATCACTGTGACATGCCGTGAAAGATAAACTGGTTCCAGTGGTAGAGTTTGAAGATAGCACAACCATGAATGGTGTTCATGCTAGCACTCAGATAACAGAGAGGCGGAAGGAAAGATAGAATTGACTAGGATATATGAATGTATGAAGGCCTTGTAGGAATTCGGCCCGATGCACAGTGACCCTCTGCAAACGTGCAGGGGTCTCAGTAGAATTACTACGGTACTTATACAGACAACTGACTAATAAGTATGAAAGGAGATAGATATAAACCATATGAGAACAACACGTGTATGAGTCTGTACAAGCAATGAGACAAGGAAACACATAAGGAAAGAGTAAGAATGAGTCGGCACAGTGTGCAAAGTCGGGGAAAGTGATGTCCCGCGGCAGCGCCCGGAGTCAGCGCGTATTGATGATGGTGGTGCGCTGGTGATTTCGGTTGTCACTCCAACAGGCCTTAATATCTACTCAAAGCTGTTGACCCACATCTGTTTGATCACTCGCATTGTCCTTAAGATTGCTTGCCTTTGTTAGTGCCAGAGAGCCAGCTGAAGTGTATCTCAACTCTTTTCCCTGCTTTCAATCTTCCTACCACTGCAAACCCCCTTTCAACAATATACCTTCCTGAAGCTTGCAAAAGTCCCTATATGCCTATCTTGTCAGTGGTCAGACTTTGAAAACATTGCTAGAAAGACACACACGGTACCATTTATTATATGCTTCAGCTCAAGATAAGCCACATTATTAAATACTTGGGCAATGAATTATTTATTGTATCAGATTGTATCAGATTGCCTGAGTCTGTGATGTGGCAACTGACTGTAAAATAGCAGCAGCTGCTGGCCGAGGAATGGCCCTCGGGTATTGATTGCCCTGGTGATCTGGAAGCCAAGACATCATTCAATTTCTGGTATGTTCGACAATGCATATTTCTGGATCATACCTGAAATGTGTGAATCCCAGGTGAGATGTAAGAACTCAGATCACATCTACACACACGAGTGCCATTGTCTTTTAAAAAATAAGTACGAGTGTTGCCGGGCCATATGCCACGGCTCACACCCCAAGTTATGGCCATGCCACTGTTGCGACAATTTAACAGCCCACCCTTCAGCACAGGTTTTTGATGTTTTTCGTCAGATTTTTGAAGAGTCGTCTGTGTCCTTTCAGGAGCGGAAAGCGATTTAGGTATTAATATACTGATTATGCAGCCGTTGTTTGTGGTGCCGAGACAGCAAACTTTAAGTCATGGTGTCAGGTCAAACTATGACCCCTATCTACGCTCACCAAAATATGTTTTCCAAGTGTAAAACTGATCCTGACTCACTGCCGGAGCCTTTGAGATGGCAGCTAATGCTGCAGAAGCTCTAGTCTACCAGACGGTTGTTAAACAGCGGCGGCAGCGGTCATTATATCTGGAGGAGTAATCAAATTGACCGAGAGCAAGAGTTTCAAGTTGACTGCCCCAAGCTCAGTCTTGAATATCCCTTGTGAAGAACGATGAATGGCGAATGATGAACGCTACCACTTCAACAGCTACCTCCGTGTGGGAGACTGCAAGGATTTTACACTCCATTTCATTTCGTGCATCCGTTCCCATGGTATTCTTGTTGAAAGTTGTATTAACCTAACCCTTGTTTTATGCGGCTTTTATTCATTGGAAACGGAACGACTCCAGTCAGGTATTAAAAATTTTGCAAGGACTGTAGAAAACAATTCTTCTCGAGTTCAAGATTCAACCCGGGATGAGAAATGATGTTCCTTCCGATACGAACCGACAAGAAAATGTCTATTCAATAATTAAAATTCTTTCAATATACGAAACTGAATGGTTGATATTACGATAACATTTTGCATGTGGCATGAACATAAATTTACTGAACAAGACACACAGAAAGAGAATTTACAAGCCATAATGTACAAAAGGGACCCAGCGCATGAAGGGAAGGAATATCAGGGTCCTCTCTCAACTTGGCGACAGCAAGATGGAGTGCATGTGCCGCTTCAGTGAGATCCGGGACCACAGGAGGGCTCGAGGTAGGATCAGGAAGAGATGTTCATAAAATGTGTCTGCAATCTTGGGACCATTAAGATCATTCATAGTCCTTGGAATGAAGGGTCAATATCTGGGACTAAATTTTGCGCAAATTGAACTCACCACATTGTTGCAACCACTCCACACGAAATCCAGCAAATAGCAGAGTTGCTGCAAGATGCATGGCCTCATTGGGCACCTGCTCGTCGCCTTTCGCTGTCTCACATGCACTGAGAAATGCCATGCCATGCTCTTCCTAAGAGCAAAGCTGTGAAGCAATGCCACGAGCTTCTCGCATCCCTAAATTAAAACAACGCTGTAATGATCATCCTGGCTGTGCGATAACCAGTGCTGTGGCTCACCATAGGCTATGTGCATGTCAGAAAAGAGACGGTTTTGTGTGCCTCACCATAGGATATGACTGCATTTTTGGGACAGAAAAAGATTAAGCAACCGTCAGATAGACAGGCGGCGGTCTTAGACACACAAGATCCAGAATGATCTTTATATGCAGAGAGAGAAATATGATTGCTGAAGAATCTGGCGCCGTCGAACCAGCTCATTTGGGATTCGTGGTGTAAAGGGGGGCAGGAGTAACAAAGCAGGCATGATCAAGGGTGCGTCCTGCGTTTGCTTGGTCCTTCGAAATTCCATATTGTACGCGCGCCGAAATAATCCAATACCGGGTGTCATTCCAGCGTGAATCAATGCCGAGCCTTTGTAGTATCCGTGAAAATGGTCGAATTTGCGAAATTCAAAGAGGAGCGCATCATAGCCAAGGCTCGAATCGAACGAGCCAGTTTCCATTGGTAGTGCAGGTGCAGACACATATCTTCTTAAAGGACCTAAGAACTACGCCCTCAGTTGAAATCGAACGAGTGATTACACTTGGCATCGTGTGTGTTGTGTGGAGCCATCCAAGTACTCGACAACACAGAAGTTCAGAATCCAGATGCTGCGGATACCAGACACGTTGACCCTTGGATCTCTGATGTGGAGAAAGAGCCGTCGATCCGAAGCAAGAGTAATTCTTTTTCCTGGCCCGAGACTTGGTCTTAAAAGTGCCTGGGGGTTCCAGCTTCCAAGGAATGTCGCCGATTCTCCGTAGGATGGAATACGGGAACGAGCACCATTCGTCGTCTCAGTTCACAATTTGAAGGTCTTCAATTTTGACCGAGACTCCTGTCGCCATGACAAAGAGACGCCAGACGACTACTCTGGCGAATGCGACCATTGGATTTGAAACAGTCATGAGATTCCAGAGGAGTCGAATCACGCCGGACAAGTCGCGTTCGAAAGACTTGACAACGAGACAGCAAAGAGGAACGGAACCACGGACCGGCCAGTCACAGCCACGCCCTTGCCGATTCCTTCCGGACCCGAGTGCCGCCAACTTCCACCACCTTTCCACCTCGGATGCTCTTCTCGACCTCATCCTCGCCGGCGCGCTGTGGCACCGTGGTCGCTTTGACATTTTTATATCCCTGCCTGCGACTTTCCACCTTTGCTTCCCTCTACGCACTGCGAGCGGGACTCTGAGCTGAGCGAAACACCGAATACTTTGGCGAGTATGCAAAGCCACCGAGAGCCACCTTAGAAAGAAGAGGGAAGGGAGGCTCGTGCGTGTCTTGATTTCAATTCCGTTGTTCTGTACTTATCCAACGGTGATTTCTAGCTCTTCTTCTGCGCATTCTTACTCGATTCCGGCCTCCACTTGAGCTTAATGCCACAAACGCGGAGACACAGCGTCAAACGCGCCGCCTATCGGATCGGACGTCGCAGGCGGGAACTCTAAAGACCGGGAGCACGACTATGTAGAAGGTGTGTGCCGTTTTGCTTTCCTTGATTTTCGGTCTCAATTCTTCCCTTGTTCTGCCTTAGATCCCTACTCGATTCGGGCCCGCAATTATCCCTGTAATGCCGGACGCACGAATACACAAAGTACCACCGTACCGCCCGCGTCAGGCAATCTGCGCGTACAGGCTCCTGGTCCCATCTAGAATCCCCCCGAATCCTGCGTTCACGATCATGCGGGCTGGGGCTAGAGAAATATCAAGCTCGCCACCGCTCAAACATCTCCGGATTCTCATCGTCACCTTCTCCAACGTAACGTCTTCCCCCGCCGTTGCTATCGCCCGCGCCCTGAACGCATGCACTTGCGCGCCCATCGAGCGACTCTTAGCCGATCGGGCGCAGCCGCACCTACGCGCCGCCTTGCCCGCGCTGTTGGCGTGTCGGTCCCGCGCTCCATTGCGGCGCAACCCACGCTCACGACCCTCCATCCACACCGCCCCGCGCTCATCGCCGCGTTGGTCCCGCGTTTCTTTCGGCCGCAAGTAGCATCGAGAAACGCGGTCCACCGTCGTCAGCGCACTCCCAATGCACATCCACCCTGCCCTCTCCGCACACATGGCCAAGTCCGCGCCCGACTACATTCCACTTCCACATCCGTCTTGGCCCTCACGTTGTCCTCCCGGGCGCGTCACATCACCGAAATGAGCGGCGCCAAATCAGAGGGGAGCACATATTGCGCGGCGAATGATAATCTGGAGATAGGAGCGGGCGAGTGGGCGCGGACGCGGGCGAGGCACGAGCGACGCGTAGGCGAGCGGCCACCCGCGTATTCTATCTGCGCACGCGTCCCGCCGCTATTACAGCCTGCCGTGCGCCACGTCGGGTTGTCCTGCTTTCGTCCTGCAGGTGGATGGCCGCGGGCAGCGGACAGCGGTGGGGCGCGCCTACCGCGCCCGATTCCTTTTCGTTGACGCAGATCTGCACGTGCCGCGGGCGGAGTCAGCATCCATGCGAATCGGAGAGAATGAGGGAGATAGAGAAGGAAGAAGATCCAGCGCTGGGAGAGAATGGAACGGAAACACGGGGAATTAGGTCGAGTGGGCGCGCGCACTGCAGGGCCGTGAGGATTCGCGTCCGCCTCGCACCCGCTCCTCGCGCAGGGATGTGCGCCCCGGAGCCCACTGCTCTACCCCGCGGCCGCGTTTGTCACGACATCTAGCGCGCCGCGTCGCCCGCGCACATGACATCCTCGTCCTCCTCTCCTTCCTCGTTTTCATCTACATCCGCTTCATCCAATTGGTATTCCACTGCGACCTCGACCTCGACATCGACACGCACATCCACTGCGCCCACACGCACATCCGCTCCCAACCCCGCCATGCCGCAACCCACACCGCCCGAGCGCGTCTCCCATCGACGAGACGACACCCGACCGCAGTATCCCGGGCAGCTCCCGCGCCATCCCATGCCATCACGCGCCGTGCGTCCTCGCGGGTGCGTGGCATCAGGTTCTGCTGCACGTCCGCCCCCGTGCGCCCGTCCTCCTCCGCGTCGTCGCACGGGGCCAAGAGCACGAGCCGGAGCCCGCGTTTCTCGTCTTCGTCCGCTTTCTCGCCGGGGAGCACGAGCACGAGTCAGAGCCGCTGCACGTCGCGCGTCCTCCCGTGTTACCTGCGCTGCCAACGAGGGGAGGAGGATCACGCCCGCCGACGCGCGCCGGGACATCCTGCCGCAGTGCGATCCGAGGATGTTCGCGTGTATTCCTCTGTAGGCCTGGGTGCGGCGCACAGGGACGACGACTGCGGATTTTGCGCGGAATTTTGGGATGGGGACGGCGAGGACGAGGACGAGGATGGAGAGGAAGGGGAGGGCATGGCCGAGGATGAAGACGGAATGTACTACGAGGAGCCCGCGCCGCGCTTGTACCAAGCGTCAAGCGCGCTGGATGCGGGCGGCGATGCTGCTCCTGGGCGTGGCGGGTAGGCGGCCGCGGGGTGGGCGCGAGCGTGGGCCGGCTCGTGCTTAACTCGTTCGAGGTGCTGGTACTCGGAGTGATGGTCATATCCTTTTTTCATTTCCATTCCATAGTGGCATTTCATCTTCAAACTTCACGTCTTGTCCGTGATTATTTTATTTGCGCATCTGTCTCCAGTTACATAATATTATTCGTGCCCAAGTCCTATAGCTGTCTCATTATATCTCCCTCCCTTGTCTTCGTGACCCGTGAAGAGGTGTGTGAAGACGAAGTGGTGCTCGGCCGACGGTCGCCGAGCCGACGGATTTGCACTGCCACATTATTTTACGGATGGTAGAGCGCCAGACTTGTCGTTCTTCTTCTTCCATGTCCAGCATTTGAGTGGCTCTGGAGGCTCTGCTCTGTCTTGGCTTTATGGTGCCCACATCGTACCTCGCAGCTTGCCTGCAGTGGCTCTCCTCTTATCTGAATCTAGCTCGATCTTGACTCAATCTCGACGCATCCCGCAGATGAATGTGCCATTCTCCATTCATTGTCCATATCCCACTCTGAGTACAACCTTAATCCAATGGTTGGTCTAGTTTTCGAGCATTGTCATCTTGGCAATTTAAACATATGTCTGCGGCTCCATACCATGTCTATCCCAAGTCTATCCCTGCTTTCTCCTCCTGGCTGCGCGGAAAAACACCTGGAGGCTACATACAGCCCTTGATCTTTCTTACCGGCGACCATTCGAATTTTATACACCATACTGACGCCTGCTCAGGGGCCGTTGAGCAAAAACAAAAACAAAAAATGGCTCGGATTGCATGTGTCGATGGGTAGTCAAAGGCCGTACTGCTTTGAAATTATCCTGTTGCATAGATGGACTCCAGGTTTCCGACTAAACCACACCGACACTGATTGTCCTCCGGGGCTCCAAGAATTCGAGTTAACAATTGAACCACGAAATACTTCGGGCCTAGAAAGCTGGACGCGCTGATGGTCGACGGCAGCGAGTCAAATCTAGTTACGGACGCGAGGTCCGGATTTTCCACTCTTCAGCGCGCGACTCTGACCCGTGGAAGAAAATCCAAAGGGAGTCTATGCCAACATAGAGTCTTATGGACAGGGAACGATGCTTTTTTCACTCCATAAGTCGATTCCCCGGTATTCCCGGTGATGTTTGAACTGTTCAATAAAAAACTGAAACGTAGTAACCATCTTCGTCTCCTTCCATTTCGGTCCCTATCTCTAATTCCCGGCGCATCTCAGGCCGTCTCGCTGATACTTGTGCTTCTCCGCGCAGTTCCTCAAGCTGGCTCTTTCTTCTGATATTTCTTGCTCTCTCGTAACGGGTGGTCAACCAACGGTGGGTCACAGAACCGAAAACCTGCGCCCCCACACAATTTCCATTTGACTCCAACTCATACATGATAAACGGAATATGACTTTTCTCAACTGCGACCTGTGGGGGGCCCATATGTGTGATTGGATTCAAAATAAATTGAAACTGTGCAAGACCTTGATTCACGAAGGATATCAATGAGGCATCCATCTACATTCTGCGACTTTCGTTCTCAAGGTCGTTTTGCATTAGAGCTCATGCAGTTCGAGGTCACTAGAGTGTAACCCACGTCGAGCTTCGAATCAAGCTGGGAATCTTACAGGACTGTTCTCAACTCCAACTCCGACTTGCGGCCTACTGGAATAGGTCCCCCCAGTAAATTCGGATTCCTCTCCCCTTCTCTCATTTATCTGGAACTTGAAGGTACAAGAAACAACCATCTGACCCAACGAATCCAACCATTTTCTCTTCATTCGCAAAAGACACCGGTCCCAAATCTTGTTCTCTCACCGAATCTCGAGGCTGCTGCGATGCCTCAACATTGGTGAGAGCAAAACATGTGCCGGAATGTGAATCTGAATATGGACACAAACCGGGGAAGGATGTCTCTGGGTACACTGTTGGATCAAAAGCCAATCAGGTATGCTCCTTTCGTTCAACCTCAAAGTCCAACTCCCTTGTTTTGCATTGGGCTCACATCCAATATGAGGCGACAAGAGAATGACATTCAGTAGTTAGAATTCTTTCAATATGAACAAAGCCTGACTTCCGTTTCTTGAATTAGTGCCACACCTCTTTGATGCGAGCTGAGGAGAGAATGTCCATTCGATATAAAAATTTAAAACTGGATAGATGATAAAATTTCAACAAGACACAGAATCAGAATTTACAAGCCGTAATGTACAAAAGGGACCCAGCGCATAAAGGGAATATCAGGGTCCTCTCTCAACTTGGTGACAGCGAGATGCAGTGCACGTGCTGCTTCAGTGAGATCCGGGACCACAGGAGGGTTAGAGGTAAGATCACAGTCTCGGAAGAGATGTTCATAAAATGTGTCTGCAATCTTGGGACCGTCAAGATCATTCATAGTCCTTGGAATGAAGGGTCAGTATCTGGGACCAACTTTTATCCAAATTGAACTCACCACATTGTTGCCACGACTCCGCGAAATCCAGCAAATAGCAGAGTTGCTGCAAGATGCATTGCCTCATCGGGCACCTGCTCATCGCCTTTCGCCGTCTCACATGCACTGAGAAATGCCAGTGCCCTGCTGTTCCTATTTCCCTCCGAACTATCTGGTTTGCACATGATCTCGGAGACCTTCAGCAGTCCATCTGTAAGGACCAGGCCGCTATCAAGGGGATTGAACTCATCCTGGGTTCCATGACAGGCGAAATGCACTATGGATGATTCCCAGAGATGAGCCAGAGCAGTGGCCACAGTAGCTGGTGTGGTATCCCCAAGAGCAGTAAGCCATTGTTCTGGAACCCTTTCCTGGATCCTTTTTAACTCGGTCCTGGTCTCGGGCAAGGGCGAAAACTTAGATTCTGGCTGTATCACAGCGGTCATTTTGAACCGCGCATCAGAGTGGGTGGGTAGATCAAGGAGAGCAGCCAGGGTGGGAGCGTAAGAGGAAACAACATAGTCGGAGATACAGTCAGCATTCTGTTTGTCATAAATCCCTGCAGCATGGATTGGAAGGAAAGCCAGGGGCCCAACTGGGCACCACCATAGTCGTGGTGGATTTGCAGATTTCTGTCAGGGGAGATTTAGATGGAATACAGAGTGCAGAATGGGGACAGACCATCAAATCCAACACATCAAGAACCGGTTTCACGATTAATTCCCAGAGCAGGGCCAAAATGACCCGAAACACCTCGTTGGGGCTGGTAGGGTCAAGAACCTCTTGCATAGCTAGGATCCGGGCCTCTACTAATGCCCGAGGCATGGTATTGTCGCCCCGGGAATTCTTCATGACAAATTCGGCCAGGTCAAATGTTGATCCAGAAAGTGCTCGGAGAAGTTTCACCAGCCATTTTGCTGAAGACATGGAAATGTCTGGGAGTGGCACACACTGAACATCATTCAAATGTTTTACAAGGAGTGCATGGCTTGTTGATTGTCCTGGATTCAGAATCACAACAGGTCCATACACTGCAGCCTGTGTCAATGCCATAATGCCCTTGGGCTGCATGAAATCTTCAAACCCAGGCAACATTCGAACAGACGAAATGGCCTGCGCCCAGTCTTCATTGAGGCGTTGGCAGTGGGCTCCTTCCAATTCAATTGAGATGGCCTCGTGTTGTCTGTCAGTTGACAGATTGCGACGAGTCATGCGGAAGGAAGACTGCTCCAGTTCAGCGGCGAGTCCAAAGATTTGTGAAGCAAGTTGGGGATGGCTAGTCCCCAGTATATTGAGAGGGGTTCGGAGATGCAATGCCTGGGACCAGAAAACCAAACGACTGGCCTCGAGAAATTCAACAGCAGTTGCATATTCATTAAGGCCAATGGCACAGGCTGCAGCATCGGAAGCAAGGCCAGTACCATTTAGGGTAGCCAACAACTGCTGGCGAAGTCTCAAATCTAAATGAAGTGCTGCCAACTGGGGAAGTAGGTTGATTGCTGCACGGTAGGCAGGCAAAGCCGAGGGGTGATCATGCTTGGCCGCAGTCCTGGCCAAGAGGCATGTGTGTGTAAAACGCTTGAGTGGGGAAGAGGATACATGATGTGAGGCCTCTTGAAGGAGAGTGATGGCATCGCTGAGATGATGGGGATCTCTTCCACACTCATAGGAGTGAACAAGCAGGATGGCAAGATTTTGGAGAAATGTGCCACAACCTGCATTTGGTGGAGGAGAGAGCATGAGTGCTTCTTCAGATAGGTGAATGGCCTCATCAATGTCCTGTGTATCTCCCCGCTGCTTAAACCGAGTTTGGACAGCATTGGCTAGATTGTTGAGAGAGCTGCCACGATCAGGATGTGGTGAAGGACGAAGTGCCAGTGCTTCTCGATGTAGTTTGATGGCCTCATCAATGTCCTGTGCATCTCCCCACTGCTCAAACCGAATTTGGACAGCATTCGCTAGATTGTTGAGAGAGCCGCCACGATCAGGATGTGGTGAAGGACGAAGTGCCAGCGCTTCTCGATGTAGTTGGATGGCCTCATCGATGTCCTGTGCATCTCCCCGCTGCTCAAACCGAGTTTGGACAGCACCTGCAAGATTGTTGAGAGAGCCGCCACGATCAGGATGTGGTGAAGGATGAAGTGCCAGCGCTTCTCGATGTAGTTGGATGGCCTCATCAATGTCCTGTCCATCTCCCCGCTGCTCAAACCGAGTTCGGACAGCATTGGCTAGATTGTTGAGAGAGCTGCCACGATCAGGATGTGGGGAAGGACGAAGTGCCAGCGCTTCTCGATGTAGTTGGATGGCCTCATCAATGTCCTGTCCATCTCCCCGCTGCTCAAACTGAGTTCGGACAGCATTGGCTAGATTGTTGAGAGAGCTGCCACGATCAGGATGTGGGGAAGGACGAAGTGCCAGCGCTTCTCGATGTAGTTGGATGGCCTCATCAATGTCCTGTCCATCTCCCCGCTGCTCAAACCGAGTTCGGACAACATTGGCTAGATTGTTGAGAGAGCTGCCACGATCAGGATGTGGTGAAGGACGAAGTGCCAGCGCTTCTCGATGTAGTTGGATGGCCTCATCAATGTCCTGTCCATCTCCCCGCTGCTCAAACCGAGTTCGGACAGCATTGGCTAGATTGTTGAGAGAGCCGCCACGATCAGGATGTGGTGAAGGATGAAATGCCAGCGCTTCTCGATGTAGTTGGATGGCCTCATCAATGTCCTGTCCATCTCCCCGCTGCTTAAACCGAGTTTGGACAGCATTGGCTAGATTGTTGAGAGAGCCGCCACGATCAGGATGTGGGGAAGGACGAAGTGCCAGTGCTTCTCGATGTAGTTGGATGGCCTCATCAATGTCCTGTCCATCTCCCCGCTGCTTAAACCGAGTTTGGACAGCATTGGCTAGATTGTTGAGAGAGCTGCCACGATCAGGATGTGGTGAAGGACGAAGTGCCAGCGCTTCTCGATGTAGTTGGATGGCCTCATCGATGTCCTGTGCATCTCCCCACTGCTTAAACCGAGTTTGGACAGCACCTGCAAGATTGTTGAGAGACCTGCCATGATCAGGATGTGGTGAAGGACGAAGTGCCAGTGCTTCTCGATGTAGTTGGATGGCCTCATCAATGTCCTGTCCATGTCCCCGCTGCTCAAACCGAGTTTGGACAGCATTGGCTAGATTGTTGAGAGAGCCGCCACGATCAGGATGTGGTGAAGGACGAAGTGCCAGCGCTTCTCGATGTAGTTGGATGGCCTCATCGATGTCCTGTGCATCTCCCCGCTGCTTAAACCGAGTTTGGACAGTACCTGCAAGATTGTTGAGAGACCTGCCACGATCAGGATGTGGTGAAGGACGAAGTGCCAGTGCTTCTTGATGTAGTTGGATGGCCTCATCAATGTCCTGTCCATCTCCCCGCTGCTCAAACCGAGTTTGGATAGCATTGGCTAGATTGTTGAGAGAGCTGCCACGATCAGGATGTGGTGAAGGACGAAGTGCCAGCGCTTCTCGATGTAGTTGGATGGCCTCATTGATGTCCTGTCCCTCTCCCCGCTGCTCAAACCGACTTTGGAGAGCAGTGGCTAGATTGTTGATCATGCCCCCCCATGCAGGATGTCCCCATGACAATCGAAAATGACCCTGTCTCAATTGTGCAATGCCTGTATCTAGGTCTGAGAGATTCCCGGACTGTTCAAATGTCTGCGCAAAATGAGTCCCCAACTTCATGAAAGCTCTTGCATCTTCATCCAATTGCATGGCCTCCTGCATTACATTCCCCATTTCCAACAACTTCAAAGGATTTCCTTCCATAATAAGTGCCGCGCAGAAGGAGGCCCACCGATTGGGCTGGATTCGATGGAGCTCCCGGAGTAATGATATGGTCTCCTGCAAGGCTTCCATATTCCCAGCCACACGAAATTGAATCAGGAGAGCTCCAGAAAGCTCCAAAAGGGACTTCCAATGCTCTGGATGCCTCACCCGAGATGCGAGTGCTTCACGGTGGAGAAAAATACAGTTATTGAGGGTCGCTGAATCCACGGCTTGATTGAAATGGGTCACAATATTGGCGGCCAGCTCCATCATGTCCCTAGGGACATCCTCGACAGTCAAGGGGTCAGTGTTCTAGAAAACACAAAACTTCAATCAAATATAAACCTTCCGATGACAGAATCACCCACCATCGGAAAAAGAGGTTGTAGATTGATGCCATAAACGCCAAGGGTAGCCGCATTGGCGAAGATGACAGCCAAATGAACATCCTCTAGATCCCCTGTATAGCTGAAGCGTGTGGCCAAACCCACAGAAAGCCGATTCAGACATCCCGCTAGTTCTGGATGTGACGGAAGCAAGCTGTATGCAGCCTGGAAAAGTAGGTAGATGGCAGTGTTGAGATCATTAATATTTCCAGCGGCTTTGCACTCATTCAACAGATCGTGTGCGAGTTTGAAGCTGCCAGATGCCTCGTCTAGATCCTGTCAAGTCGTCAGCAGTTCCTTCCCGCATTCAATGAGGTAGGCGCTGCTCACTGCTTCCATGTTGGGAGAAGTCGATGGGATGATACTGGGATGGATCTTAGCCCCCAGATGCTACAACTAGGTTGACTCATACCTTGGAGTTAGTAATCCAGACAATATGTTGGGATTGCTTCAAGTGATCTGGCGAGTGACGGTGTTGTAAACGCACACCTCGACTATATAAGTGTCGTGGCTTAGGCTGTGATGATCCACAGTACTGCGCTTCTTTGGTGCATACAGGTACCCACGAGGCTGTCGGCGCTATTGCTGTTAGACGGCCAAAGATCGGCTTACGAAAATATGTCTTGCGAGCGAACATCACATTGCGGAGAAATCTGTGTGTTTACACACTCAACAAAGCATCATCGTCAATTCGTTCCCTGGAAGCCGGTAGGAACAAATTACAACAAGCGCCGAGCGACTGGACATATTTTGACTGGAATGTCCCGTGATAACAAAAATAAATGCTGTGCATTAACACCATGGCTTATAGCGTCAGTTGCAAGAAGAGACCCCGAAATGAACATGAAAGGCACAAGTTTTCCCGGTGAACCTTGCTCGGGAAAGTCCAGGAGAAGTCGTGTCGGTCGGTACCACATCGATCGCTGCACAGCATGCATGCATCGTGGTCTGCAAGGGAATCTCAACATAATTATCATTCAATTCAACCACACAGAATCAGGTACAGGATCGACATTACGCAACCGATTTCTGTTGTCTTCAAAACACACGACGTCGAGGACCGCTCAGAAAGTTGAGGGCGCGGGAGTAAAGCTGTAAAGTGACAGCATTCTCAACACGCGCCTCTCGCATGCCTCAAATTGAAAAGGCGACTGCATCAGACAGCGGACAGCAGAGCTGCGGGAGGAACTGTGACTCACCATAGGCTGTGGGCGCATTTTTGGGCGAGGGTGAGATAGCGCCCACGGGCCGCAAGAATTGAAGGATATGTAGTGAACACCATATTATATCTGGAAGATCCGGCGCCGACATCAATGAAAACAGCACGCTCGGAAGCAGGGTGGGTGTACAGCAGGTGGGCAGAAATAACCACTGGCGATGCCGAAGGATAAACGCTGTGGGGTCGCAGCATCCACAAAAAGATCTTCTCGCCCCGAAAACACGGCTGTATCAGACACCCTGGCGCGACTGTGTTCTGACTCACAACCATAGGCTGTGAGCCCATTTTTCGGCACGGGTGAAGACAAAGATAGGGCGATCATTGGATAGATGGGCAGGAATCCAGAATGACACGCAGCGAGCATATTTTTTCTGAATGATCTGGCGCCGATATCAATGAAAACAGCACGCTGGGAAGTTGCGGGATGGGTGTACAACAGGTGTGCAGGAATAATAACCAAACCGCGGGCGTTCGTTGTTTTCCGGAGGAGTGCAGATACATCGAGGCTTGGAATCGAAAATACAAACCACCAGGTCGGGTTGCATATAAGTAATGATAAGAAAAGTTTTGCGTTCCAACTTTTTGAGGATTTCGATCCCATCGACTTGCTGGCGAAAGCTCTGATATTCATGGAGAACCCGAGTCCTGGAGGCTCGACCTCTTTGTGGTTCGACTGCCGCAGAACCGTTTGGATTGCCTGCGCCCGAGTGGGCAGTTTTCTTTTGCGACTTGTGTTCTCCATTGAATAGCATGGCCTTTCAAATGCACGGAGGGCTGTAAATCGACACTTCGTAATGAGGAAACCAGATCGATACTGTATAAGATGGTTCGGGGTGGAGCATTGATGTAGGAGAGGACGCGATTGGACGAGGGCCCGCAGTACTTGCAGGGACAGAGAAGATACAAAGGAGAGGAATTGCTCAGGATAACAATGAACTTGAGGGCGCCGTTCGCAGGATTTACAGAGGAGAGGAAGTGCTCTGTATCACCGAAAGTGGACGGCGGCGACCTAATGGATTTGATGTGCCAATAACAATGCAACTGAAGGAGCCGTCCAATTTTCAGCAAGTTTATTCGGAGACCTAAGGGATTTGATATGCCGCGAGGATATTAATGAAATAAGTATGCGGAACAGATAATTAGCACCGCACAGGGGACGACGGGCACGGATGAGGGTCGAGAGTGTCAAGCTTGGGGACAGACATCGCGAATTGGCTGAACTAAACCTTGGCATGAGGTATGAGTGGACGCAATTCAAACCAAACGTCGTTGTCGTGATCCTGGGGACAAAAAGTACCCTTTCTCTCTTCTTAGGTGGGGTCCACTCTTTTGCGATTGGCATGACGATGCATGGCGTTACCCGGAACGGATGTAAGCGTCGTACAAGCGTAGCCATCCAGGTACTGCAAAGTCGAGACATGATGGCGTACACGTAGATATTAGCAGCAAAGGAGGAATTTTCGCGAGGTTTCTTCACTTCCTGATGAATTTACCGGGACGGCGTAAAGAGAGTCAGCATGCCGAGTGGTCCGGGTCCAGGAGACCAAGACAAAAGACTCAGGTATTTGTTTCTTGTTCAATGTTTCAGAGAAGACGTCTTTGGGCTCAGGGTCGACATAGTACTCGGAGAAGGGCGGCAGCGATAGGTTTAGTCGCATGGAACAATAATTTCGACCTGGAAGCTAGGAATGAAAGCAGAGGGAATGTGCAGTTATTTCCTAGATACTCGGGGGTCCAGCAGAGAGACCTAGATCCAGATCTCGAGGATGGTGTGGCGAGTCGACAAATTCACGTCTGACGTCACACCCGGGCCGTGAACGGATAACAGGACCAAAGCACAACACTGCCACACGTCCGTTTCCTCCGAGTCCCAACTCATTCTCCCGTGCCGCTGCTACTGTTCAAATATATTCATTCTTCGCTCCTGCCCTAAGACGTGCCTGCCGCATCCCCCACGACACCGACCGCGGCCACAACGCCCGCGCCATCCATATCCAACTCCACAAATCCTTTTTGACACCTACATCGGCCTTCCCCGCCTCCACCTCCGCGCTGGTCTCCTCCCCCCATCCCCGTGCACGCCGACGCCGGCCACCGCAGCTTGCTCTCGCTCCGTGCGTCGGCCGTCCCCGGCGCCCTCGTGCACTCGTCCTCCTCCGCCTCCTCGCGGGCCAGCGCGGGCGCAAGGCAGAGCCGGCGCACCTCGAACGTCCTCGCTGGGGCGGCCTAAGGGTCGGCTGCCACATACGCAGACGGCCGATCGGAGCAGGAGAAAGAGGAGCAGGAAAGAATAGTACGCGCTGATAACGATCCGCGACGTTCCCGTGCCCACGCCGTTTGCCCACCCCGCCGCGGCCCGTGTTGCCGCCCCCGCCATTCTCATGCGCACGCGCAATCTCCCCGAAAATGCGCTCCCGCTGCACGCAGTCGAGGCTGGGTTGCGCAGGACCAGGAACCGTTGCAGGATGCGGCGTCCGCGTTTACGTCCCGCACATCCGGCGCTCAACGCGGCCACGATACCCGCGCACACGACACGCACACCCGCTCAGACACTCACATTCACGACACCCTCAAATCTGTCCCCGCCTCCCCCTCCAAGCGTATCACCCCGCCCCACGCCTGCGACTGCCACCCCCGCCCCGCGTAACTTGCGCCCCGTCCAACCTCTCGCGTCGTGCGTGCCCCTTGTGCGCTCCGCCTCCTTGCAGGGCAGCGCGAACCAGAGCCAGAGCCGGCGCACCTCTTGGGCGCGCCCCACCGCCTCAGCCGACGCCTCTTCCTCGGAGCTGCAGTGGGAGGAGAAGCAAGAGGAGAAGCTGTCCCGTGTGCCGATTACGCCCCGGTTTCACCTTCCTGCCCGCGGATGCGTGCCACGCGGGGCGGGGCCTAGACATCCCGTCGCCTACCGCGTCTTTCAAAAAGCTGCGCTGAGTATAGGCGGGAGCGCGGGCGGGCTGGGCGAGCGGCGCGGTGCACGGGGGCTGCGTGGGTGCGGGAGAGGGGGGATTTACGAGAGGAAGACGAGGGTATGCGGCTGAAGAGCGCGGGGCCAGGAAGCGAAGCACGAGGAGGACGAAGCTGGACGCACCAGAGTACGCGCGGGCCGAGCGAGACGACTCGCCCGACTCGTCCGAGTACGAGGACGCGGTAGCGCCGGTGCCCGCGCGACTCCATTTTCACATTGACCTTCCTTCCCCCTTCCTGACTCCACTCTGCGACGTACATACGCCACCTCTTCATTCCCGTTTCCCATTTCCCCCATTTTCCTCCCCCGCATCTCATGTCATCTTCGTTTCCACGTTCTCAAATTTTACTTGATGATCCTATCCTACCTGCGGTCTCTCTTGTTACATTATTCGCACCCAGGTACGATACAAAGCTGTCTCGCTCTTGTCGTCGCGTGAGACCGGGCCCGTGAAGAGAGGGAAGTGGCCGTGGTTGGTCGACGGTTGCCAAGCCGAAGGACGACACTGCCACGTTATTTTACGGTGTAGAGTGTCAGCGCACTTACTTAGCACGACGCACACAGTGGCTCGCAGCTTGTAACTGTCTCCGGCTGCTGACTCGCACACTGACATTTGTTTGACTCAGCTGGACTGGCATCTCCGATCTCATCTCGCAAATAAATTCACTCTTCTGCTTCGCAGTTTCGACCACAACAGCGCTAAAGGCTCTCGTCGAATAGCTAGTCTGGTGTACATGTACCCTGCGTCTTCGTTTGGACACTACACCCACATCTCTGCTTGCCATCTCGTCGTCTGCGTACAGCTCTCATCCTTTCTGGCTTGCAAACATTTCAAAGCCGGAGATGCTGTGGAGCGAGCAATGAGGCTTGACTCTGGCTGTTAAGCAAAAACCTTGGGCCGAAATCGTATGCATTGAGGGATGTGCTCTGGTTCCATGAGGAGCCTTTGAATTCTGAGGTACAAAGATCCAAGCGCTAATGAAGGCGGGGAGGCGTGCCTTTGCAGACGGAGGGTGCGTATTCCACTTTGCGGCCAATGTGACCTTCAGACAAAAGATGAAGCACAGTACATGGCAGATTTACTCCGACGTTGTTGATTCCGCTTCGCATCACCACCGCAACTGTTGAATCAAGAACTATTTTACAAGTGGTCAGACCCAAAGGCTCAGACCCTCTCGACTCCCAAATAAATCCATTTCCCACCAATTTTCCCCGGGTCCCGTCCCCGTCCAACAGCGCTCACACTGGGGGCAGTGACCGGGGCACTTGAAACCCACCTGCAATGCATGCATGTTGTCGGCATGTCCATGTGACATTTGACAAAGGCCTTTATAACACGCCACAAAGGCCTTTGTAGTATTTACATCTTGTATTAACAAAGTACAACTCAGTGTTTGATTACATACAATACTTGTGTCCCACTCGCACCACACACGCCGCAGTCCCGCCCAAACCCGACCTCACACAGTGACATGTGTGGGAGGAGTGGGGAACAGGTGTTGTATTTAATTAAACACTTAGTTCTACTTTGTTAATATGAGATGTGAAGATTACAAAGGCCTTTGTAGCATGTTACAAAGGTCTTTGTTGGATGTCACACAGACATGCCGGGCACATGCATGCATTGCACTTGGATGTCAAGTGCCCCAGTCACTGCCCCCAGTGTCAATCTTCTCGTCGAATGGCAATGCCGCTGGTCTGGTCTTCTTTCTATTTAAACATCCCAAGAGTTGACGTGTACATCACTTCCGAAACCCGATCCTCTGTGGCGCCGGTCGAGGGTGATCACTAAATAATTAACCGCCAAGGACGATGGGACTCAAACCTGTTGCTGGATGAAATCCTGGCCTGCTGGATCCTGAAGTGGAAAAAATCAGGCTAGATTCAAAGACTCCTACGGACGGGGTGGGTTTCCAAGCCCACACCGTTGCTTATTTCATTTCTTATATTGGTTCCCAGACTTGTCCGATGGGCTTGGCTAAACGGCTTGCCCTGCTTATCGGAGTTTGAATTTGGCTGTGCGGGCTTTGATGGCTTGGGCTTGCGCGGGCTTGGGATTTTCCTCGCTTACACTAAGCTGTGAGAAATCCATTGATATGGGCTCAGCGATGACCCCGGATCATATACCCTCCCCCTCACGAGCTCAACATCACACCACTTCGCCGCACCACCAAATTTGCCAACCAAAAATGTGACATTCGGGTGTTCAGTGCTCTGCAGTTATACCAACTTGAAATCCATCTATTTCTCCTCATTTGACTTTGAATATACTTGTACATGGATCAAAGCCATTCGAACCTAGCTTTCCCTCGAGATCCGGTTCGTCTAAACGATTCAACCTGGACATGAAAGTGACAACTAAGCCCTCTCCCTTTCATGTACATGGGTGTAGGAGTCCTCCTCTGTGGAACAACGAAAATAAATTGGTACCTTGACTTAATATGAGTGTTTACTACCCCCATGTGAAACTGCCCGTGTCTGTGCGCTGATGAATAATTTGAACTTGAACACAGACCCACAAGGTGGGTTTGTCAGGACAGTGCTCAAGCATGGGTTTGAATATGGGTTTTCTCCCAGATGTATTATATGTGACTGCCTAGTGGGCCGAACTAGGTAGTGGGCCACTTGCATAATATAAGGTGTTTCGATGGTGAATCCGGCGACTTGGTGCCCGTGGGATGGAATACGGCCTATGAGGATGTCGTATGTCAAATTTGGAGGTGTGTCGACGCGGCGATAAAAAACTGTGGGACATTTTGGATCAAGATGCCGGCATGTGAACATCATTTCTTATCTCCGAGTAGCCTTGGCGCTCGTTTTCTGCTTGTTTCTCCACCAGTTCCCCGTCGATTCACATGGTTTTGGGCTCGTCCTCTTCCCCTCGTTCACAGAGACAAAATGAGATGATCCCATGCTCGAAAATCGTTCTGTAACTCCTCTACAATCCTTGAAGAAGACCTTAACCTGACCCCGAGTGGCACAATTCGGCCACCTGTGTAGCAAACCACCCGTGTTTCCTACGGACCTAGGACTTGGTTGCTGTATTCCAAACCACTATCTGTGTATTCTCCCCGGTAGTTGGGCTTTTGACTGTCCGACTTCTCTGTCACGGCGGGCAACTACTGAAAACCGACAAATTGGAGTTGGGCGTAAAGATGGATTTTGTTCGAGGGGTTATAGGCATGTGGGTAACACTTTTTGAAACCAATCATGTTCCGATACATCTTATTCACATGTCTGGACCCTAATGAGGGCCGTTGACACGGTTTTCGCTTTGTAGGGTACGTAATTCAGTTCAGACTGCCATTCCACCCCTCTCTTTGGCTGGAAAGGGAAATAGTTACAGCCCTAATGTTCCTCAGATGTACAGTTCATGGGTATATAATATTGTAATTATATCTCTTAAATGATTTGGAATGCAATTTGGTGAACAGTACCATGTCAACGGAGAGATTGAGCGGGTGGCCCACTAGCCTGTTTTTTGCCTTTTTCGGATACCGCCGGAAAGAAAATTTGGCAAGCTCTCAAATCATGATATAAACTCGGGGAAAATTAATCCACTCGCTCGTAGGATGCATACCTTCATTTGAAAGCTCATATGCCGGTACATACTCGACTGTGTGTATGGGCTTGGGGCGAAAAATGCTAAGGTGGCCCAGTACCCAGTCTCAGATAATATGAGAATCCGTGAGTGGCCTCTAACTTATATCCCAAGTCGTGGCTAACCTGTAAAGTTACAGACTTGCTTTCAAGTTGCCCAAGCCTATCCAAGCCACATTTGAGGACTTTCGGCTTTTAGTCGAGTTTTGGGGATTATTCTGTCTAGCCTGGTCATAGTAAGGATGGAAATTCAAAAAGATATTAAAGGGTCACTGCAGCCGAATTTTCCTGGAAATGTTCGTGGCAAGCCGGACACAAGCCCGTTTGTTCGTTGACGGCACGTGACACAAGCCGCTCTGCTGGGGGTAGGTCTCAATGCTATTATTCCACTCATAACAGTTCATTTAGGTGTTTAAAGTCCATTGGAGTTTATTACTAGCACAGATGGGTGATTTACACAGTTTTAACTGTCCACAACCTGACACAGTAATATATCATGGGAAAAACGCGGCCGCGAGAAGAAGGAAACTAATTTCATGCACATTTTTGAGGGTCAGACAATGGATAGGTACCGATGGACTGTAGTGAGCCCGACAAGCCCGTAGTTTTGGAGTGGTTTGACAATGTTGCCTGATGGTTGTGTCCAGCTTCGACCGCATATCATCACATCTGTGAGCAAAACCTCGGGAAAAAATCGCAAGCCAGGAAGTATGTACGTAATGCACACAACGTATACACTCAGACTGATTAAATAGTCCGTGGGGGACGTGAAATATGCGCAAGCCCGTTTCTCGGCTAAGTGAGCAAACGGGCTTGCAAGCCGATATGCCGGGCTTGGGCTTTGATCGCCACCCAAATCCAAGCCCAAGCCCGAAAAAGCCCGTTTGCGCGGGGGCAAGCCCATTGGCCAAGCCAAAAATGTCACTCTCTATTGGTTCCCACCCATTCGGATTCCAGGCAATTCTTGGAATGTTCAATCAGAGGCTCCTCAGCGACGAAACGGAGGAGCGCATCACCCATTTCCACCCCCAAGTTCACAGCGCGGTATCCTATCTTTGTCTCCTTTCATCTCGCCCGTTATCCATACTCAAGCATCTGTGCATTTTAAGCTTGTATGTACTTATTCGTGCGGGTACTTATCATGAGCTGTCTCTTTCTCTTCCAGTTTCTGGTTCCTCTCGAAACAGGCGGTCAAGCCAACCTATCGGGGCTAGACATGCGCACAGTGCCATAGAGCGTCAGACTCTGAACTGCATTCTATTTCATAAAGTGCGCGGCCCGCCTCCAGCCTTGAACCGCCTTGCAAATAGATTCCTTTCCTCTTTGAAGTTCAACTCATCGATGCACAGTGGAGGATCTATTTGGTCTGAATAATTGAGAGGCTGCCTTTATTCAAAGATGCATCTGAGATATGCCACGATGAGAATGCGAGAATGTGTATGCGGGAGAACAATGAGGACCATACCCAGTGGGCTCCACACGCGGGACGATGTAGGGGATCAAGATTGCTGTCCGGTCCCAAGGATGTTCCAGCGGTTCCATTTCTAAAGTTATTGCTTCTTTAATGGGAACTTGAAGGGTACATTGAGAAATCGGTTGAATGAGATCGAATCTCAGCCGGAGGAGGGCCCAACCTTGCTATATCTGCGACCACGGTCAGAGAAATGTTGGCGTTGAATGACCACTGGATTCGTCGAAAGTACCGAGTGGCTCAATAGGTAAGGTGGACCTCCCGCCCGGCCCCATTTGAATACTTTTGACAATGTTGTGCATTTGAGGCAGAATTGAGATGTTCGAGAGAGTGCCGTTTTCGGCTTGGCCAACGGGCTACCCCCGCGCAGACGGGCTTTTTCGGGCTTGGGTTTGGGCTTGGATTTGAGTGGCGATCAAAGCCCAAGCCCGGCATATTGGCTTGCAAGCCCGTTTGATGCTTGGCCGTTTGCTCGCTTAGCCGAGAAACGGGCTTGCGCATATTGCTCGTCCCCCACGTCCTATTTAATCAATCTGAATGTATACATTGCCTGCAGTAGGTACATACTTCCGGGCTTGCCATTTTTTCCTCGTGTTTTGCTCACAGATGCGATGATATGCAGTCGGTGCTGGACACGACCTCAGGCAACATTGTCAATTTTCCCCAAAATTACGGGCTTGCAGGGCTCAGTACACTCCACTGATACCTAGACATTGTGTGGTGTTCAAAATTGACATGAAATTAGTTTCAGAACCGTGTAAATCGCTCATCTATGCTACTGATCTGCTCCAGTCAAAAAATAATCAACGGGCTTGGGGATATTGCACCCCTCTAGAACCTTTAACTCTGGATCTGGGCCATTCTTAGGGATCTCCTGAGAGGCCCCACAAACCCCGGTATGATTTTGTCCGTGAAACTCGTGTTCAACAACACAAACATTCCCCATCAGGGAAACAATGACCAGTTCTGACCCCAAAGGAACAGAAATTTACCGGCTTGCAGCATTCTATACAGGTGGTGTGAGTGGTATGCAAAAATGGAGACAAGAACCATAGGTTGGAAAAACCGGAGTCTTGCAAGATGAATTATTTGAAATTTAAGTCATACCCTGTGTGTTTCTGATGAAAACCTCCGGGCTGCACAGTAGAAGTTCCCTGGGGCTCCTCTGAGCTATATGGATCATATGTGGAACCACACACCTAGGTTTTCAAGTTGCAACTATGGTTTCAAGCTACACTGATGATATTAGAATGGGTTGTCCAAGTTGTTTTCTATCCAGGCTGGTTGGGAACAATCACTGGAGTGGGGATTGTCCTTTATTCAGTGGAATCAAAGCAGTAGAGGGTGCCGGTGTTTTCCATCCCGGCACAAATGAAGAAACAGGACATGGGAAAAGAAAACCCCGACAAGTCATCAATCGTGAACCAGGTACCGCTATTCAACAAATAGTGATAGTAAGTATTCATTTATGAGGTCCCTACAGTGTTTCTCTGTGACTATATCAAGTGGCTTGGGCTTGAGCAGAAGGGATTGACTAAATCTGTTTTATAAAGTCTGCTAACTCACATTTATGCCCTCTGGGTATGTCCCATTCCTTTCGTGTCTCCTAATCCTCCATCAGAAAGACAGAAGAGATGAAGCGGCGGCAGCTAAGAATTCAACTATGTGATACAAGCCGTTCCTGGCCAATGGGCTTGTGCCTGGCTTGCGACCAAATCTGGTTTATCAATTCTGCTAACTCACATTGATGCCCTCTGGGTATGTCCCATTCCTTTAATGTCTCCCAATCCTCCATCAGAGAAGAGATGAAGCGGCGGCAGCGAAGAGTTCAACCATGTGACACAAGCCATCCCTGGCGAACGGGCTTGCACCCGGCTTGCGACCAAATCTGCTTTATAGATTGCAACAATCCATATCTATGCACTCTGGGTATGCCCCATTCCTTTCGTGTCTCCCAATCCTCCATCAGAACGACAGATCCCAATCCTCCAGAAGAAAGACACAATATATGAAGCCACGGCAGCAAAGAATTCGACCTGTGAAGTTAAATGGTTTTGTATACATGTGGCTTGGGCTCGGGGAAGAATGGCTTGCTGTGCAGAGACTGTGCAGAACGGTGACATGTTGAATAATATTCTTGTCCAGAGTTACTCTGTGTCGCAACGATGACAAGGACACTGTGGTGGCCATGTTTGCTGCCATCCCCCAATGCTCCAGGTGATCCAACCAAAAGATCAAGCAGCTGCCGAAATTTGCGAGGCAACACACCTTCTACGATCTCAAGTACCATCCCCCGACCTTTGAGCACGACAAACTGCTTGAGCAGGAAGCCAACAACATCCCCATCCCCGGAGCAAGACGGAAAGCGGAGGAAGATGTCGAAGAGAAGAAGCCGGTTAAATAGGGGAAGTCTGCTCTACAGAAATGCCCCCAGAAGAAAAAGAACTCCAAAGTTCGACGGGGAGGGCGTCGGGGCAAAGCTGTGTAGTGTATTCATACTACGTAGCAGTACAACTGCAGCCAAAGGTGCAGACACAGACAACCTTAATCCCAAGTATTATTGCTCAGTGTTCACCCTTCAAAGGATGACAGAAGAGGGGCAGAAAATACTCGCTGAAGGCTAGCTTTGAATGCACGAAACATAAGTCATGTCGCCGAACACCATTTGATAGCTGATCACGACGATGAGGATGACCGTGAGATTCCAAGACTAATGTGGAAGGGTACAAATGATTACAATGGACTGGGGGACAGTTATGAAAGAAAAACTGACAGTGAGGATGGTTGGTGGAATTGGGGGCATGCCCAAGCCCATCCAAGCCCAAGCCACTCCAGTCTGCTCCAGCTAATTCAAACTCCACTAAGCGGTGTTAGCCAAGCCCATCGGCTAACTCTGCAACTGAAGTACTGTGTAAACAGCACTTAAATTTCGAGGGACTTCAGTTCAAGTTCCATAGAACTCAGGTTGCACCCTCTCTTTGACTGAAAGGCAAACTCCAGCAAGAAGAACAAGGAACAGTTGAAATTCTCATTGCAACGAGGTATCTGGGATCAAACGGTACATAGGGGTTAAAATCAAGAAGTAATATCACATGCGAGCAATCCTCAGGACACCCTCACTACATAGAAATAGTCACAAAAAATCTAACAGAATAATAAATAAATAAAAGGCTTCAACACAGCCACTGTTTACCCTTCTACTGGAACAGTTTGACTAATGATTAGCACAGCTTCGAAAACTCCAGTGTAAACTTGTAGAAAAGAATGAAAACTTATTGCATAAGTACTCGTAATAAAAATGATTTTAGAAATGACAAGCAGAGTCAATGTTCAATGTGCAGCTAAAGTCATCCCCTGTCTACAACTCTCTCACACACTTCTGTCCCAGCACTAACAGGAAAATCTTCCAAAGAGGCACTCAGAGCGTTGATTTCTCCCAGAAGTTTCATCTTTTCCTGGTGCTCTGCAAGTCGGCCATCGATTTTGGCCACATCTTTGGCCTGTAGTGACTGTTCAAACAGCGGTCGAGCATCTGTCCAAAGAGACTTTGCCTTCATGAGATCTCCTTGTCTCTTTGCTATATCTCCTAAACGTAGCATGCAGTCAGCCCTGCCGCGATGAACATCCATATCTGTGAAACCCTTAAGAGCCACTACAAAGATATTTTCTGCTGTTGTCTTATCTTTGTTGACAAGAAATACATCACCAAGACAGCGAAGTGCCTTGTGTAATGCCAACCTGTTGTGGCATTTACTGGCAAATGCCAAGTAGACCACCATGTACACAGATGTCCACTGAAAATCTGTGACACTCCACCGATTGATATCTGCCATTGCTTCCAAACAATATAATGAAAGCCCAGCATTGGTTGTCCAAACCTGGTGCAGAGTTTTTTTGAAACTGAGCTGAGCAAGAACAGTCTTGCCTTCTCTGAGTTGAAGTTCTGCAAGCAGGGTTTCAGACCAATGGACCATGGAGGAATTTGAAATGCTGGTGAAGAAGCTATTTGCTTTGTCAATATTGTGCTGTATAATGTTTCTCGGAATTCCAGTCTTCATGTCAATCTGTGCAATATTCTGCAGTGCTGTAGCATGCTGGTAGCTATCTAGACCTCCTGACATCTCCTTAGAAATTTCCAAGTGAATTTCCTTTGCCTTGGTATACTCAGATTTGACAAAATGTGTCTCTGCCTGTGTCTGCATGATTGAATGAGCAAGACGGCCTGCTGACATACCACAAAGCTCTATCAGTTCCCTAGCTCTCTGTAGCAGAAGTAAACTCTGTCTGTAGTCGCCAAACTCCTTACAACAAGTAGCCTCAATGCGCAGTGCATGGGCTACTGTCCACAAATTTGTAGTTTGCTTAGCAAGTATTTGTGCTTCCTTTGCAAAAGTCTTTGCCATAGCATATTCACCCATTGCCCATTTGATGTGAGCAAGGAGAATCAAAATTGCTGCCTGCTGGTATATATCTCCACCAGACTTTGCCAGTGTGAGAGCCCTTTTGCCAAATTTCATAGCCTCTGGCAAAATTCTTGCACTATAGTGGTAGGTTGTCACAGCACTATAGAATTGACCTGTGGAACATATTAGAACATACATGGGTAATAAGCTGAAAGGCTGCTCACATTCTAAGACTACATCTTCTAAATACTGTAGGTGATATATTCCCTGAGTGAGAAGAAATTGATTGGTGACAGATTTAGATAGCCGAGAGTGGAAGACCTCCATGATATATTGGACTTCAATGTTGTGATCAGATATTTGAGGGAGAACATACAGGATCTGGTCCATTAGTGCAAGCCATCCACGGCCAGTAAGCCGGCAAAAGTGGTTGAGCGAATAGGTGCATTTAATTGTATCTGTGAGATCTGGATTTTGTGGATGTAGTCCCCGGGAGAGTACCTGATGCAGATTTGCAAAATTTGAAGATATTTCATTCATTTGGTGGCCTCCTTGCTCAGAGCCAAAATATTCCCGATATAGATCCAAAAGTGCATGGAAGTATGTTTGGAGATGCTGGAGCAAGAATGGGTTCACTGGGTGGAAGTATTGCATATGCTCTCGAATGGGTACAAGTGATTTAAGCCGCTTCTTGTCATCAATGAATGCCAGAGATGTACCCAGCAATACAGCTTTGCATGCCAACACATCTTGGATTGGCAGCTTGCTGTGCAGGAGCTCGGTATTTGAGAGGCCATCTGGGAGGATTGAGAGGAGACTCAGTAAATCCTTGGCACCAGGTATTGAAGTGAACCGGGGACTAGACAGTGAGACCTTGATTGATGTGTCCAGATTTGATTGCTTGCCAACCCCTTTTGAGATAAATGTGGTTTTCTCTGTTTCTCATCGGGATAGGACTGTGGAACAGCTATCATCATCCACCAAGTGGGCAATGAGATCTATAGCCAATGGCATATTATCGGTCAATTGGATCAGCTGGTCAATCTCATCAGGCTCATGGACATTGTCTGCAATGTCCAGGAACATCTTTCTGGCAGCCTGGAGTGACAAGGGTTCCAAGGGGGGCAAAAATGGGTGGGTCCAGCGAACTTTGGCAGGTCTTTCAGCCCCTCTCATTGTAATCTGTGCACAAGTCAGTCAGGGCAGTTCTCAAGTTAGTAATGTGCCAACAATTAATGCCAGATGATCAATACCAGTGAGCAGAGATAAAAGCTCTTCAACACCACTGCGGGATGAAATGGGCTCCCAAGTGGTTTCCAAGTTGTCTAATACCAAAAGGCAGCTTGCCATTCTGGCCAGATATTGGATCACTGGTTTGGTGAGTTCTCTTCCTGGTTTTAGACCAATATAGGCCCCAATGAGAGCAGCAATGTCAATACCAGTAACTGCTCCATCACATGGCACAAAGAATCGATGCTCATATTTGGTGATAACATCTGGGTGGTGCAGCACTGTTCTTGCTAGACTTGTTTTACCCATTCCTCCGGGCCCTAAAATTGCAATCTTTGCAGATTCCTGGGAAAGCATCTGGACGGTGTCCTGGAGGTCGGAGTCACGCCCAAAAAATAGCTGCGGCTTAGGAGGTAACATCGAGAACGACTTGGAGCTGTCAAAATATGAGAATGTCTCTGTTTTAAATATTGTGTTCAATCATACCTCAGTTGCGAGCCATTCAGTTTCTGATATGTCTGGCCAACCTTCAATCAGGTGCAAGGGACTAATATAATAGAAGCACATACTGAGGAAGCCACATCTGAGCATGTTACATCTGAAAGACTTGAAATCAATTCAAGCAGCTCTTTGTGCATATTATCTGCTTTATTTTCCATCTCGGTAACACTGGTCAACAGTTCGGGACTAGAGTTGATCTAATCAACATGTAAGTTGGAAATGGCAGTGGGATTTATGCATTAGAGGACTCTACCTTGAATGCTTCCAAAGCATGTTTCATGCCGGCATGACACTCTTTGAGCAAGGTGTTCAGTTCACCCTGGCGGAAGAAGTTCCTGATTCTGTTTCCATCCTGCTGTGCATCAACATATGTACAGATCTTGTGGATGGATAGTCCTAATGAATTGCACACGAGCATGTTTGGATGAGCTGAAGCAAAAAGAGGAGGAGAATGATAGAAACCCACTCCATGACTTTTGCAACATAATCCAGGGTGGCTGGTGGAAGGCTTCCTGCAGTCTCTGAATTCATGTGAAGATCCACGATCGCAAAGAGGACCGAGGGAATGTGTTCCATTAGCTGAACACATTCATCCTTGTTCTTCTTCACATTCTGAAATGCCATGTGAGATGGGTGATGACCTTGGTTGTCACTCACCTGGATCAAATTCACTAAAGAAAGGGTGGTATTCGAAATTGCTTGAATGAAAGAGGTCCCAAAGGCATCATTGATCTCATTGAGGAGTGTTATTGCAGGCTTCAGACAAGCAACAATATTGTTGGCATGGATTTCGGTAACTGTAGGCTGGTGGGGCATCTCAAAAATAATGGGCAGGAACTGGTGGTGTTGGCCCTTAGATATGGTTAGGAAGCAACACCTGATGTTCATATCTTTTGATCATCTGCTTCCCTGACAACACAGTAGTTGGGATTCCCATGAGTGTGAGATAGTTCTCAAATGGATACACAGCCCTGCACTGAACCCTCGTAGTCCCGACCACCAGATTTGGGCCAGTGATGGTTTTCTTGCCCTCATAATCCTTCCATGTAGCATTGTATGGCTCAAGTCTCTGAAATTTGTCCACTTCCTCCACATGGTCAGTCATATACACTGCCATAATGCTTGGTATCATACTACCGCCTAATAATGGTCCAGAGAAACTAATTCTGCTGATGTGTATCATGCCCTTTCTGACCGCACAGTGAGCTACAGTCAAACAAGGTTCCAATAATGCAAGTACCGGGATGTGGTAGGATGAGGGCATTTGAGGGAAGAGGATGCAGATGGGATATCCCTCATATACTCTCGCATTGGGAATGTGTGCCATCCTCCCGGCATCAATGATCATCATCCTGTGGATGGGAAGAGGGTGGAGTACATATATTTTGATCATTGGTTTCGCTGGCAATGCAGTAGTTGGGATTCCCATGTGAGATGCTGGAATGAATACATAGCCTTGCACTGAACCCTCAACATCCAGACGATTGAGTTTGGGCTAGTGATGGAATTCTTGCACTCAAGATGCCTCCGTGTAGCATTCTGACTGTTGTGAAGGAGGCTAAGATCTAAAATGCTATCTCCGATGCTTGTCACTGTATTCCAGGCCCCTGTAGACCAGGCCAGTGGGATTGAGCTTGGTCTACATATATCTACCCTTGTTGAGGGACGTAGCTTGGGTCTGTCAATATGACATCAACCAAGGCTGTATCCCCTAATTGAGCTGAGTGTACGGCACGTAGCCATACCACGTCAATATTGGCCTACATTGGTATACATCGATCTACATCGACCTACTTGGGGTGTGGGCCATGGCATAGCCCGGCAAAACTTGTACTTATTTTTTCATCTAGTAGGGTATCGGGGACAGGCCACAATCTCATCTACATCTTGACGTCCAAGTTACACACTACTCTGCTCACCTACAAGCTGTCTGAATTTCAATTGAGAGCCAAATGAGCATGGAAAATTCAAACTCATTGGCCTGGTTTTGAACATTCTGGTCATTGAATGTTTCTGCAACAGGCAGCATAGAGAACACAATTATCTATGCTGCCATAGAGTGATATCCTTCTATTTCTTTCCTCTGCCTTCTACTCATGGGCATGACAGCACAAATTCGTTTGAACTCTTTATTCAATCACAGAGGAAATGAACCTCTCCTGGGCTCATGGTCGCAACCATATCAACCTTCAAGCCCAGATTGAGCATGTCATGACCCGGGGCATATCTTGCCACATGGCAGATACTTGGTTAACCTTGACAATCTGGATGGCCAGCTTTTACTTTGCCAGATTTGGATGCACAACTGAGTTCTGCCGCAACAGAAAGAAAAGATGCCCACATACAACTGCTTTTTTGGATGACTCAGAACCAAGGTTGATATAATTGTACGCCCTCACTCAGCCAACTCACTGAAAACATTTTGGCCATATGTTTGATGCGGTGTGTTTCCTGCACATTCTCTTCTCACCGGAACCCATTTTTGTCCATGGCTACGACCTCCGGACTGAAGAAGGTCAGCAGTAAAATTGCCTTTTGTTTTCATGTCCTTCAAAATCTAATCCAACGCTATAAGCAAGCTAGGTCAGTATATTTGTTGTCTTACATAGATGCATATCCACTCACATCTCGCCAGGTCACGGAGTTTCATGTGTAAATCTGTTTACCCTACCTCCATGTTGTGCACCTTAATAACTTGAAGATGGAATGCAACTCCTAACATGACCGGCACAAGAACATTGGGATGTAAGTACAGTACACAGTACTTGCTAACCAACAAACGATGTAGTTTTGACAGCAGCAGGGATTGAATTGTGCTGGTAACCTGTTGTTGCAGCGTAAAGCAGGACTCAGGTAGGGCTGGACGAGTGGATTGTCAAACCACAGGAGGCTGACAAGACCCAGAGATTTTTTTTCCCATGAGACCCCTTGCAGCATTAGTGTTCATTAGGGGCAGATGATCAAGGCCAATGCTGGAGTGATTATGCAGGCCACCAGTTATGCACAATTATTGATGTTTAAATTAATCATTCCATAACTGTTGCATAATCACCTCCAGACCTGATTGTACAGTGATTCTGAGTATTTTGGATTTATGGCAATCATCCCACAATTAAAATCACTCATAATCGTGGTCCATAATGGTGCCCATAATCATTCCAGAATCATCTACTCTGACTACCCCTATTATTGTACATGATCAGGTAGGGTTGGAACATTTTAAGGTAACAACTACAATAGGTTCATTCACAGTAGCCCTTTTCACTCCCTTTTTTCTGCCCTTTTACATTTCCATCGTTTTTTCCCCCCATTTTCCTGTTTAGCTATGTAAAAAGGAGTGAAAAGGGGAAAAATATCATGTCTAAGTGCACACACAAACCATCGAAAAGCACAAAAAAGGCTAGCAAAAAGGGAAGAAAAAAGAGCTACTATGAAACCCCCATCGTAACTCCCTTTTCCTTCCCTTTTTCATCTCCTTTTTCCCTCATAGCTTGCACAACAGGTCTACTAATGACTTTCAACATCTACATGGTCACAAGGAAGCCTGTGGGACTAGATTTTGAGCACCAGAAGGTTTTTATGCATAAACTTGAAAAAAAAAGAAGGAGCAGAAAAAGGAACAGCAAAAGGAAGACAAAAAGAGATGGAGAAAGGAGAGCTGTCAACAAGCCTAATGCTTCTTGCCATGAGCATGATAGAAGAAAAAAAAGGTGAATAGAAAAGAAATGTACACATCGAGGTTCGATCTCAGGACCTTAGAAGTACGCTCGGCATTAGCCGTGAGCACAGCCACTATATAGTCACAAAAAAACTAATAGAATCTCTGAGAAGGCCTTCAACACCGCCACTATTTTCCTTCTACTGGAAAAGTAGGACTGATGATTCGAGCAGCTCGCAAAACCCTCATGTAAACTTTTAGAAAAGAACGAGAACTTATTACATAAGTACTCGTAACATCATGTCAACACACTTTGTCCCAAATATTTAAACCCCATATAATGATTGTTTTGGCAAAATCCAGGTGTGGACGTTGATGTAGTGTGCATAGCAATAGGTAGACTAAGGTAGCCACACTTTGGCTATGGATATAGCCACAGGTAGCCATCTGTTTACCGCAGTGTTTATGCCCAAAGACAAACCCTCTGTCTATGGGGTCCAGAATGCAGTGAGTTCTATAGTATCCTTCCTCATAAAATTAGGTCTGTCCTTGTCTGAAGCTGTTTGAGCTCGGCACAGGTCAGAACAAATCATGTACCTGTATCTAGCGTGTAAAGTAACGGGCCCGTCCTCTATTGGGTGGGAGGGTCAGCACCGAGTAAAGTGCAGGTAACAAAAGTGAACCTTGTTTAATTTTCGGTCCGGAGTCGGCACCAATTTCTAGGCAAAGAATTTACAGTTAACAACGAAGGAAGGGATGGGATGGGAAGACTCTTACTTTTGAAGAGATGGCCTGCGTTGCCATTGGCATCACTGGAGAACAAATCTCCTGGAATACCAGTTGGTACGTGGTCGATCGAAGAGATAGGGAAGATGAACCAAACCTTCAGTTCCCGATGGAGTGTGCATGCTGAGCAAGCGCTGAATAGGGCTCCACAAAAAGTTGGAGCTAGACCTGGGAATCGGATCGGGAGGAATTTAGGGACACTGCGAGTGAGGCTCAGAGGGCGACAGGATAATTTTAAAGATATACAACTGACAGTTTTTCCATCCAAAAGGAGGAATGAATTGTATGCTCACCAACATTACGGAGGAGGTATGTCAGATGGATCAAGAAGGGCAAAGAAGAAAGGACATACACAGGTATTCCTGGTAAAGGATATCACTGCTGCCATCATAGAGAAGTTCCTCTATTGTTACTGACAAAGATTCAATTAGATCCGGATGGAGGGAGGGAAACGGAAGACGCACTCCAAAAACCATACGCATACCCTGCCCACCCTGCCCTGCAGGCAATTGCCGGCTTCCCCACATGCTCACGGTGAAGAAGGGGAATGCTCCTGGAAAGCGGTTCGAAATGGGTCGGCAAATTCCTCCGAATATACGAAGGTCTTGAGTAAGAAACGTGAGGATTAAGAGACTCGGAGGGAAAGGAGTCAGTGGTTCGGATCGGCTGATAGACCGTATATGGCGGCCGAATGGGCCCGGCGTATAGTCTGGAAGAGGTGCGAGTTTGGAGAATAGGGTGGCGACAGGGCAACCGTTCAATCTAGAGGATCGGAGTCTCCTTTTCGGTGAAACCGCAAGGAAAACCTCGGCCCCGTGAGAAGCGGCGAATGAGAAGCTAGCCTGAGATTGCGAAGTTTTTAAGAGAGATTTGGCCGAGAAGAAGACTACTTGGAGAGCTCCACCACAACTCTGAAGTAGAAAGGACAAGATACGAGGGTTTGACGCAACTTGTAGCGAGAGCGAATGCCCGAGTGGCGTGGCTAAAGGCAAGCAAGAAGGTGGTCCTGTTTGGCAAGCTGGCCGATGACAAACAAATTATCTAAGATCACCCAACGCGTCCGTACTCTCAGACCGTCGGGGCTGCACTACATACAAAAGATACTATCTAGGTCCATGTCAAGGCAAAAGCCAGGAATCCTGACCACAGATCAACCCCGCCACCCATGGCATGCAATTTTGCAATGACTCGGCCTTGGATGTGCAACTCGAGCAAAGGACTGCCCGCCAACAGCCCGATGCCGGCCCCAACGACATCCTCGAGTGCAAGACCTACGAACCATGGACTTGAGAGATGACCCGCCATCAGAACTCCTGTCAAGAAATGTATATAAGTAATTGGGAATAAAATGATCTACTGCCATAACCGAAATTCCAACTTGCAAAAGAAGACGTCCAAGCACGCAGCTCAGAGATGCCAAATAAAACGAAGGAAAATGAATGCCCGAAATTGTCCGGGGCTTGCCTTGATATATAAGCGACACAGCCCAACTTGCGCTGCGCCCGAGAAGTCCGAAGGTAGCTGAGAAAGATGCTAAGTCCGTTAGACACCAGTTAAGCGCCTTCCAGACGTAGCCGAAAACTGGTTGGAAAATCCGGAAGAAATGAACCTGTTGATTAGTATGCCAAATGGAACGAAACCAGGGTATTATCCCTGTGTGTATAGCCGAGGGATTGGGGAAAGAATCAGAAATATTGGTGAAAATTCCCGTGTCGAGACAGTCGTCCTCAGGCCAACGGTATAGGGGATTTCCACACCTCGGCCATCCAGCGCTGCCACAACGGGTGCGAGCATTGATAAAGCAGCGGACAAAACAGCAGGCACAGACGGGGGTGGGACAGTCATGCTTTTCAATAAATTTCTTCAGTTTCTTCCGTGCGATGGGTTTGCGGCAGTTGTTGACGGGACTGGAGCGAAGCTAAAATTACTAGCGACCAAATGCTCGGGACAAGATGCACTACAGGAATATCGCAAAATGGGAAGGCTCTGTTGCGTGCTTGACCATAGAGAGGTCACTGCAAGGAGAAGTGACGATTCAATCCAAGAGAGGAAGAGCGCACTCTGACAGAAGAGGAACGAAGGGCCTTAGAACGAGTACAGTCGGCAGGCATTGGGTGTTTTTGGGTCGAAAAGTAGGTCGGTAGGGGTGGAGCGAGTGACTTGTTCATGAGCCCCGATTAAGGGAACCATTTTATAGCACAAAAAAATGGCAGGCCGAAAGGTTCCGTGGAGGACATTCCTATGCTGACCTTGTGATGTTCTGGCTTTGGCCTCGGGCCAAGAAGCCGGGGCTTTTTGGTTTTGGTACCAAGGCCAAAGCCAAGCCAAAATTTTGGCCTGCCTTGGCTTTTGGCCTGGCCTGGCGATCTCTCAGGCCAAAGCCGGGCCAAGAAGCTATGGCTTTTGAACCTCCCACATTGTGCTGGATATCAATCAATCACTTTCATTGCAATAAATTATTATGAGTGCCGTTGAATCATCCCTCTCAATTCAGATTTTCTAACCGATTTGTCGATAAAAGATGTGTCGACAACATTGCAATGTTGTGATAATTAAACTCTAAACAGGATTCGGTTGAACGTTTGTGGCCCTATTTGTGGATGTCAGTATATCTGCTATGCATTTAGAACATATGTTATAGTATTCTGACGACATCCATAGCATTGGACATCCAGTTTGGAGCTGATTCAATTTTTCTACCAAAGCCATGGCCAGGCCAAGCCAAGCCAGGGCCAGATATCTTTGGCCTGGCTTGCAATTTCAATGAGCTAAAGCCAACCAAGGCCAGGCCAAAGCCGGGGCTTCCAGGCCAAGCCAAAGCCAGAACACCACTATGCTGACTTGCTTGCAGGCAAGAAAAATGGAGGCAACGGTGACTTCACAATGTTCTGTGCAAAGACCCCTATAGCAGGATCCTCGAGGTTCCCAGAGCAGGAACGTGCACCAAGGAGAAGATAGCAAGAGAGCATGGCAGCATATGCACCTGTAGGAATGAGCTGGCACTTTTGATCATGAGCATCATCGGAGAACCTGCTCGTTGCAACTCTCAAAAAGCAGAGAAAGTACATAGGGGCAAAGAAGGTGAGACACACACAGTACATGTATGTAAGGTCAGGGTGCTAGCACGCAATAGACAGTGTGGGACACTTTGTGCGGGCCCGAGAAGCACTCCGTGCAGCCGGCACCTGCTGCTTAGTCAGATCATGTCCATCACATCAGCCAGGTGGCTGTCTTGACCCTTGTCCTCTCTTGGTCCCTCCAACTGTCCACCACCAGTGACTCCACTTGCAAACCGCACGATACGGTTACCCTGCACCTTCGATCCCTACTGCGATCCCTTTTATACTATAGCGGCACTTAGACATCAAAATGCAATCGCTTTCACTCAATTCCTGTCCAATTGTCTCGGAAGTGCCGGATATTGAACCGACAGCCTTGCCTGTTCATAATATTAAAAAAAGTTTAAGGAATTTCGGATGGGTATTGGTCGAGAATCCCGCCCCGAGCCCTCAAAACCACTGATGCCCTACCAATCCAATGTACTATATTTCACAGCCAATAAAATTTTATAGGACTTAGCATGGAGGTTCATATACTGTGTAAAAGCATTGTTCACCAATTCTCGGGCTCAAAATCGAGGAGGGAAACGCCCTGAAGACCATTTTAACCCTTATAATTGGCATCAAGCAGAGTTTGAATTGCCACAATTGTTTAAACACACACATCCTGTGGCCTTCCAGCCTCGATTTTTGCCCCGGGAATTTGTGTTACATCATTTTATAGGTCATCTTTTCCTACACCCTCCAAGTCCTATGAGAATATATTGCCTACAAACTACGGTAGGCGGGATGGTCGAGGTTGAATTTTGACATTTTGACATCTTGATCTGGTGATTCCCGAATTGATTTCACCATTCATTGCCATGCAGAGCACAGATAATATTCCAATCGAGTCATCATGGCACCTTTTCACCAATTATGTTGGCCTCGACATCAAGCAAGTCATACTCATCGGAAAAAGCCACAATTATTTTCATCCTAGTTTGCAACATCATATGTAAGCCAGGGCGATTTATAATTCGTGTTTTAACTTGTCTTCAGTGATCTCTTCAACTGGCTGTGGCCCAAGATCATACAACTTTGCCTAGATAGTTTTGCCGAGTATTGGAACAACCACAAGATCCGGACACAGCGTAACAAACTCTTACCACCGGGCTTCTCTCCCAATTATATCTGTGACTTTCCCGAGAAGTTTGGTTTGACCATTTTGGGGTCCCAGCTCCGCATGCTCTCAGGCAGAATATTCCGAAGTCTCGGGAGGAATATTATAGATTGGTGTCGGACGAGTTTGATGCAAGGGCCTGGGAGGTTTATAACCACATTGGGGCTCCGAAGTTTGTATTGACTGAGGGGTGGACCATTTTCTGCCAAATGCTTCCCCATTTCAATTCAACGTAGATACATACATCCTTGTCCGGGTTATGGGGAGGAAAATCAGAGAGTCGACCTATTCTACTCGGAGAACGTCTCCTGACATACAATGAGTGAAAATTATTATTTTCGTAAGGATCTGAGCTGTCCTTGGCACTGGCAGCGACGCGAACAGTCACAGACGTGACATGTCGTGATCCTCGGTCAAACTTGCCCACTGATGGCACCTGGGCCTGGTTGACACAAATTCAACTCAAACCATGGCTACTGACAGTGAAACCTGCACTGGTTGAACATTTCACATTTTTGAGTGAAAAAATTGATAAAAAATGTCATTCAATTTATAGCCATTTTTCACGGAAAAAAGAAGTGAAAAATTTAAAACATTTTCACCACTTTTTTGACTTGAAATCAAAGTGAAAAATGTGAAACAAATTTTGTGATGTTGTTATGATGTTTCTTTTGCATTTTTTGACTGAACTCAAGGTGAAAATGATGGTGAAAAAATCAAAAGTTTTTTCACTAATTTTTTCAGCAGAAATCAAAGTGAAAAATGTGAAACAAAGTTGGTCATATTGTTAAGATGTTTGTTTCACATTTTTGACTGAAACTCAAGGTGAAAAATGCGAAATATCACTTGTTGAACAGAACATTTCAATTTTTTGAGTGAAAAAATTCATAAAAATGTTATTCAATTTATTGGCATTTTTTCACCGAAAAAAAAAGTGAAAAATTCAAAACATTTTTCACCACTTTGTGAGTTGAAATCAAAGTGAAAAATGCGAAATAAAGTTTGTGATGTTGCAAATATGTTTCTTTTGCATTTTTTGACTGAACTCAAGGTGAAAATGAAGGTGAAAAAATCAAAAGTTTTTTCTCTAATTTTTTCACCAGAAATCAAAGTGAAAAATGTGAAACAAAGTTGGTCATATTGTTGAAATGTTTGTTTCACATTTTTTGACTGAAACTCTAGGTGAAAAATGCGAAACATCACTGGTTGAACATTTCAAATTTTTGAGTGAAAAAATTGATAAAAATGTCATTCAATTTATTGGCATTTTTTCACTGCAAAAAGAAGTGAAAATTTTAAAACATTTTTCACCACTTTTGTGAGTTGAAATCAAAGTGAAAAATGTGAAACAAACCTCATGTTTTTCTTCGAACTAGTAATACCATTAATTCATACACATTTTAAGGTAAAAACAAAGGTGGAAAAATGAACAGTTTTTTGACCAGTTGTTTCACTAGAAATAGAAGTAAAAATGCAAAACAAACAGTGGGGGCAAAAGCTAACTCACCCAGAATTCACATGTGTTTCACTCATGTGTTCCGAAGGTGGTTGGCAGCTAAACAAAGCCGATATCACAGTCCATCAATTGTTCTTTGCTAGACAAAATACACACAAAGAATAGACAAAGGACAGACAAAGGAGCTTGGAAATCCTGTGCCCCTTTGTCCTTTGTCCTGTGTCCTTTGTCCTTTGTCCTTTGTCCTTTGTCCTTTGTCTTTTGCCCTTTGTCCTTTGTCTTTTGTCCGTCCTTTGTCTATTGTCTGCCTTTCACTGTTGAAGCAATTCAAGTTTTTTTGACGGAAAAATTGGTGAAAAATGGCTATAAATTGAACGACATTTTTTATCAATTTTTTCACTCAAAAATGTGAAATGTTCAACCAGTGCTGCATACAGAGAATCAACAGACTTGCAGGGTGTCCACCCAAAGAGCGGAAATCAATTCAGGAATCACCAGATCAAGATGTCAAAATGTCAAAATTCAACCTCGACCATCCCGCCTACCGTACTACAAACTACAGTGCATTGACTTTTGTAATGGACTTTTGAGCCCAGGGCAGATTTTCGCACAATACCCATTCTAATCCCTATCAATTCCAATACAAATAGCAGAAATATGATTGAATTATGGCTTATATCAGCTGCTAATTCTTGAGAGTAGCCTTAGACCACTACATCTCTCTTCTAATAAAACCTACTATTCTAACTAGAATGGTAGTATGGGTAGAGGGAGAAGAGCGGTGTATTTTTTTCCTGTATTTTACAATATTTTTTGGTGAATTTCCTTTTTAGGTGTCTCATCCAATGGCAACTGGGTGGAGGGGAAAGAGTGGTTTTTTTTTTTTTTTTTTTTCTTGTATTTTACAATATTTTTTTAGTGGATTTCCTTTTTTAGGTATCCCACCTTGGCAGGATTAAGTAACACATTCTCTCTTTAAAGCTTCAAGTCGCAGAGGTGAATATGCTGCACGGAAGGAGTTATTATTTTTAATTTTATTGTATTTTTTCCTGTATTTTACAATATTTTTTGCTGAATTTCCTTTTTTGGATATCCTGCCTCCACTGTTAGACACATTATAGCCTCTTCATATTTTTTTTCTTCTATTTTTCTTCTATTTTCTTGGAAGTTTCTTTTTTGAGCCATTCTAACTCCCACTATTGAGCCAATACTCAACAGGATTACCTAATACAAGTAACAACTGAGAGCTCTAAGTCCAAAGGCCCATATGCTGCAGTGCCTTTGCAGTATATTTGGACCTTGCGTGCAGCATTTTTTGCAGCACACTGGCTTTTCTTCAAACGCTTCATATTAGAAGGGGCACAGGGGGGGGTATGCCCCTTCTAATATGAAGGGTTATGTGGGATTATTAGGTGTATGTGCAGAGCTTCACGTTATGTGCCGAAATCCCCGCTCCACTCCCTTTTGTGACGACCCCCTCCCCCATGCCTTCCTCTTTTACCTACTTCTCCTTATACTTTCTAACTATACTAGATGGCCATAGGCCGAGCTTATTTTGCGGAACATCCCCGCTAAGGGCACGCTTCGTGCACCCTCAGTGCTGCTGCATTTTCACATCATACAGAGCAGATAGCAACAATTTTTAGTTAGATATTTACCACATACAAGAGGGATCCCTACCATATCGTACACGACAGAGGGGAAATAAAGTTGATTGAAAAAAAAAAACATGCTTGGCACGTCTAAAGATATCAAGTCCATCAAGATATGACGGCAACACCCAAAAACAGAAAGATAGATGCCTGGCTCTCAGGATGGAGTTTGTATTTAACCGTTCATCCACGCCTCATGATACATGGATCTTTGGATAACTGGACAGTCCACAGTGGTATATATTCTGGGACCGTTTATCCATATATACCAGAATGAGCTGATTGTATTATTTCTTTCTTTTATCATGTGATGTATAAATACAGGCAGGTTTCGAGTGGAAAGCCAGTGAATCCACCCCTTCTTTGCTAGACATACACAGCTTTGCTGGTATTGTCGTCGGAGAAAGTCTTGTATTCATTCAGGGTATTGTAACGACCAGGTGGCAATGGCACAGGACACCGACTCACACCGCCTGACGACACCGTGCCTGCCCCGTCCCCCACGACACTGATCACAGCCTTAGCCTTAGCACCTGTGCCATCCATCCCCAATTCCAAATCCTCCTCGACATCTACACCAGCCATCCCTGCCTCCACCTCTGTGCTGGTCTCCTTCCCCCCACCCACCCCCACATGTGTCGATGCTGGCCACCACAGTTCACCCTCTTACTCCGTGCGTCAGCAGGGCGAGTGCAACGCAGAGCCGGCACACCTTGCACGTCCTTGCTGGTGTGGGAGCTGTGCTCGTACCCAACGTGTTAGGAGTGTGGGAGCTGGCAGTGAGGAGGGACGTGGGGGCAGGAGGCAGAGCACGAGGATGAAACTGGATGCACCAGAGCATGCACAGACCAAGGGAGACAACTTGTCCAACTCGTCCGAGTATGAGGACATGGTAGCGCTGGTGCCTGCATGACTCCATCTTCATATTGACCTTCCTTCCTCCTTCCTGACACCATTCTGTGATGTACATACCACCTTTTCATTCCCGTTTCCCAATTCCACCATTTTCCTCCTCTGCCCACATCTCATGTCATCTTTGTTTCCATATTATCAAATTTTACTTGATTATCCTATCTGCGGTCTCTCTTCTTGTCCCGGCGCAGGTACTGTACAAAGCCATCTCACTCTTGTTGTCGTGTGAGACCGGACCCGTGAAGAGAGGGAAGTGGCCGTGGTTGGCCGACAGTCTCCAAACCAAAGAATGACCCTACCATGTTGTAGAGCGTCAGCCTCAAACATTGCACCTCGCTCAAACACATTTGCTTAGCTTGACGCACAGTGGCTTGCAGCTTGTAATTATCTTCAGCTCCTCTCTCCCGGCTCCTGACTCGGCCTGACTGGCATCTCCGATCTCGCATCTTGCAAATAAATTCATTGTTCTGCTTCACAGCTTTGGCCTCCAACAGCACTATAGGCTCTCATTGAATGGTTAGTACTCTGCATCTTTGTTTTGACAATTTACCCCATCTCGTCATCTTGTCCCTCAGGTGCCCGGGCGTTGGAGGGCTTCCAGCATATAGTTCTCATTCTTTCTGGCTTGCAAACATTTCAAAACCAAGAATCACCACGGTTTGCAGAATCTCCTCCAGAGGAGATTCCACATTGATTCTCGGGTGATTCTGCTCTACATACAATCATTTTGGTGACCACAAAGAATCAACACCAGAATCACTTTCAAAAGTTGGGCGGTCAGAATTGAGGGCGATTATGTGATTCTCCCATGATTCTAACACAAATCAATTCTGAGAATTGCTTTCAGAATCAACCACAGAATTGCCTCAGAATTGTCTCTGAAAAGCTACTTTGTAGTACATGAGCTATAACCAACCATATGTTTTAAGTTGTCGCTCCCAAACAAAACCTGTTGAATCGGGAAAAAATGTGGCACGAAGGTTGATATGTTTACAGCTATTTGCGGAACATAATTTAATTCTTGAAGGCCATTCCTTGTCGTGAGGAGTGGCACCGACATATCTCGTGTCATCCTGACATCATCCGACAATGATGGCATCATGTTCCGGCATAGATTTCCCTTGTTTGTAGTACAGGTACTCAGTCTGCAGAAGCATTCCAAGATCCACCATCTGGTTTGTTGGGATTTCACCAATCATGCCGTCGAGGGTGTCCAAGCCGAAATTAGCGGGCCTGCTGTAATCCGGTGGTTGCGTGGGATTCGAACCCACGATCGTCACCTCACATTACGCGATGGTTACGGCAGCCGGTCTTAGCCGGCTAGGACTCATGGCACATCCACTTTAGCCATTCGTCCCCCTGGTATAGATTTTCTGGCATCCTTCTTCTCCTACTTCAACATCGTCTCAATGACGCTGTCGGCATGGAGACTATCTGTCCCGGGAATGTGGAACATCACAGACTTCATTCACGGACTCTCCGAAAGATCTCAAATCATATTACTTCTCTCGCCCGACGCCTGTTACTCTTTCGCGAGTCGCTTCTGCGCAGTGGCACTTTTCCGGCCTCAAAAAACCTTGGGTTCTTCTACGCCAACGTCCACACTACCTTCTTCTTACGGTCGTCAGTCGTGAAGGTGCGAATGAAGTATGTGGGGCTGGCGATTCTCTTTTTTTTTTTCCTCGCATTAGCAACGTGGACTTAAAGAACACCGTCAAGAGCGCACTCCCTCGCCTCCACGCACAAGGCCTTCTATCCATGGTCTTCGATCAACCATTCGGTCATCAAGCTGCCATTCAGTTCTTCTCGCACGGTATAAGTAAGTTACAGTACAAGGGTATCCCTAGGTAAGTGGTACCGATTATTCGTTTCTGCGGTACAATGCACCCATCCAGCTGTCCATGAGGCTGGTCCATTATTGCTGCTTCGCGGCCGCCATCTCGTCATCCCGAATTTTCTTCATCTCCGCGCGCATCGCGCTCGACCGCTTCACCACATCGCGTAACGTCTGCACATGGTCCGGGCGCCATCCTTCCGGCAGGCGCTCCTCCGCGAGCCAGGTGCGCATCCAAGGGAGTGGGATCCCTTCGTTTCCATCGACCGTTTTGTTCCATACGCCGAGGATAATCGCCATCTCCCCGCGCGCGATTTCAGCATGCACCGCGTCCAGCGGCTTCGATAACTTCTCGCGCCGAATACGGGTCCGAACAATGTCGTGCCCTGTTACGACGACGTCCGCCTCGGGGAGCTCGCGTCCTGCGGCTGCGGAGGCCGGTTCCACAACGCTCGCCACGAATTCATCCACGAGGTCCGACTGGATCTCGATAGGCGCGTCCTTCTGGCCCGGCGGACAATTGAGATGCACCACGCTCGCGTCATGCTCGACGCCGTTGTGCAGACCGAGCTCGAAGAGGTTGACACGCCCGAAGGTGAAGCGCTTGATGAGCAGCCACCCGCCCGTGGTCAGCACTACGGCAAGCGGCACGGACAGTCCGTAACACGCCCGTAACCCGTTAAAGATCATGGCCGGGCTGATTCCCTTCCCGTCGCGGGGACTTCGGTTCACCAGATTAGCTTCGTTTTATGGTGCCAGGCAAGGGTTCACTCACATGTACCCGTGGTTCGCCATGGCGTTAATTGCCGGACATACCGAGCGTACATCGCCCGCCGTGGGCGGCTGGTAATCGTGCGTCTTGCCGGTTACGGGGCAGGCCTTTCCTGTCTTCCGGTCGACATCGGGGTGCGCAGCGGGGAGGGACATAATGAAGGGTAAGAGGACGTGGGCACGAAACTTAGACCAGACTTGGACCCGACGCCTTTTGAAGCGAGATCGGCCCTGATTCACGAGCGATGCCATTGGTGGGAATCCAGGGCGTTGGCCAATCCTGTGTGACGGGGAGGCGATGCACGGCGTTTCAGCATTCGGTCAAGAAAACTTGATAAGGTGTGCTCGGAGAGTCAAAACGGAAAGAATACAGCGCACAGAGTCAGAGGCGAAAATTTCTGTCCTCGCCTACTCGTCGTCACCCGATAGCAACCGTCGCCGTCTCCCGAATTGGAACGTCCGGTACCCGGCTATCAGGTGGATCTTTGATTCATTTGATGCGCCCGAAAAAGCACTCGGCGACGAGGCGGCTCCGGGTAAGTAGTATACGCTTCTCCACCTCGTCATTGCCCGCCGTCTGGTCGTAAGTACTGCGGCGTCCAGAAGTTCGATGTACGACACCCCGCTGAATTCAAACCATTTCGATGTCTCCACGGTGCCCAGCATCATGGTCGACGATCCTGAGGCTGTTGTCTGATATTCGCTGGCGTCACTCAGTGACGGGTATCCGTATATACGAGAAACGAAAACGTATATATATAGCCGGGCGATGGCCGTGAATCCCGTGATGGCCTCGGTAACACGGTTAGCTTTGCCGGTAACTACTGCCCAAAGGGGCGGGCGCACTGATGGCGCATCAGCGCCGCACCTGCTTCTCAATGTTTTTCAAGAGATACAGCACAATTGGGGTTCAACCAAGGTAGTGTGGGATTCAAACTATAAAAATAAGCCTCTGCTTCGTAACTTAAATTTGAAAGGAAGAGCACATACACATGCATGAATGCGTGAACACGAAGGAAAATATTTTCTAGTGTCATGGGCTCTGTTATTTTATGTGTGGTGAATATAATGTGCTCTATAAAAACAAGTGAAGACATTGACTGGTGGCTGAGAGCAGTGTTGGCATCCCAAAGTGTGTAGGGTTATATGAGGACTACAGATGTTGAATGGAAAAGAAATATACCAACTTGAACTGTTGGGTTCAAATTGGTGGTAATCTAGGAATACAACAGAATCAGAAACTGGGTGGCCTTGAATTCCACTTGACTCAATTTTCCTGTTCATCATTTACACTGCTACTACGTATGCGGGATGTTACTACACATGTGCCAAGGGCCTTGTGTGGTTGAACCCTTGTTCAGCTGGTGGCAGACCTTCAACTCCAAAGGTTTGTTGGGAATTATAGTAACCCATTCTTGCTTCCATAACATCTGGTCTATGATAGACGGCCCGACCAAGGGGCTTAAGCTCCTTGATACTGGCAATAATGAACCCGAGAACTAGAGTATAGCAACTATTTGTTGGCTCCAGCTCAGTGCCAGTTCAGCTCCAGCTCAATAATTTTGTGAGGTGTTGTGGCCAGAATAGTACAAGTACGTGTCAGGAAGTCTCGCAGGATCTAGTCAACCTGGAAGGATGTGCAGAGAAGAAATGTATTTATTGTTTAATTGCATCAAAGACGCCATCGCTTGGCTGAAAGGATGAGATTTACCACTCCCAGTGACCACAGTGAATGGCATCTGTTTTGGGCCAATTGTTGCGGGGGAAAGCAGAAATGTTCAATCTGTGTGTGCACAGACCTGAGTTTGTTTGCATGGGACCTCAAATCGCGCGGGGTGGAACATGCCGTGCCATGCAAAACAAATTGATGACATCCAACTCTTTATTTTTAGGGTGGAAGCTCTAAAAATAGGCTATTTTTGTGGGGTGGAGGTCAAAAGTTTGGGGCGGGAATAAATGTGCAACGGGACAGCCATACAAACTGTCATTGACTCTTTGAAAACAATTCAGATCTCATGCCAAATTTGCATGTAGGCAATATTTTCTAGCCTCAATGAATCATTCAGGAGCGAAAAGATTTAACCTCGCTGAAAATGCTAACTCTCAGGTATGTGTGAATGCGAAATGTGAAATGCTAATGCAGCAGAGCTATGAACTCTAAACGACACACAACACACAACACTATCAACAACTAACCCCTCAATAGAGAGAGTCAGAGTGCAAGTTCAGGGATGTAAGTCAAGTATTAGACTTGATAGCAGCTGGTTTCTCGGTCGATCGCTTAGTTAACTAAGGGTCGCTCGCGCTTTTGCAAGGTTTGACTGGTCAAGTCAAGTTGTATTGGACAAGTAACGTCTAGGACGTCAAGGAGACAGTATAGGGTAGGTTTTATGACCGTTAAGTCTGCGCTTTTTGTGTCTTTCGACGGTTTCAGTATTCTGTTCAATGTTCTGGGTCTGTTTGCCATGTTCTGACTATTGCCGTGTTCTATCAATTGCCGTGTTCTGATTCTGAGTCTGGTATACGATTCGTTCAAAGCAATCTAACCTCCACGGCTATCAGAGCGACGGATCCAGTGGCTGACACAACGTGTACAGCGCCCCTAGATGTGCTAGCTCGCCCTCTTCTTCTGCTGCCCTTTTATACTACTGCCCTATGGTTTACATCACGATGATTACTGTACAATGTCCGTGGGTTCGCGGCACCCGAATCCTAATCCCTGACTCCTGATTGGTCGTGTCTTGTTTGAGACATATGGTAGACATGTGGTGTTTGACACGACACATGTGATTGCTGATTAAGTGGATAGAAAGTGTCTTCTTCGTCTGTAGCCTCTAGTCCCGGGCCTGATTAGTCTTAAGGCTCATGCACCTCTCTTCTACCTTCCCAATGATACCCCATAGTCTCTGGTTTGGTTTGGTGGTTCATCCACAATATCACAATCTCTCTCTCTGTCTCTGGTTTATCCTCGCGGCTAAACGGCTGGATCATGTCCTACTGTTCAAGTCATCCCCAGACTCATTCTGGACCCAATGCGTGATCAAACGCATCCTCAGTTTTGGGTAAAACAGGTCTAAATAGTCTTATCGTGAATAATTGGGTTCTTCCCACTGTTGCCTGCCAGCACTTGGTATATTGACCTCGCAACCTCTTTGGTATGCTGTTTGTGTCCTAGCAAGCAGCCTTAGGCCTTGTATGTCCTAGTTTCTCTGCCACCATCGTCAAGTTTCCTTAGTTAACTAAGATATCTGGTGGCCCCATTTGTGAAGGTACCGGTAGAAGTCCTCGTTAACCTCATAGCTTGTGCTAATAGACTGGACCACTCAGTCAGAGTGCCCTGATGGTCCCTCAGTGCGTGTTGACAAGCTGAATCGTGCAAAATCGCAAAATTCATGTGTACTTGATTTCACGGCTTATCATCTCCCCCATTCTTTAATATTGACCGTCCCCGGTCACCAGACTGCTGGCAAAGCATTTTCTAATGGTCCCCCGTTTTTCTGACATAACTTGACCACCACTACATTTTTCATGAAATGACCCAGTTCGATATTTTAACATGCACGTGCGAATCACGTGACCGTGTTTTTCCCATATGCGGACATCATTTTGATCAACACGGTCTTGTTCGGTCGACTCCCTTCGCAGTTGAACACTGTCGTGCCCCTTAGTACGATTGGATTCCTCTCGTTCTGGCAATCTTCCTGACACCCCATATGTCTAGGTTTATTTCACCAGACCAGGTAAATCCTCCATTTAAAGGTTTTACTGCCTGTTGTCTATTCTGAGACAGTTTTCCCAGGGTTCAAATTGAGATGGGCCTCAAGGCGCGCTTCCTTGCAGAGTTTATTCTGCTTCCTGGAATAGCTGCGCAGCCTTCGGCTAGGTGAGCCACTCGTTTCTTTCCTTCTGACTCCCTTGGTTAACCAACGGCGCCTCCTCTGTCCCCTCAAGAGCTTCTCCCCTGGCTTGACTTCAGCGTTAACCTGGACGACTTGACTTCCACGTCGGACATTTTCTCGTGTTATGTCCTCTACTGTCGCCACCTTGGCTGACCGCGATGCCAATGGACGAATCATCGACCCTTGGCACTTCTTTCGCCAGCCTGGTTGGGTTACCGCGCACCAGTTCATGGTGAACCCCGACTCCCTCAAGGTCAGCGAGCAGGAGATTCTTGACGCCATGGAATTGGCTATGCCCACTCTGGTGAGTGACCCGATGTTTCTAGGCTATATCTTAGTTAACTAAGACATACTCCTTTCTCTTCACTCCAGCATGATCATCATAACGAGTTCCTCGCCGCTTATCCAGCTGATATCAAGAAGTACTTGTACCCCCTTCGTCGCGTCTCTGACCTACTGCCGGCGTCGCACGTCAAACAAGAATTATCGCCATTCTTGCCTAGTGAAGTCAAATCCTGGTCTGTGAGTAGAGTTCCGTGTACTCTTTCTTTCTATCTTGCTGAGATGATTTTTTCTCAGCATAAAGTCTACTGCCTCCCCCAAAACTGGTCTTTGCCCCCCGTCAGCGCGTTTGTCAAGAACACCGCCCCCAGTTCTGCGGTGGACGCCGAACCCCGCGGTCGCACCTCCACGTGCCTGCCCCAAGGCAAGGGACACCTTATCCTGTCCCCTCCTCCAACCGAGGCCAGTACTTCTAGCCCTTCCAGTCCCGCGTGTCTACGATGCATTTTGTCCAAGCCACTTCCCGAATCTGAGGACGAGGAGCTGGAGTCGGCGCCACTGCCCCCAAAGGCATGGCGTATCCGCTCTCGCACCCCCGGCCCTGCCTCTCGCCCCGTGTCCCTGTCTGGCATCGACGCCGCGTCGGAGGGTCCTCCCACCGAGCCCCTCATTCCGGACGTTAGCGCCCTGCGCTTGTCTCGTTCGCCATCACCCGGTCAGCGCGCCAAATCCCCTTCCGGTGACGTTGAGATGCTCGATGTCCCCCCATCTTCGCCTCCGCCGTCATGTATTCCCAAACCCAAGAAGGTTGTTTTTGCCGGCGTTGTTGTACCACCGCGTCCCCGGAACGAGAACGTTCCTTCCAAGACTCAGCCAGTATGCCGCCTCTCTCAACGCCAGAAGGGCAAGCGTAGACGGGTCGAGGTGGAGTCCGAGGTCAGTCCCATCCCTTAGTTAACTAAGCAGTCTGTCTGATTTCTCTCGTCTAGGAGTCTAACAGTGAACCCGACTTCATTCCACCGGCTTCCGACGGCGAGGACGAAGTCGAAGATGATGGCGAGGCCCCTTCCGCGCCCGACGCCGACCACCCCAAACTTCACCGCGTCCAAACTGCTCATCTTGACCAACGCAAGCACCCTCATGGACGGAAGCGCGCGCTTCCAGGCGAGCCTTGGCACCCCGCCACCGATCCTCAATATTGGGACGGCCAACCCCAGGAACAAGCACCATCTCGGGTGACTCTCCCTCGGATCCAGACGTCTCTCCCGTCCGTCGTCCGCATCCACCCCCGGAAAGTCACCAAAGTCCTGACGCGGATCTTAAATAATGTACGTCCTCTTTCTAGTACTTTCTTTCGGTCTTTATGTGATTGCCTGACGTCTTCCAGCCTGGCCATGCCTGTCTGACCTGCATTTTATTCGACCGCCTTTGCGAGTTCTGCGGTTACGGCGCGTATTGTACCTGGGAACTTCAGAACAAGAATCCTTGTTCTTACAAGTTTACCGACCAGCAACTCAAACATTTCAGACTCTTGGCAGCACCGTGGTTCCATATTGGATATGGTTGTGCGTTATCAACGCCATCCTCCTCCGTTCTTTTCTGACCTGAATTTGCAGATATTTGGCGTCTCGTTGAAGAAATGCACATTGTGTTCGTTCGTGCGCAGCGCGCCCAAGTCGAGGCTGTTGTCGCCACTCAAGATTTCCGCGACAAATGGCTTGAGTTTAATAAATGCGCCAACACCACTATCAAGACTATCGGCGCTGACAACTTCCAAGACCGTTTTACCCACGAAAACTCGACTGACGACCTCGTCCAGGCCATTCAGCGGCAGGCCGATATTTTCAACATTATCCTTGCGCGTTACCGCTTCCTCCACTCGCAAGACCATGTCCGGTCCTTCGAGGTCCATCCATGGCCCAAAACCCCTGGTGATCAAAACATGGTCGGGACCGAGGCCACGCCACTACCACCTTTTGCACCTCACCCTAAGGGTCTCGCCGAGTTCTCGCGTGTCAATGTCGAGTCCACCATGCTCCCAGAGGGTCAACAGGCCAAGGATATTGTCACTGGTGCGTCCTTTCTCTGATTATTCTTTAGTTAACTAACAGTTCCCTTCAGAATACGTCGCTCGGTCTGGCATCTGGCAGAACGCCGATGCTGTTTATGCGACTCTTGACCAACCGGAGTCCGATTTTGACGGTGGATCGGTCGTGCTGGAGGATGATCGCGGGGAAGGGCCTTCAAGCCGGGGTGGTGCGCGATTATAGAGATTGGAGGCAGGGCGGATGTGTAAGTCGATGAAAAACATCAGCAAAGTGGTGAAGGGCACCCTTTTCTAGTTGTTCCTGCTCGTTACATCCCCTTCGCCCTCCTTCTCTTTGGACCCTCAAATTTTTCTCTCGATTTTCATTTACAACGGACCTGATGTACCACAAGAGATTGTTCTATCCTGTAGTAGATAGAACGGTCTGCAATAGTCAAACACATTTTCTTGGCACTAGTTGGCTTTTCTGAAAAACCTTAGAGCTTTGACTGATCGTGGGAAATTGGACTGGAATTTTCGAGTCCCTCAGTCTGTGCCCGAGATCGCCGAGACCGAGATCACCGATCTTATCTTATCAAGATAAGATATCTCGTCTATCAATCTGAAGCACAATTTGGGTTCTTACTGACCAAGTTGCCACTTTCGTCCTCGGTCTGAAATTTAATAGAATCCCACTGACTTCACTAGGGATAGAATGGATGTTACTTCCATTACTATCAACCGTGTTTTATCTTCTCGGATCATTACTCCTAGTGATCCCATTTAAATTTCACATTTGAATGCACGTGACGATCTCTGAGCTTTCTAACCCTCAAGCCATCATGCCCATCACTAGTCGTCGTCAAGAATTCACCCTGTACCTCTTAGAGGACTTGAGGGTGCTTCCTTTCTTTTTAACCGAGGTCATTCCTTGGTTAACTAAGGAATTTCGCAGCCTAACACCCCTTGTCAAGCCTGTATCGACGCAGGAGTAACTTGTTCCTCTTTCTCTTGGGGAAGGGGTTGTGACTACTGCGAAACCCGTCTGATTAAGGAGTGTTACATGTCCCAGTTTCAAGCCTGGCTTGGCTATCAGACCATTCATCAGAACGATCTCCAGTCTCGTATGGTCACATTCTCTTCGTTGTCTGGTGCTTAATTAGGTTCCAGGACGTCTCTTCGGGCGGGCCCACCAGTATACCATTCCTCAGCTCGAGGATACAATTCCTTGGGCCTTCAAATACCTGCGCCGCTGTTATTTCAATCACACCCGCCGTCTCTATGTTGAGGGACTGGACCAGATCAGTAACAAGACCATTCTGGAACGCATGCTTCGCACATGGGCCCAGCGCGGGTACAGTACCGATGCACTTTGTCTTATCACCAGACGGATCGTCCAAATTTCCGGAGATCCCGATCGCATAGTCATCCAAATGTAGACTAGGAGTTTCAAGAGTGATCGAATTTATCGTCTGATGTGCTCCTTCGGCCCCATAAGAACGTTCCTTGACCCAGACGGTCGCAAAACTTCCCGTCTCTCTTGGTTAACTAAGATGTCCCACATCCTCCATCGCTCTCCTTACTACACTGAGCTTCACCTCATGCTGGTTGCATGCAAGGTATGTCGTCTATCCAGTCCCTGACTTGTCTGACCATGCTTTAGCCTGACAAAGCCTGTACTGCTTGTCGTGAACGCGGACACGACTGCACGTTCGTTTCCGGGTCAACCATGTGCCTGGAATGCAAGTTCTCTCATCGCGGGGAATGTACTTTTACCAGCTACGAGGAGTGGCTCAAGTTCGTTGCTGCTGAAGACGAAAGGGTTCGCCTGGAACACAGTGAGTCGTTCTTTCATATCACTATGTCCTCAAGACTGACTTGTCTTGTCTTAGAGGCTTCCCCTAACTACTCGTTGCTGGTCGGGCTTGACCGGTTCGCTCATTTATACCAGCACGTCGAGACGTACTTCAATGCCACTAAGCTGCTCGGCGACTATCTCGACGAACGCGCTTTTCGTAATCTGGCCAGCGAGCTCCCCATTAATACAGCTCGTCAGCTTGCTGTTGCCTGTCGCTCGGCCGGGTTGTTTGGCTATTTTTCGGAGCTTTTCAAGGAGCGGGTGGAGCCTGGCAGCTCATTCCTTCTCTCTGCTTCCTCTACTATCCCTCGTCAGAAGGTTATTGTACTGAATGTTGCTCCAGTCAGCTCTTCGTTGGGTACATCCGATTCATCCTCAGCCACAGACACTACCACGTCCATGAACACGTAATTTACTCGCTGATAGCTTAGATTCGCTTTGAGTAGTCTTAGTTAACTAACTTTGGGTAGCTAGTTAACTCGAAATTTAAACGATCCTTCATTTATCCTGTGTTGGGCTTGACTAGCAAGTGCTACCATAAGCTCCCCTTGAGGTCCGAGATCGTTGCTCATCAATCCTCTCGAAACTCATCGGACCTTGTTAACCCATTGGTCAATCCTTCGTGATGGATCCTGCTACCAGCGTGGGCCCATCACATACGCATGCTTCGATCGTTTTGGATGGTTGTGAAACCGTCCTTATATAGGATCTGAGCTGGTTCGACCAATCTGAACTGGTTTCCTTGGTTAACTAAGAACCGTAGGGTTCTTCGGCGTCCAATCGTGCCCTTCTCTTTGGTCTTGTGAGTCGCACGATTCCTCGCACTTCCACATGTTCGTTGCATGTCGTTCGATAATTTATTTTTTAAATTTTCGTGCTTATCTCCCCCATTTAAAATAACAACTGTCCCCAGTTGTCCTGGCGGTTAAAAGCTGGTATGTTTCACATTGAATGCCCACTTTCCTCTTTCTCTACCACCCGTCCCGAACTACTCCGTGTCGCGCATCTTTATCCCGTCGAGTTTATGGCTTCACTCGTCGAGAACCCGGAGGGCCTCCCCGGGATGTCTGCGGATTATCTGAGCAAGTTCAAGGGTGCTAACTCTCTCGCTATGGCTATCAAAGCGCCTGGTCAGAGAGATTTTGTTCTCCAACAGATGCTGGCTCAGGCTGTTATCATGGTACGTTCACGCCACTTTATTTAACCAGTCTAACCGTTCATCCTAGGCTGACGTCAAGGCGTTCATCCATCACCTCTCCCGCCCTAACAATATCTTCATGCAAGCCCTGCACGCTTTTATTGGCAAGTGGGGCAACGTATGGGGCTGCGAGAAGGGTGAGTGGCCCACGCCAGTCAAGACCCTCCAGACTATCGTCGCCACTGTTGCTATCAACAAGAAGGCCGCCAACGCTATGCGTACCAACCAGCAACAATTTGATCGGACCGAGAAGCACGGCCAGTCCTGGCAAGAAAAACCCTGCCAAAGTTCGTCTTTCCTTAGTTAACTAAGGTTTCCCTTAGTTAACCAAGGTTTCCGTCGCTGATTTGCATTCTAGTGCCAGAAACTCAGCGTCAAGGCCACTTCCTCGGCCCGTGTGGAGGAGTCCGACTCCTCTGGTGACGAATCCCAAGGTGAAGACGACCCAATGAACGGAGGCCCCGTTGACCAGGTAAGTAGCCCCACCAGTGGATCCACTTCTTCCTGCTCGGGAGTTCTGCGCGTACATTGTTGACCGTAATTTCAAGGGTGAGAAGCTCACTATCATCGTCAGTGACAGCGAGGATGACGCCCCTGCACCAGCTCTTCAGGCGAAAAAGGCACAGGTACTCATCTTCACTTCATTTATCCCTCCTATTGATTTCTTTCTAGGCTGCTGCTGATACTGCAGCGCCTGCTTCTAAGTCATCTTCTACCGAGGCCTGGAAGGTACCTTCATTAGTCCCCCGCAAGCGCCGGCTCGTTGCTGACCACTCTGGTTCTCAGGGTAGGCTGTCATCCCCCATCATACTCAACCAGAAGGCTTATTTGGTCGCAGGACGTGCTCCTGTCCCAGCCCCTATCGTGTACTCCGGTTCCACATCCTTCCACCGTGCTGGTCGTTACCAGGCTGATGGTTCTGAGGCTCGTTCAATCGCCGAGCTTGCTAGCGCTGCAGGCCTTGCGCTCGACAATGCCTCTGAGCGCATTATGAACGACGCGCTGCAGAGCATCGAGCGCCTTTCTCGTGACCAGCTGCAAGTCGTTTCATACCATCTGGGCGTCCAACTCCGCCTCTACGAGGTCAATAAAATCGAACACGACAATATCCTCAAGGAGCTCTCATCGCGTCAGCTCCCTGTCATCGAGGACCCTCATGTTTGAACCCCGAGTAAGCTAGTTTTTCCCCATTCTTCTCGTTCTGACTCGCCCTGAGGCTCCCATAGCTCAGACTGGGCTTGGTTGCCCCGAACAGGCATTGGATTGTCTTGCACGAGTCTTTCTAGTCGTTACATCTCAATCGTGTACACTGTATGACCCGTATTCTCGTTCGTTATAACATGCTCTTTGCATCGAAACCATCCTGGACCTCAGGCTTCTTAGTTAACTAAGAGTTTTCTTAGTTAACTTAGACCACCTTGATCTTCTCAGGTTCTCTGGGCCGTATCCGGGCTCAGGCTCTAAGTTTTCATCGGGGATGAACTCTTCTTCATACTCATCTGACAGTTCAGCTGGATCAGCGTCCTCCCAGTCTGGGTTCAATCGTACTCTGTGGAATTGCATGTCCTTTCCTTGGTACTCATCTACCCCTTCATCCGCAGCTGCAAGCTCTTCCAATTCAGCGTTCGTTAGCTCAATAAGTTCCAAGATATTCTGTGGTAACTCGATTCGCTTCCTGGCTTCATAAGGAATAGCTCTGAACTGTGCAATTTTACCAGGTAACATAGCACCATTCATCTCGCAACACAGATATGATCCACCCTTGGTTCGTCTAATTACAACCATTGGCCCATTGTATCTGACTGCCATCTTCGTATTTAGCGACTTCTCAACTGAAGTATTTCGGACCAATATTAGGTTGCCTGGTTTAAAGTCAAAGTCCTGAATGGTATGTTCATGGACCGCCTGGTAACATTTTACCGCAGCTAACTTCTCCGCACTGACTCGTTTTCTCATTTCCTCAACGTGCTGGACGTGCTTTGCCAATCCCTTGGCTCTTAGCCCAATCAGTTCGCTGTGAGATATCAGGTGGCCAGGGTATTCAACCAACCAAGTTGCCTCCTCTATATCAAGAGGTATCACAGGATGTGCACCACAAACTGCAAAGTAAGGGGAACTTCCTAGTCCCCTCCTTGTCGTGATCCTGTCCGCCCACAATACATGAGGTAGGAACCAGAACCATTTGCGTACGTCACCGCCAGTTGCCTTGAAAAGGGCTTGTCTGACATTCCAGTGACTGCATTCTACTGGTCCATTTGCTTGCGAGTTATAGGCAGAGATTCTAATCCCTATAATGCCATACTTCGCAGCAAGCCATTCTAATGCTGCAATAAACTGTGGAGCATTGTCTGTTACAATTTCCTTGGGATGACCCCTGTACTGTCTTTCTACCACCAATTTATGTGCACCACCTTCATCGTGGCGAAACAGCTTTTTAGTCTTGGGGTCTAGGAAGAACAGAGAAGCGTATCGCACAAAATTGGGGTAATCTTCGTCAGGAATCTTATCAGGTTTCCTTGAAGGATCAACCAGCCAATCCCGCACCAAATCCACTCTGTCATCCAGTTCAATGGCTTTCTCCGATCTGTGGTCAAATGGATAATCCGCTCTAAATTCGGGATCCAATTTGTACTTCAATTCTGGTAGCAATGGTTCCTCATCCTTGACGTGAGACATCAAGAACTGGGGCATCACTAGTCGTTCATCATCGTAGGCTTTCAGGACGGAGTTTGTGATTTCTGTTTCATAGGTGTAAGCCCGTATACATTCCTCCTCAAAGTCCCCTTCACAGGTAGCCTGGTCCAGCACTTGTTGAACATAACCGCCCCGAGTGTCAATCTCTGTTTTGAATTCTTCAAAATCCAACGGTTGTCTGCCTTCAGTATCCCAATCAGGATGGTCTTCAGGCGGTTGATTCTCATCATAACCGTCTTCAATATTCTCAGTCTCTTCATCGCCATCCTGAGGGTCTTTCCTTGAAAGTCCATCAGGTGGGAATGTTTTCCCAGCGACGTGCTTCAACGTGAAATGATACATCAAGATGTGTTCGATCCAACGATTAATCGTGGCATTGGGCCCCATTCCAGGGTTGGAAAGCATACCCTTAATGTATAGGGCATCAGTTTCAACTACCAGTTTCCTGGCACCAAGTAACCAATATTTCATGTGATCCAAGGCCCGTAACAGCCCATACAACTCTCGTTTAGGTTGCGAGAACCTAGATTCTCTGTCATTCAATGGAATGGCCAGGAATTTAGCGAAGTACTTCTTGGTAGGATCCATAGGGTCTCTTTGATAGACTTGTAACCCCACTGACTTCCAAGATGTATCAACCGCCAATACAATATCTGAATCCCAGTCATAATTGAGTGGCTTCAAGGCTCTGCTGAGTTTCAACTCCGCTTTTATGGCATCCATAGCCCTCCTTTGCTTTACATCCCATACGAATTCAATGTCATTCCTTAAGAGTTTTGTTATGGGTCTTGATATAAGGCCGTAGTCTTTTATAAACATCCTCATCTGCCCAACAACCCCAAGGAATTGTCTGACTTCAGAAACTGTCTTAAGATCTCCCCATCTCAGAATAACTCCCACACGATCTTCAGAAGGATGTCTTCCCTCATAGGAACATATGTGACCCACAACTGGAAACGCGTCTAGACATAACAAAGCTTTCTTGCCAGAGAAGGTTCCACCGCAATATTTGATTCGCTGAACCACTCTGTTCACATTCTGGAAGTGTTCCCATACGTACCTTCCAGTAGTCACGAAATCGGTTGGATTAGTAGGAAGGTCTGGAAGATCTTGTAGAGGATCCCCTTGAATATCCCTCTTGATTCTGAACCTTTCAGGTACTTCAGTGAATACCGGTCGAATTTTGAGAGCCACTGGCTTGTATTTCTTGCCAGCAAACACCTGTCTGACCGGTAATCTATCAGATTTCCTCTTGGCTCTCTTAGTTAACTGAGCGTCAAGCCGAGTTTTTCGTTCGCTTTTGGCTTCTTCCCTCCTCAGACAAGCTGATTCTCTTTTCTGATAAGGTTTACTCCACCTGACAAGGTGTTTAGCTTTCACCTTCTCTCCTAGTGGGAAGAAGTTTACTGAGACCGACCCTTCACATCTGGGGCAATCTCCATCAGGATCTTCACAATGAACCTTCTCCTTTCTTCTATCGGACTTCTTTTTCATGAAGTCGGGCTCTGGCTCTTGATCATCTCCCTCTTCCCAAGTGAATACCTGGTAAGTCTTATGATCTTGATTGATACTCTGGCTGGCTTCCATGAAATCGTTAAATAACACAGTAGCCTTTTTGTCATTCTTGAGATCATCATTCTCTGTTGAAGCTGCTATGTAACTAGCTCTCACTTCATCAGCAGAGAATGTTTTCCCATTTCTAGGCTGCTGATAGCCTTGGATTTCTAACTCGTTCCTATCATTGAAACCAAACTGTAATGCCAGTTCTCCTCCTTGAGCGTCTGTGATCAATTCCTCGAAGACCGGTGAAAATCTGCATCGGATTCCTCATCTGAGGAGTCAGTTTCCTCATCATCAGATATTTCTGATTCATCTTGGACTTCTTCTACGGTGGCTCTCCTGAAATCTGCTTGCCTCATTGGTCTCCCTTGGTTAGGTACAGGAACCGCCGCTGGTAGAACCTTCTTGGCTGTAGTAAACGTACCACGAGGGTGTGTTGGGATCGTAACACGAGTCAGCGTGTTTGGATCAGTCAAAGTCACAGTTTGTCCTCCATCAGATGAGTTCTTTACCTGACTTTCGGTCAGGATGTCGAAGGGTCTTCCCAGAAGAACCTTATAAGCTGGATTTTCAATCACATGAACCTGAAGGTAGACTGTAATGCCCCCAAATACAAAGGGTACATTCCTGGCCAAGCCAGCAGACTTCTTCATAGACGAGTTTGCGCTCTGCATAAAGATCTGGACATCCAGGTCCCATATCAGATTCAACTCCTCTGCTATTTTCAGAGCCATTGAGACGATTTGCAAACCGCTGTCTATCACTGCTTCAACCTGATATTTCCCATCTATTGTAGGGAAGATACACCTGAGTGAAGCCGATTCACTGGCTACAAACACTTGTCGAGGGACCTTGTCGGGTCCCAACGAGGCAAGGTATTGCAAGTAAGGGTCTGGGACGACCATGTACCCTGCTTTTATATGAGGGTCCCAATCACGGTCTTCCTCTGTTGAAATGTATAGAGAAGTGACTGTGGGTAGGTCTGCAATGTTTATAGCATCATATTCCAGACTGACTTCCACACCACTGTCCTCCATGTAAGAAAACTCAGATTCCTGCATCAAGGAATTCATAGCCTTGTGTTTCAGAACCTTCCTCCTCTTTGTGGTGGCATTCCGCAATTCAACAGCCAACGAGGGCGAAGCTTGGATCAATTTTCCTAGCTCCACCGTGATAGGTGTGTTTAATACGTCCTGACCGATGGTAGACGAGTATTTAATCTCATCTACCAGCGACCGAATGCTATAGGCCCTTTCTCGATCGGTGACTGGTATATTGTGAGTTGATCTTCTTAGATAACTAACATCCTTGTCAACCATTCTCAAGTTTTCCTGGTTTTCCACGGGTATTTTGCCTCTATGATGGGTTTTAACCACTGGGACTGCCTTGTGTACTGGCTCAGGAGCTGCCTCGCGCATTATTCTCGGTCTACTCGGTGTCTCCACCAACTCTTCAGGTCTAGTCTGGTCTCTCACTGACTCTTCTGTTTCAATGTCTCCAACCAATGTTCCCGTTGGTCCCTCGGTCACTGCCCTTCCACTAGGCTCAACTTCCTCTTCCCTGACTCTCTCTAGACTGGTGGCTGGTATATCGTTGGTCGGTCTTGTTAGATAACTAACGTCCTTGCCACCTAATCCTGAGTCCTGCTGGCTTTCCACGGGTATATCGCCTCTAACATGGTTATAAACCACTGGGACGGCCTTGTGTACTTGCTCAGAGGGCGAGTCCTCCACTGGCTCTCTAAATGATACAATCTTCTTAGGTCTCTTGGTCATCACAACCTCAACCCCAGGAGGGCGCTTTGGTACTCTCTCTCTCCAATTCCTACTCTTTTCAGCTTCACTCCCATCCTCCAGCAGCTCAGCTAGTCGAAGAGGGGCTTTTATCCGTTCTTCTGCCGCCTTCATCGGACCGCTCAGTTTGGGGACCCAGTCTGATTCGTACTTGGACCAGCATTACTGCTGGACCGTGTCTGCACAAACTGACTCTGCTGGGTAGGCATTCCTCCCAAGTTCAACCCTTTCAAGCCATCAACTAATTGAGCAACTTGAACGAACTGTTCCACATTTAATCCTCCAAACATTGCACTGTTAGATGTAACAGGTGGTGCTGGTGGAATCAGTGGGAATTCAGCTCCCTGTGGGTTATACATCTGTACATTCCCATAGGTAGGACCTTGGGAAACAGGTGGTCTGTACTGTCCCTGAGGCTGCACTGGCTGATACTGTGCCTGTTGATAACTAGCCATGGGATGACTATATGGTGCCACCACTGTCTGGTTATTATCTGAGATGATTCTCTGTACTTGTAAGGTACGGATCTCATCACTTCTGCTGTCATAGACAGCATCAAGATTGTCCATCATTTCATTGTAGAACTGAGTAACAATCGAAGGAGGCGGGTTATACTGAAGTATAAGGACTTGGGGCGCTCCAGGAACTGTCTTGTTCCCATAATAATCATCAACACGCTGCTTCTGACTTTTATTGCTGGGATACCTTGGAAAGGCATTCCCATCTCCAAGCCTCATCTTTGCGTTTTCAATGATAATTTTCCCCATGTCTATATGTTCACGTTTAAATGGACAATCTGCCACTCTATGCCCTACTACCCAACAATAGAAACAGCCACCAGAATTCCTATTAGGATCACTGTCTGACTGTACCGTTGCTGTGCCAGCGGTCACAATATGAGGGAGAGTTTCCCTCCTAAAGCTGGTATTGTTCTGCTGGGAAAACATAGCTTGCATGCTTTTGAATCCCTGGTCTAACCCTTGGGTCAACTCAGCCTTGATACATTTCTCAGATAATTCTTGAGAGTCACGCATTCTGGCCATTCCTCCAGCAAACATGTCATTCAATTCAGATTTCATCTCTGTCTTGAAACGACTCAACTCCATTGTGCTTGTTTCAGCACTTCCAGCCCCCATTAAGGGTCCAGCAGCCGCTAGATTAGCCGAAAGAGTATTGGGTCTAACATTTATTTTACAGAGGCGTTCAACCAATGGAAATAGCTCTTCCAACTCAATGGTCTCTTCAGGTCTGTCAATCAGAGCTGCTTGAGCCTGTGTAGCAGCCGTTGTAGCTGGAAACCTGAGACGTGTATACATCTCTTGAGTAATAGTACTCTGGATTTCAGCCGCAAAACCTGGTTCAAACACAGTCAAGTATTGTTCAACCAGACTCGAATTCATGACCTGAGAGGGAGGCTTTTTAAGCTTCTCAGCCTCATTCCTGAAGGATACTCCAAAGTGCTTAATAGTGCCTCAGTCCTTGTAGCTATTACAGATCTCATTGAGCCTGGCAATAGAGCCTTGCTTCATGGTCTTGATCTCTGGGAAAAGTGACTCAATCTCTGTGACCCAGGGATCGAGTACTTTCCCTGCATACGTGTCTAAAGTAGCCCACTCTTCCTGGATAGTCAGAGGCAGGTACTTTTCGAACGTGGCTATCTTTTCAGGTTCAGTAGTGATACTAGCCCCTTCAATGATCATTCTGATATGTCTGATATATTTCAAAAGGCTTTCTGCCGTTTTTCCATCGAAACTAGGTGCCCCTTTCGGGTTCCAAGGCTCTGGGATACGGAAAGTCGACATCTTCCTTAGATAACTAAGGTTTGGTAACTGGTTCTGGGTGTTTACAACGGTTGTTACTCGTTGCACAACAGGTGGGGTCTGACTTGGTGTAGTCAAAGGGGAAACTGGCTCTTCAACGGTGTTTGGGGAAATAGGTTTGAGCCTAGATCCACTTGCAGCGTTTACAGATAGTAACTCCTGATATGCGCCTTGTCTTTGCCTGGTAGCAGATGCAGCTTTTTCTCTGGCTTTATCGGCCGGAGAAGGACGTTTTTCGTGTAGAAGAGGAGGAATAGCTCCTGCTCTTTGTGACACCCGAGTTTGTCTAGGAGGAGGTTTAACCCAACTGGAGCTGGCTTGTGACCCTGATCCTGAATGAACTTCTTCAGAAGTTCTTTTGTCTTTGCCTTTCCTCGCCGTTATGACGAAGGAGAGACTTGCTTTGAGTTGTGATAACTCGGGTTTTTGTGCAGGGTGTTATGAATAACAATGCAGGGACAACTTTCTTGCTAGCTTGGTTGGTCCAAAGAAACTTTGGGATCCGACGTTCGATTCGAGCAATTTAAGCTATCTACCCCTCGCGGTGGGCTCCAGATGAAAACGCTAACTCTCAGGTATGTGTGAATGCGAAATGCGAAATGCTAATGCAGCAGAGCTATGAACTCTAAACGACACACAACACACAACACTATCAACAACTAACCCCTCAATAGAGAGAGTCAGAGTGCAAGTTCAGGGATGTAAGTCAAGTATTAGACTTGATAGCAGCTGGTTTCTCGGTCGATCGCTTAGTTAACTAAGGGTCGCTCGCGCTTTTGCAAGGTTTGACTGGTCAAGTCAAGTTGTATTGGACAAGTAACGTCTAGGACGTCAAGGAGACAGTATAGGGTAGGTTTTATGACCGTTAAGTCTGCGCTTTTTGTGTCTTTCGACGGTTTCAGTATTCTGTTCAATGTTCTGGGTCTGTTTGCCATGTTCTGACTATTGCCGTGTTCTATCAATTGCCGTGTTCTGATTCTGAGTCTGGTATACGATTCGTTCAAAGCAATCTAACCTCCACGGCTATCAGAGCGACGGATCCAGTGGCTGACACAACGTGTACAGCGCCCCTAGATGTGCTAGCTCGCCCTCTTCTTCTGCTGCCCTTTTATACTACTGCCCTATGGTTTACATCACGATGATTACTGTACAATGTCCGTGGGTTCGCGGCACCCGAATCCTAATCCCTGACTCCTGATTGGTCGTGTCTTGTTTGAGACATATGGTAGACATGTGGTGTTTGACACGACACATGTGATTGCTGATTAAGTGGATAGAAAGTGTCTTCTTCGTCTGTAGCCTCTAGTCCCGGGCCTGATTAGTCTTAAGGCTCATGCACCTCTCTTCTACCTTCCCAATGATACCCCATAGTCTCTGGTTTGGTTTGGTGGTTCATCCACAATATCACAATCTCTCTCTCTGTCTCTGGTTTATCCTCGCGGCTAAACGGCTGGATCATGTCCTACTGTTCAAGTCATCCCCAGACTCATTCTGGACCCAATGCGTGATCAAACGCATCCTCAGTTTTGGGTAAAACAGGTCTAAATAGTCTTATCGTGAATAATTGGGTTCTTCCCACTGTTGCCTGCCAGCACTTGGTATATTGACCTCGCAACCTCTTTGGTATGCTGTTTGTGTCCTAGCAAGCAGCCTTAGGCCTTGTATGTCCTAGTTTCTCTGCCACCATCGTCAAGTTTCCTTAGTTAACTAAGATATCTGGTGGCCCCATTTGTGAAGGTACTGGTAGAAGTCCTCGTTAACCTCGTAGCTTGTGCTAATAGACTGGAGCACTCAGTCAGAGTGCCCTGATGGTCCCTCAGTGCGTGTTGACAAGCTGAATCGTGCAAAATCGCAAAATTCATGTGTACTTGATTTCACGGCTTATCATCGCTATTGTGACATCTCAACCAAGCCTCTTGAACTCCCTCTGACCAGTCTTGTGGCATGAAGTTACCCACAGTTCAACCTTGAACTGTGGCTGACTCAGCCTCTCTTCATCAGTCATTTTTACCTTTAAAAACTGGAATATCCACACAGGCCAGTAGGAATGTGTTATTTTCTTGAGGTCCCGGGGCTTTGGACTATACCTCATTATCTAGCATCCGTAAATTCTCCAGTAGCTTGGACATGGTTCAAATGTGCTTCCAGACAATTCCGAGTCAAGTCCTCAGACTCCGACCTTGCATGAATATGGCTTACCGTTGCTGCAACGGTCAGAATTCCTTGTTACAACACCCACCAGTATGGGGTGTGGTTTGAGCTTGCTGCAGCAATTGACCACTTATAATTAATTCGGTACCAAGGGCTGCCCTGACTTCGGATGTTGTTTATGAATTTGCAAGCTAAGATCTACACTGAAAATTGATCAGTTTGAGCTAAACATGGGTAGATAGTTTATTGAACATCTATTTCGTGAGCTTGAACTCTTATACAGTGCTGGAGGTTTGAAGAACCTCCCTCATCTGTGGTCCTGTAGGTCGATATCAGAGCATATGCCCACTAACTTTAGGTAGTGGGTCCTGTAGCGCCCTATTTTTTGATCGTCCGCCAAGTTTTCATTTAAAGGTCGCCGGTTCGATTCCCCCAGTGTCCATTTCTTTTTATGTTTTTTTTGCCGTTTCAGGCTCCGAAATCTGACACATTCTGTCTTACTCATCTCGATTCTATTCAATTTTCCACTTTCTATCCTCTCTCATGTCCTTAGACTTGAATGACATCCCTCTGGGTTCGGGCCTTTCCTTTGTCAGAAAAATTGAATTTAGCAGATCACCGTTGGTCAGGGTTTATAAGCCATTTCTGAACATTATCAGGGATACTGGACACAGTGTGACTGAGATTAGCAGCACTCGCGTCAGGCTGATCATGTTCAGAAATGACTTATAACCCTTGATGACCACCTGATCAGCCAAATTCGAATTTTTGGACATTGCATTGTGCCTGGTACTGTTTTGTGGAGTTGATTTATATTTCTTGGCATGCCCCTCTGTTGCAGTAATTACAGCTCCTTTTCTGGTCTTTGTTCCTCGTCGCCTTTGCCATAGATGTATCCCCCAGTCTGGATAAGATCTCTGGCACAATTAGTCTTTTTCTGTTTCTTTTTTGTTCAATCTGGTGGTAGCTGCTGGGACTTGCGGACATCATTGCTCAATCTCAACACTAAGTCACTTTCCTTGGTAGTTTTTGGCAGAGCAATGCTTTCCCCAAGATTGCCAACTTGCACAGGAAACCTCCTTCAGAGTAGTGAAATATTTTGCCAGTAAGATAGCCTGCGTCCAAAGCATCCAAGAGTGATCGGCACTCCGATTTTAGTTTTCTCAACAACAGCCATGAAATTAAATATACTATCCTGGTGGTCTCTTCTAAATCGTCTCAGGTATGTACAAATATCCTCGTGTGAATTTATCCAGAGAATTGAAAGACCAGATAGCTCTTTGGTGACTTTGATGTCGTAGCCTATGATTGGGACAGTAGAAGTCTATCTCCTCCTCTAATTCTCCTCACAATATTCCAGTTCTTGGATATGCTATTCTAGTACTTATTTAGAAGAGATCACACGGATAGAATTTCGAATTTCGACTTTGTTCCTAAGAGAATTCACGTTGATGCTGCCTGATCACAATTGGATGGACATGGACATGGCCTGCTTTACTGTACTTTTAACTGCCATAATTTGCATATCCCTCATTAAGATCGGGATACTTCTTGTCCATAGCAGATTTCATGCATGTCTTTTCAGGTGCTCCAAAATGAAGCCATATGCCATGGTTCAAAAGCAAAAAGATGCGGGCTCACAATTGATAAATATTCTCTTTGAATGGACCGCAGGCAGCCACCTGCTGGGAGGAGTGACTAAAGGTCAACGACGAGCAGCGCTGGTCACTACAATTTTTTGCATGTGTATGGTAATCCTATCCTAATGGTGAAATTTTTCAGCAGTATTCGGCCCAATCCAGGTAAATGGAGAATTATTGAACGGCCATCCCTAATCAATTGAACTCTAAGGCATGCCCCTGCGGGTTAAACGGTTTTCAATCCCTTTACTTATCTTAGTTTCTTCTATTATCAGGGAATATTTTGGACAGTGGTTCAAAATTATGTATATGCTATGCCACGCACAAGTTAGTGGGCTCTGCTGCAGAGCGGGCTACAATTCTTATTTGCAGCCCCCAAAACGATCGTTCGATCCCAAAAGTGATGGCTGATCGCTTAGAAATGATTAGACCGAAATAGAAACAGTGACCAAGGAAATTCACTGGAAAATCAATATGCACCCTGGTGGCCCAGTCTTTCTTGGGGTTGAGCATAGGGAACGTGCTGGATAGGTTACCCCCACACCCGTTCGTTTCAGAGGAAGATTTTGGGGAGAACTGGATGAAGACGGTGGCCCCAGTCACTTCCTTCCGCTTAAAAATGATGGGTGATCCCAAAAATATGAGCCTCGATTTTGGGCGTTGCAAATATGCTCTATTTTAGAAACCACAATCCAACCACAATATGTATGTTCAATATCCCTCTGGAGAGTTGAAAGGAAGTGAAACAGAGGTTTGGAGGACTGGACCAAGCTTGGCGACAATGAGCCCCGATCCCAGCACTCAAATACAGCTCTGCAAGAGCTCTCTGTGTATTCTTGCCTGTTCATTCTTTCACGCACCTTTTGTCAGCCACACACGACAGACAGAAAGTGGTGTGATCATTAACACAGCCACTATTTTCATTGTACTAGAAAATCATAACTGATCATTCACGCAGCTCGTGAAACGGCCATGTAAACTTGTAGAAAAGAGACCTTATTACATAAGTACTCGTAATCTGATTTGATCATCGGATCACGATGTGTGCCAATCGATCCCTGGAATAGTACTATTATGTCCAAATGGTCTGGATTTGCACATCTGGTCTGGATTTCTTTTTTCTCTCTTTCTTCTGCACACTGTTGGGTCCGGTTTTTGTCGGGATACAAAATTTATGTTCCTATGTGTGTCCAGGTAAGATATCTAAGGCTTGGGATTGAGGAAAGGCACTTTTTGAGGCTTGTCAAAGTTGCAAGTCGTTTTGCTGGGAATTGATCATTCTATTTATAACCCGAGATTTGGTGCGCCGTTTTCAATGGGTTCCTGCCCTCGTATAGCTTGGTGTATTTATAGCCAAATGGAAGCCATCTCTGAGAGTCTATTCCGAGAAAAACCGGAGGCGTAGAACAAAAGGGAAAAGCAAGAAAAAAAGAAATCCAGACCAGATGTACAAATCCAGACCATTTGGGCATAATCACTGCGTTGAAGACAAAACTAGACACAATCAGTGGAGGTCAGCCTATTGTACCTAGACTAGCCTCGGCAGACCCTGTCACTATTGTACATGGGGGAATGTTAGTCGAGCTTTAAAAAGTGCATCTTAACTAACCTCGGCTTCGGGTATGGCGAGGTCAGCAGATTTACGTTAGTGGAGGTTTGTACAGGTTACTTTCCAAAGCCTAGGCTGCCATCAGCTTCGGCTCCCAATCTTGAATTCCACTTCGACGCGAAAAGCGAGCCTTTTGGATACATGGCTGATCCTCTCCGTCCCGTGCGTCGCGTATGCCTTGCTCCCACACTATCTTACCTCACAAGCCAGGTTAAGCGGGCCCGACAAGAATTAATCCACTGTCCGTGTAGCAAATGCGGACCTGACTCGGAAAAAATCACCAAGGCAGCGGTAAAGCTGCACACTGACCGCGATCGAGCGCTAAAGCTCAAGGAGAGTCTTCCATCAACCAGTACTCTTTCCGCGGGCGCCTACATGTCTCGGAAAAGACATAAGCGCGACACCGATTCTGCCCCATCACATTCCACGCCGCGACTTGGCGAGAATACGGGCATGGACATTGACCCACCCGGACATCTCATTGATCCAGTAGATACTCAAAGTAATCAGCCACAGTCTTCAACTTTGACTTCCAATTCTTTAAACATAAACGATGTCGACATGCTCAATGACTTTCCCCGATCCAATACAGCGCCGACTGCCAGCCAGCCTGCGCGGGTCACTTCCGAAGAGCGACCCCCTCTCGCACCACGCAACTCTTTTGCTCAGGATTCCCCTTATTGGTTCTGGCAAATTATCTTATTCATGACTGCGTGGCTGCATCTCCATTTCCACAGCTCCCATCGGGCTTGCGATCTCATTCTCAAAGTCTTGAGCAAAATTTTCATCACTCTCGGGCTCATCAAGGTCGAGGATAAAGTTCCAGTGACACTCAAGACGACCTTCAAAAGGCTCGGCTTGAATGAGGATTTCGAGATCCGTGCTGTCTGTCCACAGTGCCGTCGTACATTTCCCGAGGACTCTCCTGGGGATCTTATGTGTCCTCAGTGCCAAATTCCGCTGTTTAACACACCTCCTCCTCCGTCATCAACTGTGTTATCATTGTTGGCTTCGAGTCGACCAAAGGCCGCACCGAAACCTGTACCTGTGCTTCAGTCCCCGCATCTCCTCCTCTCGATGCAGATCATCGAATTCTTAAACCGTGATGGAAACGAGATCGCGTGCGAATCTTATCTCACCCGCAAAGCTGTACCGGGGAAAATGCAGGATATTCAAGACGGTCAGATCTGTCAGACGTTGAAGGGACCGGATGGACGAAAATTCTTTGACACGGCACCTGATCGCCCGGATCTTGAAGAACTTCGTATCGGTCTGTGTTTCGGCGAAGATGGGTGGGTATCTTGCATGTGTACTACACAGATATTTGACCGCCTGTCCAGATTTTCGTTCACTCGCTCGAAGGATTCGGCGACCCATACAACGGGAGCTGCGTCGTTCTGTGTGACCGGTCTTCCGCATCATTTAAGGTTACTTTGCTCGCAAACATATTTCAGGATTCAATCATAGATTTTAGATATCGTCCTCGGAACCTCCTTCTCACGAAATTGGCTCCTGGTCCTCACGATGAGACAGCGGATGAGTTTCAAAGATCGATGGCTGATATGGTCACCAATCTTTTGATGTTGTATGATGACGGTATTTTCGTACGGACACCAAAATATCCGAACGGCATATACATTCATTTATTCAGGTACAGTGAGCTTATCAACTTGTAGGCCGTCGAGTCCGGGTGATCCTTGTCGCGGTGTGCTGTGATCACCCAGCCATGTGCAAGGCAGGGGGATTTTCAGACCACAAGGCAAACAAATTCCCGTGCACGTGTTGCACTATTTTGCACAAGGATATTCAGACTCCCGCAGGAATGAAGGTCGATGGTAACAATTTGTTTTCATGCGACCATGTTATTGCCATGGACACTGACCACTACGATAGCATTTTCCGCTCGCCATGGTAATCAACATAAAGCAGAGTCGGTGGAGTATGCAAAAATCCCAGAAACAGACACGAAGGCACGAAACGCGTTTGCGGCGGCGCACGGCACTCGGTTCTTTGAATTCTCTCGATTAACTTATTTCGATCCGGTGCGCCAGATCATAATTGACCCGATGCATTGTATTTTTCTTGGTACGCCTTCTTTTTTCCTTCCTTGTTGTTGATGGTTATGCCTTCGCCAGGTGTCGTCAAAACTCAATGGCTAGATGCGTGGATCCGAGACCCACCGGCACTGCGCAAAAGTACAGAAGTCACATCTCGCGAAATTTAGCAGTTCCAAGATTACCTGCACGCGGTGAGTAATTTGAAGCCCCAAAATTTCACCGATGCTGATGTCTTGATTTCCAGCTCGAAATGCCCTCATGGGTTGCTCGACTACCAAACAAAGTTGGCTTGCCGGCCGGAGGTAACATAACGTCCGACGAATGGAAGGGGATGCTATTTATTTTTTGTCCGCTGATTGTGAGTTTGTTCAGTCCTTCGAATTGGACCCCCTAAAAATGTTGCTCAAGCTACCACATTTGTGGGCGGAATGGTTCCCCCTTGCGGCTGCCGACCACGAGAAGGCAAAAAAGCGATGGAAAACGAAGGAAGCAAAACGACTCGAGCGCATAGCTGAAGGGACCGAATCCGCCACCGATCGTAAGGGACCCGCAGCAAATCCGAAACCGATACGAATGCTAGAAAATGATCCGGATTTGCTTTTGAAACTCGCGTCTTGTTGCAAAATTTTGTTGGCCGGAACGATTGATCTCCAAGCCCTACCGCGGGCCCAGCAGTTGTTGGAGGACTACCTCGCCGGCTTCTTGAAGGTCTCCATCTTGCTCTTTCCCAAGGTTCCACTTGACACTTTACTCAACAATTGTACAGAATCATCCCGACCTCGTAAAACCAAATCATCACTATCTCACACACATATTCCGCATCATCAGAGACTTCGGCCCCGTTTACGGCTTTTGGACCTTCCTTTTCGAACATTTGAATAAACTCCTCAAGAGTTACGATACTAACAATCACGGGGACGGAGAATTAGAGGTAACGTTCTTCCGCGAGTTCCACCGCGATGCCAACCTCCGAGACGTTGTAAGTCCGAGTCTCAACGATGTTGCCAACCTAATCATATTATCGAACAGCTGCAGAAACTCGCAAAAAAAGAAGCATTTGAAGACTTGTCCAAAGAAGATCGATGTATCGTTGAATGCGCCCGGACGATCTTGGCCACGGACAGCGATGTTCGTGGAACTGTTGCATCATTGACATGTGAGGTTGAGGCACTATCCGCTGACCGTATGTTTCACATATCTATCTTTCGGTATGTTTACGATGCCTTCAGTTGGTACCCTCATTTTCCATGGGCCAATCCGTCCGCAAGGATCTTCCCCCCTTTCTCCAGAACGAGCTCCTTGATTACTACCATCTAACCTACCCTACCATCCCCATTTTGGCCCGCGATGCCCCAGTTCCATCTGGTACACAACCTAATTTCCTCCATGGGTCTGCCCAGGTTCACGAGTTCTTTGTATTGGATGGTCATCGAATCACCAGCTCAACTTCGATCACGGACGCATCGAGTGCCATCATTCAACTTGATGCTGGGAGTGTACGATATGTAGGCCAGATTTTTAACATCCTAACACACCACCAGCCCGGTTTGGAAAAGGCGGAGCTGCTCCTCGACGTTCGGTGGATGCGTCGTTGTCTTGACTTTGATATGTCGCCCTGGGAACCCTAGTCAGTTGCTCCAGTTTCTGTGTTGCCCACAAAGAGTGATTGATTCCATCGTTCACAGCCCCGAACTCGAGGTGTTTTCTTGGGAGCATGGCCAATTCCTCCGGCGCACTGATCCTGGTCCTGGGCGGATTGTTCCCATTCGCGACATCTTGTCGCAGGCGTGTCGACTTACAATCAACCATAAAACTCGAATCCCACTTGACGATGACTCTGAGGACTCTGATTTAGAGGAGGAAGAAACTGGCGATGGACCTGTGCGCAAACTGTGGTTTACAGCCGGTTTAACTCGGGTAAGCCCTTCATTTCCGCGAACAACTGGGGCCTCGATTGATTAATTGAACGTAGGATGTTGCCGTCATTTAATCTTTGTTTTTTGTTTGGTATCCCTTGTGTTAAAATACTGTAACGGAGAGCTCGAAGATAATCTGGGCGGCGGAACATGACCAGAAATAGCTTTCAAGCGCGACGATACAAAGCAGCAACAAGTAACAAATATTGATTTCAAACTCCCTCCTCAGTGTCCCCCGCATAACCATCCTCCCCGAAACCCTCTGGATTTTCCTCGTACATGTGCATTGATTCCTTCAAGTCCAGATTTCCTTCTACATGTACCTTATACCAATCGTCATCCACCATGAACGGCCAGAGGGTACTGGAGGGGATGCGCGAGTGGGTGTTGCCAAGTGACACGCGGATTGCGGAGGCGCGCGGTGCCTTCTTGCGGTTCGATTTCTGCATTTGAACAATCCGATCCAACTCCAACTTCACCTCGATGCACTGGCGTGCATATGAGAAATTGTCGGGGTGAAAACGAAAGGAAATACCTCTAAAGATTGATAACCTGGTTTGACAACTTCCCACACCGGTTGCGTGTCGTTGGTTCGAAGGCCAGCAGTATCGCGGAGTTTTTTCTTATGTTCGGCTTTTTTAGTGTCGTCATCAGTATCGAGCCCAGAAATCTCGTCGGTCATGAAGTCACTCTCAAGGATGCAGACAGGATTCTTGTTGTGGAGTTTTTTGTATTCTTTCACGGCGTCGAGTCTTTTCGATTTCATCTGACTTTACTTATTAGCGTCGTTGGCGCAAGTCCAAGACAACACCGACCTCTCTTCTCCTCATACCCTGGCGGTCCTTTGATGCCTGTTTAGCCTGTCTAGCCGCTGCGTCAGTGTCGTTTTTAGCCTTCCAGTCCCGTTTCCAGCTTCTAAAGTTTGTCTTCCCGAATGAGACAAGGTCTGCGCGCGGGAACTGCACGTCGGAGTGCGCAAGCGAAAACGTCGCGGAGCTGGGATCCTGTGGCATACGCAGGGTTAGAAGCGGTAAAGGTGAGCGCGGAGATCGCACCTTTTGTTCCCGCCATATCAAATCGGCCGCTCGGTCGAAAACTTTCATATTTGAAGCCACGTCGGAATTGGCATTGAAGTTGAAAGAGAGTGTTGGATTTGGTGCGGATATCGAAGCAGAGGTATCGGACGATGGTGTGGTTGATGATGCAGAGGTATCGGCTTCGCCGTCAGAACCGGAATCCACAGGGGACTGCGCCATGCCCGTCAGATTTCTGAGCTCCATCTTCATTTTTTGCTGTAAAGCATCAGCTGATTCCTTGAACGAAGTTGCGCAGGCAGTACCATTAACTCCTTTCTAACCTCCTTCTGCTTAGTCGATAGAACCTTCTTATCTCGGAGAATGTACGTGGTCGAATTCTTGGCCTTTCTGCGGCGTTTGGGGCTTGGCGCGCTTGTATTAGAGTTGGTCCGCTTCTGGCCTTGCAGTAGTCTAACGGAGCGTTCCAGATCAGATATGCGGTCGTTATTATCGCGTGGAGTGGGATCTTGTAGGCGAGGGTCAATAGGCACTGGTACATGAGCTTGGGGAGGCAGAGGTAGAGGCTGTCGGTGCATGAATTGTTGTGCAAATTGGAACTGCTGGAAGGCCATAAACTGTTCAGGCGAGAGCTGTATGGGTGTTTGAGCTGGTGTCGGGTCGTTAGGACCAGCCGTAGACGGGAACTGGCCATAGAAGGACATGGTGTGCGACAAGCGCGTCGCGTCAGAGCTATTTGCGGGTGTGTGAGACTGCGGCCTGTCGAGGTCCAATCATAACACCTCGGCAAACCTCGGCAGAGGCTTTGCGCGGAACGTCTCGGACACGCTCTGTCGAGCTGTAAAAAGGTACATTCGGCATATCTCTGACAACCTCTTATATTACATGTCTGCTCATCCTTTGCCTAGGTATTCCAACTAACCTTGGCACATCTCCACAAGTCGCACTAGATTTGTCTTAAACGCAGTGAATAGTAGTGTTGTGCTCGGTTGGCATCTTGGAGTTTTCTGCGGAGGATAACCACCCTCTATGGCACTACTTGTTTTCTTCCGTAAACCCGTTGTTCATGTTGTGGACCACGCGAGTATAATATAACCGCCCCAAAACCACCCCCCCAGATGGTGATTGCCGCAGGACGCCGGGTCGATGGTAGACGGCGTACAGCGGCAACCTTTGTGACTCCGGGCATATAACTCAAGAAGTTAGGCTTGCATACTGTCAACTTCTCCGATCTCGCCCTTGTACGTACCGAGTACTTTGGTTGAATGAAACTGCAACGGTCCTGGCACTCAGTCGGTGAGTCCAATGAGACCAGCGTCTCGATCGCGACCCCTCCTCGCGAGTCTAGCATCCCCGCGACAAGCATCCACACTCTCAGCACCCACAGCAGCTTGCCCGGGCTGGAGGGGATGTCCGACGACGGGGAGGCGCCCCCCGTGGCCCCTGCGCCAGTCACCATCACCCTTGACCTCGATGAGGTGCACCACCGCCTGACCGGAGCGCCGTCCCACGGGGAGAGTGCGGAGAACTACCACAGTCTCGTCACGTGCTGCGTGGTTGGGCACTCTGTTTTGCAGAGGTTATTTTGGCATTCTGTTCTTCTTTCTCAGAATGGGTTGTCTCAGTTTGGACAGTATGGTCGGTTTCGCTCTTTATGGATCCCTTGTGTCTGTTTTGCCCAAAGGGAGATCTTCACCCACCGCCGATTTCTTGACTTCCCGGGATGTATCACTAACTGCGATGCACGATTACGCTTCCATATTACACTTGCCGACGGTCGCCTATCGCACTCTGTGCGCCACTCTGATCCGACCTTGTGCGGCGTATGTACGGCTAGCATCTTGTTGTGAAACTTGTGATCTCGGCCCTCAACGGGTGATGGCCGGACATTTCGGGGCGGTCGGCCTGCCATTATTTAAACGTGTGCGTTACGGAGCTTCGCCATCGCCCCACTTCGCCCACCATGGCACAGTTCCAACTCGATGCACCCCTGGGACTCGGAGTCACTGAACTCGGAGTTTTTGTGACCCTGATTCTCTTCGGCATTTTGGTCCTCCAAGTCTACATCTACTACTTGTGCACCTCAGATCGTCCGCAGGTGAAAACTCTGGTACGTGAATCGCCCGTGGCGCGAACTGAATCTTGAATGTTGCATCAGGTGGCTGTAGTTTTGTGAGTTCCTCTACGCCACACGAGAAATTCGACTGATCTGTCAACTCCCAAGCGTCCTTGAAACGTGCCACAGTGTTGCTGTAGCCCAAGCAATTTATGAGTGGACTGTTACCCTAGCCAACGTCATTGAGAAACCAGGGTCGGTTCGTGGGCTCAGCTTCGCAATGGCGTTTGAGACTCTCATTACCCTCCTCGCCCAGGTTCGATTTCCCCCAGATGATTAACTCCGTAACTGAGGAATTTGCAATCTTATCCAGGCGTATTTCATTCAACGCGTTTACCGCTTTTCCCAAAACCCCTGGATCGCGGGATTCATCGGAGCACTATCTCTGCTTCGCTTCGGCGGAGGCATAGTACTCTCCGTGGAGAGTTTCCTCAACCTCCCCCACGAGCCAGACTACTTCAGTCTGCAAGACCGTCTCGGCTGGCTGCTTACTGCCACGTTCAGTGTCGGCGCTTCCGTCGATGTGTTCATCGCGACCTCGCTGTGCGTGTATGTTTATCGTTGGAAGACGGTACCGGCCATGAAAACGTGTGTCAAACCCCCTCGTTCTCATGATTCAACTCATCATCGTATTCGTAGGACCTCGCAGCTGATTCATCGGATAATGTTCTGGTCCATCCGTACGCTCATTCATCCGATTGCTAACCGTGTACTTACTGTCCCGAAAAAAAAGAAACGGGATTGGTGACAAGGTGAGTTCCTTGCGGCCCAACATCCGATGCAATTGACTCACGCGTCTACCCTCGAAGTGTCGTCTCCGTCATCGTCATTGTCTGTGTGCGTCTGCTCATTTTACGCTTGGAAGCTACTCATATTGATTTTGGATTTATTCAGTTCCAAACCATGAAGCATAACTGTACGGGCTTCCCGCGTATTTCCATTAGAGCTAATAACCGGCGTAGACGTCTGGGTCGGAGTTTTCGCCGTCCTGGGGAAACGTATGTGCATCAATCACCTTTTACTGATATGCATGGCTGACGGAAGAATGTAGTGTACTCCAACTCCCTCGTTGCATCGTACGTTCTACCTCCTGCCGACACAACTAATGAATCAAACCTTCAAACAGGCTAAATATCCGGACACTGCACCGCAGAGCCGCCGCCCACGCCCGGAACTCGTTTGCCCTCTTCTCGGATGACTCGGTGCGTGGCATCCCTCCCAATCGAATAACAATACTGATTCAAGGGCGGTGGATAATGCAGATAGACGGAATCGGGGAAGAGCAGACTGGGGTTGATGTCGAGTTTGCGCCGGTCTCAATATCAAATACGTATAGTTCAGCTAGCCTTTCTTCCGAAGCTATCCCACCACATACCTCAGGTGGCGTTACATCCGGTGCTGGTACGAATATCGACTCCATATCTAAAGTTACGAAGGTATAATGAGGGCAAGTGCTGTATATCGGAAATAATAATTGATTAAGCATACCTCACTATCCGCGTATGTGTTATATCGATCAAGGACCGACAGCCATTATTCTAAATCAAAGGATACCACCAAGATGCCTTTCTCGTATAACCATGGCAGCCCACCCTGGACGTTATGCAGCGTTTCGTCAAGACCAGAAACCATCATGATTCGAGAGGCATCCACCTCCATCCTGCGGAGCGCCGGCAGGCGCCGAAGAACGACGGCCTGCAGATCGCGCACATGAATGTCGCCCATAAGATAGTCGTCCAGCACCAGGCGCATACCAACGATGCCGTTAGCCAGGGACAGGCGCGCCAAAATTGCCTCCACTGTGGGCCCAACACCATCCACCGTGATGTGAACGAGGGACGGAAATACGTTGAGGTCGAGCCACGATTCCAAACTGGGGTCTGGCCACAGTTAGCGTCATCTGGGTGCAGGCAAGGTCCAGGATACATACCAAGGCCATTGAAGCGCAGACTCGTGATTGTTGCGCGGGTCCGAAATATCAAAGCCCGCGAGGCCGGGGTTCGAGGAGGCGATACACTGCACATGCTCCAGGGCACTGAAGTCGAGGGGGCATTCAGGGTCATCGAGCAGATGCACAGCGGATGAAGAGTGCTCCAGCACAAGTGCTCGGATCTTTGGGCGCGGAACCGACGTCTCTGACACTGCCACCGCGAATTGGAGCGGAGGATTCGGGGGGTCGTAGCCGCCGAAATGAAAACCGAAAGTCTGGAGCCCCGCGTTGCAGCAAGGAAAAATGCTACGAATATGCTCCGTCGGCGGACAGTCATAGAATTCCAGAACGCGTAGAGAGGGCATGCTGACGAGCATCTTGATGGCGTCCAGCACTGAATCAGGTGGTGTGGATGACAGTTCCGCCAACTGGAGGCAGTGTAGACCTGTCCAGGGAATTCGGGCTGCATGGGTTACCGTCTCTTCCTCGCACCACATATAGAGCTTGCGCACGTATGCAAGGAGATGCGGAGAGGAGGATGTCAGTCTGGCGAACCGACCCATCCTCTCAGAATGATTAATCGAAATTGGGTAGAACAGGTGCGACTGCGCAGGGGCGACGAGAGACCGACAGACGAGAGAGCATGCCTCCAGATCCGAGTCGTCCCGAGAAGTGGCGAGAATATCTATGATGATGTCCCATAATTCCTGTGGGAGAGCCGGTCCTGCCATCGCCAGTAGAGACGGACAGAGTGGGTAGAAGACCTGATATCCGGTGGGCCCTAGATCAATGGTCTAAGACAAGCTGAGACGTGATCATGATATGTCTACATTCTCTAGCCACACATGCGCACACAGGCGGGAATCAAATCGCGCCCCCACTCACGCCGTCCATCACCTCGTGGGTGGCGCATCTGGGCGACCGACGTCGTGCGAATTCGGGACTCTGATACGACTCCGGACATGTTCTACTGCATTTCCTGGCCGCTCGGGAACTCGGCGGAGCACCTCGAGCAACCAAAAGGAACAGTCCCCGGCGAACTCGAGATGACGTTATCGAACTTTTGTCACCAGCAACGCCGTCTCTACGTATACTACCGACGATTCGACTTGTCGCACAATCAGATATCCGACCGAACGACTTGCCAATCATACAGTGGGTAGGATTAAGCCCCGGTCCAACTCAACCGTACCGGTTTGCGGGAATTTCCCCGAAGTATCCGACAGGATACTTGACATCTCATCTGCCGCGATGGCAGCGATGTCGCACAACGAGACATCTCGTTCGTTTCAGCGAGTCCTTCAGGTTGTTGGTCCTCAAACACTCCGCCCTCGGATCCCCAATGTTCAGGCTGATCCCCACTAATCAGGCGCTTACGGCGGGCGCCAGCGGATCCTTTTCTGCATCTTCTCGTTCAGAATCACTCCGCCCTGATTTGGGCAGATATTATTTGGTAGGCTCCCCAAGTAGTCATGACTCACGATCGACAAATCCTCAGAGCCTCGCCTAATCATAACTGAGAGCCATAGAGACTCGTTGCCTCGCCCCTCCGTCTTTCTTTGTATTCACCAGCGCTAATGTTAGCTTCATCATATCAACGAAGCATCATATCTGCATCAATTCCAGCCACTGTATTTCCCTGGTTATGGTTAGATGGACCGTTTTCCGCACTCATTTGGTTTTAGGGTTCGCACGCGAACACCATTCTCACCCACACATCATGCGTTTGCCCTGATTATCTGCCATCTTGTTTGGATCTCTCAGGACTGCTACGATCCAAGTTCTTCCATATAATATTGGTGATGGAACGACGAGGTTCCCCGGTCTTTCCTTTCCTCCCACTTCACGGTCTTGACGACCTTTTCTTTGGCCCAGCTCTACTTCGTACAAGTGCATTTAATATTAGCTCCCGCCATGATCGCATACGGAGTCGACAGCCCAGCTGTTCTCGGTGTGATGGAGATCGGCGTATTCTTCAGCCTTGTTATGTTTGGCGTCGTCGCCCTCCAGGGCTATGTGTACTTCCGCAACTGTCGGAACGACAGAGTTAGGCTGAAGCTGCTGGTGAGTCATGTGACACTTTGTGTAGTAGCTGGAATTCAGAGCTGAATGAACACATAGGTCGGGTCCGTTCTGTGAGTTGCCCGGCTCAATGCATTTGAGGTTCATTCTTATTGCCTTGTAGATTTTTCGAGCTCTGCCACTCAGTAGCGTCTTGCCACGCCGTTTACTACTTCACGATCGTCCTCGCTGGCGTCCCTGAACTGCTCAAGCCTGCAAACTCCTACTCACTATCCCTGACACCGGTCTTTGAGACTATCATCACTGCCTTGGTCCAGGTCTGTCCAAGCGATGCCGCTCTCGTCCCAGGTCAATGAGATCTATAACGCAGGGATTCTTCGCGTATCGCATCCGCCTATTATCAGGGCGCAAGCACATCAGCCTCGTCTGCTGGGGCCTTTGTTTCGTGCGCTTCCTCGGTGGAATGGCTATGGCGGCGGAGAGTTTCCTGGACGTCCCGCGGGAGCCGGATTATTTTCAGCTGCAGGATCATTATGGCTGGCTCATCACGTCCGCGCTGAATGTAGGGGTGGTCCTAGATCTTATCATCACCGTGTCCCTGTGCTTCTATATTCGCCAATTGTACACACCGTACAACCTCCCCAAGTGCCTCACTTTGATCTTCGCCATCCCTCCAACTACTGACCCCTTTTACTCTCAGAAGTGAGGAACTGATTCATCGACTGATTGCATGGACAATCCGTGAGTTTTAACCGTTTTTGCGGCATCGCGCAGTCTAACATTCTGCTTCCAGAAACTGGGTTGATTACAAGGTACTCCGTTTTTTCAGTAATCGAAACCGTTCTAATCGACGGTTGTAACAGCCTGACGTCAATAGCCGTGGTTATCAGCGTATGCCCTTCGATTCCCCGCGTTTCTGATGACTGACAGGCATTTCCTCCTGCAGTTCCAGACAATGAAATACAACTGTAATTCCATAGTCCCCGCCATCGGAGAGATATTAACCGTTTTGCAGTCGTTTGGCTCGCATTATACACATTCCTAGCGAAACGTGAGTGGACCAAGAGTGCATTTACTCGGCGAGACTGACCGGACGTGCAGTGTATTCAAACTCGTTGCTGGTATCGTGCGTATTTTCTGGCGGTGCACGGCTCCCGGGTCAGACTTAATCCTCCTCAGCCTGAACTCCCGCCCCCGCCATCGTGAGATCCTTCGTGCACCATCCCCGAAGACATGGGACATCAGTCCTCCTCGCACACCCAACGTGTGTATTGGACCTTTCTTCTGCGTGTCTCGACCTCAACTCATTATCAGTTGACGATCGAAATAACGCGAACCGTCGACACCGAGATCGAAAGTCTGATCAGGCCCAGGCCTCCCCCGGGTTCAGGGTTGCAAGTGGTGAGTTTAATCCACTTCAGTGTGCTACTATATCGCTGACGTTGGTCGTAGCCCGAGAAGGCTGTTTATAACCCGACGTCGTATAGGCAGGTATAGGCGAACTGCGCGAGACACACTTGTAACTCTTTGTAAATTACCCACAATCATTTGTATGGACGGACGGCAATGCAGAAGTGCAGCGCCCCATGCAAGCTTAGTACAAATAATACTTCGCTGTGTATTTCACTGAGATCGGCGCGGAGCCCGCAACACACTGGACAAAACAGATGAGTGTCGGGAGAAACACAAAACAGAAATATCAAATATCTTACGGATGTAGGTGGCTGTCCACTGACGGTGTCAATGCGGAAGATTTTCGATGCCAGAGCACCTTGCACATTGACCAGTGCAAGCCAATCAACATTTACGGTGGGGTCCGTGGGGGCCGGGATATCGCCAACCTTCGCCCCAATAACGTATGCAGTGGAATTATCCGCGAATTTTCCGGTGGAGGTGAAATCCCACTCAGGCGAGAGGCCAGTACCAGAAGGCGAGGTCACGAAGTAGTGGAACTAGATCTGGATGAGAAGTGACAGTGATTTCGAAAATGCAATGGACAGACACCGAGGAGATTCGGGGCACCGACGCGGGCACCAATCGAAGTGGCCGTAGTCCTGGCGGCAGCCTCAGACCAAATGTCGAAGGCCTTGATCTGAATATTTGCAAATTCGGGTGTTTGGTCCAGGCAGGCGATGTCGAACAGGGAAGCGACAGCTCCGATCGACCTAGATGCGCGAAGATTCCAGCGTGAAGGGGATTCTTGGAGCTTGAAAGGGACTTACGCATAGGTTGAGGTCGTGCTGGAGCATGTGTAGTTCTGGATGCCAACACCGAGCATCACGAAGAGCGGTGCGGAGGTGGGGCTAACCAGGGCCGTTTGGTTCGCCGGCAGGTTCATGACCGCCTTCGAGGTATCACAGCAGTCATCCCTGAGAGCGGGGCTGGCAGACACAAGGAAGGCGGCAGAAGAAAGTGCGCAAAGCAGCTGGAAGGCGAACATGTTGTTTTTCAAAGGAGTGAAGGTCTCAAAAGCGAGAAGGCTGGTGTTCCCCAAATTTGCCATGATCTATCTATACGAAAAAAAGAATTCTGAACTGATGATTATCAGAACCGCGCTTACCGTTCGGCGACGTGAACTTGAAATGGGTCAGTCATCCTCGCAGGGTCCCCGCCGGCTCCAGTGATAAGAATAAGATAACCGAGGTCAATGGCAGATTTGACGTGCGCACCGTCAAGCAAGAGTAATCCTCGAAGAACATACCTTTCCACTGTTACTCCACCTCTCGCTCTCGCTGCAACAATTTCAACGCCCAGAGCTAAGTACCGGACATGTACCATGCCGCAAAGAAGACAGGTCGATTCCATATACGAGGCATTTCAAATTTCAATCTGTTTCATCGGAGCTGGACGATGTCACCGTGTCAGTGTCTAACGCGGAATATATGGGACCATTTACGTGGTGTCCACGATCTGCTGTTTTGTTTGACCTGTCCTCTCACTGGGAACGCTCCTTTCAAATGGTGTATCAGTCATGATGTTCCGCCAGGAGCTCTTCTCAAACAGAAGGATCCTACTTGGATCTTACCTCCGAACCCTGAACTACGTCTGAGGATCCCCGTAAGATTACGATAAATTTCAAAGCATAAGATAATCGAACGTTGACATTCTTCAGGCGAGAGCTTCCATTCCTGTCTTGTCTGGGCAAGCTGATAATCATGTCAAGCCAATTTTATGCCGGTCCGGTCCCTGACACAATATTTTGTATTGCCTATCGGCACAGCGAGATCGTCGAGTATCGTTGAGGCTCCCAAAAGAACACGAGTTCATTTGAGGACATGACCAGAGCGTTACTGCAATACGTTCAGCGGAGATACTCCTGCCAAAAACTCTCCAAATCCGCCAATTCCGACGCCGGAATGTGGATGTCCTGAGAGCCAATTCCGCCAGCATACTCGAAGGGATCAAACGGCGCCGTCACGTCCATCATACTGAACGGAGCGATAAACGGTGCCTCGGGCAGCGTCTCGCCTCCCAGCATTGTGAGCAGGCCCGACATCTCGGACCCGGCGAATAAATGGGCGCTCGGGCTTACGAACGGTACATTGGCCGAAAGGCCCGCCAACATAATGTCCGCCGGGATGTCGACAATGTCTCCCGACGGAGGCCATACGTTTGGCAGCAGTGTTGCAGGGTCGGAGGAGCCTGCGACAGAAGGAGGATCAGCATCCTTTCGTGCCCCAGGCGAATTTGACGTGGAAAGGGACGGGGGGAGCGCGCTCCTATGCCCGAATCCCCGCGGCTGCAGAATCGCCTTGAGCTGCCCCTGGAGAAGATTACGCAGGACCTCGCCGGTATTCGTCGCGCTCTGCCAGGACTTGCCGATCTCGAGGAGGTATTGGATGCAGAGTTCGACCTGCGCCAGCGCGGATTTGAGGGATCCCTCTGCAACGCGGATCCCGGATGTCGCTTGCGCGGCGAGGAGCAGGAAAATCGTGCCGGCCGAGAAGACTACCTGTATCTGAGACAGTCGTTGAGTCATTTCAAGCCGCTTGCCGTCCAGAGGGAGTACATACTAGCGTCACCGGTGCGACACGAAGGGTGTACAGGGATCGCCAGGTCTGTAATAGCTCCATGCTATTTTCCGCTGCGCGTTTGCATAACTGAAATTCCGAGGTTAGCATGAGGTGCGTTTCTACGAACTGAGGAAAAACAAACCTTCACATGGTCGACTTCAGGATCGGATCCGTGCATAAGACGCACTTTGCGGTGGAAGAAGGGCCGGTGCAACAGGATGAATGCCCACCAATACGTGCAGTGCATCATGAGCCGGTGCGGCGTCGCGGTTGCCCGATTCGTCGTCGGCGTGATGTCGATATCTACAGTTAAACTGCTCTTCCAGCTGTAGAGCTGGACACTGGAGGGATTGTCAGTATTCTCTCCGATCGAAGTGAAATATAAAAAAGGAACGCACTCGATTTCGGTTATGAGCTGGTTCTTAATTTCATTCCGAACACCAGATCGACCGACCCCGCTGCTGCGCAAGAGATCGGAGAGAATTAGTCTGACCGGCCCGGTCAGTGAAGCTGGCTCGGTACGCACACAAGCATCAGGATGCGCCGCGCAATACGAAGCAGATCGCACGATGCGGCAAACGTCCGCGAAAGCATGTTCGGCTGCGGTGCGATACCGGCCTGCGGGTGATACCAAGGGACCCGGTCCATTTCGGAGTCGACTAAGAGAGTCGGGATGGCGGGTTGCTCCGGCACGCACATGTCACGCCCGACGTAGAGAGACCAGCAGACATCCTATGGAAAAAGAGGTGAGCATGTTGGTAGGTACTGGGATTCAGAACGATGCATACATAAGTGAACGTCGTCCAATACGCCCAATTGAGGTCAAGCATCTCATCGTGCGTGATCAGCCCTGACCGGACCCACGCGGACGAGTCGATGGAAAGGCCAACTGCCAGATATTTAGTTAAACAATGGACACGGGAAGAGTCGACAAACTGACGCGCTTGCCCAATTCGGGCACTCATCCCTGCCATGAACCAGTGTGAATTGCTTGAAACCCGCCCGAAACGTAACATACCGAAATATAGATACCCCAGCATCTGTTCGCCCTGCGTGGAGTGAAAACTGCCGATGAGTGACAGCGCGTGGACAACGCTGATGTTGGGCCGTTGGCACTCGTCTTCGATGTAGCTCTTGGCGGCAGCGACGAAATGCTTTCGAGACTCGAGGGCACTGATACGGGGGTCGTCGGAGAAGGCGGTGGCGAGCGCGATGAGCGCGTTGTGGAGCATGGGCGAGTAGTGCGGCGTCTTGGGCGGCACGCCGCAGCCGGGGGTGCTCAAATAGCGGTGCATGTCGCGGAGGAAGAGTGCGGGAACGACGCGCATGCACCACATGGTAAAGAATTTGAAGCATAGGTCGAGTACCCTGTGATAAGTGAGTGAGGCTAAATGAAATCGCAAGCATGGGTTCGGACCGGTCGTGTTCGTGTCTATCGAGCGGGACCTGCGAAGGCAGATAGCGGGACCAGTCCACGTCGGGGTTGGGATGGGTCCCATCAACTCCGTCGACCATCAGGATATAAGACGCGGTCGGATTCTGGACGATCTCAGGGAATGGCGAGGAACCAGGGGGATTGCTAGCGAATCGAAATGGCGCGGTTATCCCGTGCAGCAGAAGATCGCTCTCCTCAAGCTGTACGAAAACAGGTAAAAATTTGCACGAGCGGTTACGGACGCATACCTTCAACTTCTCGAGCTCCTGTGCAATCCCCTGGTCCGACTCACCCTCGTCTAGGTCCTCCACGTCCTCGTCCATTTCCTGGGGCCGAAATTGCAGGTGCCCGTTAGAATTCCCGGATTGGCGGCACACGCATTTCGCCAGCATGTCTTCGAGAAGTTTAGAATAGGCCTCCAGGGCGTGCGCCCGCTTTCGGAGCGCTTCAAAGTGCGCCTCCGTACGTGGTTTACGGACGGGCCCTTTGGTCCAGGCACACTGGCGACTGATCAGACGCATAATTCAATGAGATAGATGATCCCGATACCTCTGCCTCTCTCCCGGAAGCCACGCACGGCCCACACACGCTCTTCACGCCATCGCATTTAATCTTCCTAGAATCAAGCCGGGTCGGCAAAATATTCCCCTAACCTGGCATATAGGGCGTTTACTTCATTCGGCAGACATCACAGGCTTGTGGAACATAGCTTCCACGGCCTCTTGAGGCAGAAGGTGATACGCCTTTGGGCATTGTGTCTTGCTGTGGCCCAGACCGATTTGTAAGTCGAGGGCTCTCCTGGCAGATTTCCACGCTGGTTCCTGTGTTTCCAATGACAAAGGAGCGATTCAAACAGTGCCAACTGTAGAGAATTGCAGGAAGCACAGAACGTTTGGCCTACAAACGTACGGACAGTGGGGGTACGTAGGCAAACGGATGAAGGCGTTAATGAGGCGATGTGTAAGCTATAACGGAGGTCGGACCGAAAGACCGTAGATGGATTTGTGAAGTTTCAACACAAAATGTTTCTGGTCCTTTGTGGCGTAGCCGGGTGGTTGTTCAAGATAAATAGATTCGTCCTCAGCTAGGACTCCATTCAGAAATGCGCTGTCGAAATCCACTGCTCGGAAGCTTGTATACGAAATCCAAATTATGCACGCCAGCCGTGCGCAACTCCAGCAACTCTCGTCGCTATCAGAGTTTTCAGAGACCTGGTGGAAAGGAGAAACGAGTCACTAGCATCTGATGGCATCACTATGGAAAGCCAGAGCATACGCTCTGAAACAATCCTGCTGAGGAGCGACATCCATCAATGATGGTGATGGCGGCAGGATGTTGGCTTCCCGTTCGGGCGATTTTCGCTCAATCGGGACGTACACCCGCGCGTCTCCTCCGCGCCTCGCCAGTGAGTACTGCCCACAGTCCTTACTATGCTACCCTGAAAATACACGTAATCTACCCAATGGGGCCTTCTATCTCCCCAGCGGCGCCCTCTTACCTGGAAAACCACGTTTAATGGATAAACTCAGTCCTGTGTGCAAGATGCAAAGTGAACATATTGTGGCCGCACCAGCTGGAGCTGTCGATGGCTATCGATAAACAGAAGGATATCATTTGTATCATCGCCACTGGGAAGGGGAAAACGGTCATCTTATTGTCAGGGCCCATTGCTGCCAATGCACGCGGCTCTGGTGGAGCAACAGGTGCGTCGCCGGTCTGCTAGATAATGAAATCAGGACTAAAACACGCTTTTTCAGGCTGAAGTTGCATCATGTTATGGTCTGTGCGTGCTCCCAATCAATCAAGACAATGTCTGTGAAGTCTCGACATCCGGGTAGATTTTGGCGGAGTTGACACGTCGAAGCGGTGTTTTCGGGGCGAGCCCGTGTCGAAATCGAGGGTAGATTCACCCCCTGCCATGGTAGTTGTCGAAACTTGGGTGAGATGCGTGTTTATCGCAAGGCGCACTAGGGCGCGCTGCTCTTAATTGGCCTTTGATTGGCCTTCCCCTTTGAGCGAGAATCGCCAAAACAGGAACGGCAATCGCGCCGAGATCACTCATCACTTGATGGATACTCCTCAGACACACCGGATAAAGAATTATCTTTTTTTTTTTTTTTGTGTCAAGATGTAAACTGAAAGTGCATAACTCCGTTATCAAATTGAATGACAGGGATTCCTGAAAATAATGGCACTCGCGTTTTTTTTTTTTGTGCAATTCCCAGTTTAGAAATTCCACATGCAGACGGCCGTGAGTTCAATTCCGGCACCCCAGACCTTTTTTCAACAGGCATTTGAGACTCCCGGAGCCGGTAGGGCCTGCCCTCCACATGGCATTCATATCAATTTTTAGGCAATATTCATCATTTTTAATGGCATGAGAGCAGTTGCATTGTGTATGTACCTCTAAAGGACTGCTTCACCGTGGGGGGGCTTTTTTTCCCACAATGAACCATGTTACATATGTATGACCTTGAGCATGTCTGACCCTCAAAAGTTACGATGGAATTGTTCAGTGTCAACACCACTTACGGAATGGAATATTCAAGCTGGGCTCAAATACTAGCTTTGAACATTGATTTTGGGGAATACCAGCATCCATAATGTTTATAGCTAGTGAAGATTTTGCTCTGAGGTAGTCTCTCTGGTTGAAAAATTGAATAAGATGTATTCTAGCCATTTCCTGAACATATGGCAAACCGTCGGAAGATGGTTTTGTGTTCAGAACAGGTTTTTGCAGTGTATCTGTGATGTACTTGGGCTTTCCAAGTGAATCAATGTCTAATAATGCATTTTTAGTCCATTTATACCTCAAGTTTATTGTGTAGCACAACAAGAGGCATCAGAGATGCCAGGACAGCCCACAAAATAAATTGCTAGACCACGGATTCGAACTCACGACCGTCTGCATTTGGAATTTCCAAACTGGGAATCGTACAAAAAAAAATGTGTGCCATTATTTTCAGGAATTCCTGTAATAGAAAATTGGAGTTTCCTGTTGGTCCAAAAGTGTTGTTAAAATATCAACAATCGGCCACCATTTCAGAGGCCGCGCATTTATCCACTTTCAGTGAGGTACAAAAGGACCAATGAAAGATCAACTTTGAGCAGCCATTTCACACACCAGACAAAGAAATCTTTCGACCTATGTTGAAAGGTGCACTGAAAGGCTGCGCGATTTTTGCCATTGGCTCGGGATTTTCCGGACCAATAGCAAATATCCCGCAGCCTTTCAGTTCACCTTTCAACCTAGGTTAAAATGATTACTTTGTCCAGTGTGTGAAATGGTTACTGAAAGTTGATTTCATTGGTCCTTTTGTCCCTCACTGAAAGCAGATAAGTTTGTGGCCTGTGAAATGGCCACTGATTGTCCATATTTCTGCAGCACTTTCAAACGAAAAGGCAAGTCCAATTTTCTGTTACACTGATTTGACTATAGAATTATGGCCTCTTGGTTTACATCTTGACCTAGGTCAAGATAATTATTTATATGGTGTGAGAGCGACGGGGTGACAAATCCAAAACTTTGTATATGTGTGAACAATTGTCTTCACAAAAGTATATAAAGTCGGTTTTGCGAGACTACCATGACCACAGTCAAGGCCAGAATGACTTGTCCTCGATTGAAGACAAATTGAAATATTAGTGCGTACTTGGAAAACTGCCTGAGTCCTTGATTCATGCAAAAAAAAAAAAAATGATTGGAAGGGAGGTTGAACAGAGGAGTTGTGTTGTTCAAACAAGTGCCTCAGATATGCCAATGGCCCTGGGGGGATTCCACTAGGAATTTAGAAGATTTGAATGTTTCGAGACCATTAGGTCAGATCATATAGTGGTTGGTTACCAATTTTATTTTTTATTTTTTATTTTGGGATGTTTATAGTATGGGTACAATGTCTGCAGAAGCATTTCCTGATCCGCCATCATATGGCGGTCCATGTGCACTTTTAGTAATCCTGCATAAATACATGTGTTTCCTGGTTATTTTCAATAATCCTGCACAAATGTGTGCATCTCCTGGATATTTTACATGGTAAAAATACATTTTCTTTTCTGAACATGGTCCTTGCCTTTACCTCAGCCCCCGTAACTTTTTCACGGGTACTTTTGTTTTGTTATGGCTCAGAGGTCATTCCCGTTTAGGAAAGGGAGTCAGTTTCAATTCTGTTGCCATTCCCCAGAGTCTTGGAGGAGTTCATGGGTGCCTAATTGTTGACTTTCACGAAGAGATAGTACTGGCCTTGTTCTAGGCTCACACTGGGATGGGCTTGGCCTCATCTGACCAGATAATGGTGTAATTTCGCCAAATTTCATTGCATTGGGGCCTGGGCTGATTAGGAGACAAAATGGGGGTAAGATTATCCTAATAATAGCTTCATGGATATATAATTGAAGCCCTGAACCCAATTTCTGATAGCAGTCCTCTGGGGGCATAAGACAAGGGCCAAAAGTACCTTTGTTTGGTCTTGCTCGGTGATCTGGACCGATGCGACTGGTCATGTGATCTCTGATTCTATTGTCCCCGAAACATTGAAACAACCCCGAAAACATTATTTGACCCGAAAACTTTTTTGTTTTGACTCAAGCTCAAAAATATCCAGGGTTGAGAGTCTTCTCCCAGGCGGATCCAGTGATATTTTGTTGTTGTCCAAAACACTGAAAATTACCAGGAAACACGTGTATTTATGCAGGATTATTAAAAGTGCACACGGACCGCCATACCATCATGGGTTGTTGGAATTTCACCAGTAATGCCGTCGAGGGTGTCCAAGCCGAAATTAGCAGGCCTGTAATCTGGTGGTTGTGTGGGATTCAAACCCATGACCATCACCTCACATTATGTGAAAGTTACGGCAGCCAGTCTTTTCCGACTAGGATTCATGGCATATCCACTTTAGCCACTTGTCCCCGGACTTTATTATTCCTGTACAAATACACATGTTTCCGGGTTATTTTGATGGCAGAGTCATACTGTCAACTTAGCAGAAATTTTCTGGCGGCCTTACTGAAGAATAACACAGCATCAACACACTTTATCGTGCAGGACGCTAACATTCTGGAGCGCCTTATTGAAGTTCAAGTGGCCTGAGAACATTTTCCGCTGAAATACATCTTCATGTCCCCGGAATATTGTTTTTGAGTTCCTGAATATATACTTTTGGTCCTGGATATTTTCTTTGATTCCCTGGAAATACTTTTTTTCCCCTGAAAATATTTTAATGCCTGGAAACATTCTTTGCCTCTGAGCAAAACATATTTTCCTCTGGAAAAGAATATTATGTGGCTGTGCTAACCCTAAAATGATCACCGCTCTCAGAGTTGGCACAGAGTCAGAGGGACAAAGGTTGTTTGAACTCGCAGTGAATGAAATTCACACAGCAAATTTAGTTGGATCCAAAGGCATTGAGAGTTGAGGAATCAGGGAAACACCAATTAGAGAAGCTAAGGGATGCAGGTGATAGAGTCTGCAGTGCAATGAAGATGCTGGATTGCAAATGAAATGTGTTGGCAGTGAAGACATTAGGTTGCAACTGGACGCTATGTGTCCTCAGCCTGCATGGGAACAATCCAATTTCAAGCTTGAGGAGGGGTAAAATCTCCACCACAGATTGCTCTATCACTGTCCATGAATACACAGACTGGGCCATATCAGATGGATTTCGGAGTCTAAAGGCCACAGACCAGAGGGTCTGAACATGCATAGCAAGATGTCACGCTCAAGGCAAGAACACCCACGCACAATGCACTTTGGAAGTGCTCAGTAAGAGTGAGGCTCGAAGAATGGTGAAATAAAAGACTAAGGCATACAAGCGACTAGCTACACTACTTATACTGCTCATCTGTAGCTATGTAACTAGTGTTAATAATATATACAATAGATTGTCCATGTGCAATAAGCATGTACTTGTTGCCATAACCATGTGTTCTGAATAATAAATGTCTGTGTTCCGCATGTTCTTCTCGATCAATCTGCCATGCTTCTTGGTCATGTTCCGATCACTTGTCTGATCACCTGTCATTCCTTTGATCATGCACGGCTTTGAGACACTTAGATAAGGTGTTGGAACGATAAGATAAGATCACGTCGAAATCGTGACACAAGATGAGGAGCATCCTGCAGCAGATCATGAAAGGCCTGGAATGAATCCACTTGACCCAGGGTGGCATATCGACAAGGCCTTCTGCAAATCCACCCTGTAGACCAAAACCAAGGGAAATGGTGTGGAAAATCTGGGATTGTGCAGGATACTGCCATGAATGGGATACCAACATACACTGGGATAAAGCGGTAGAATTGGTGGCAAAATACTTGAGTACAGCAGTGATGAGTTCCTGTGGAACAACAGGCATTGAAATTGGAAGAAAGCTGCGAGCCTGGCAGCGGCAATCACTGATCATCTTAGGGTTGGCACAGCCACAGAATAAGCAGAAAATGTTCTCAGGTCACTTGAACTTGGGCTCCAGAATGTTAGCTTCCTGCATGATAAAGTGTGTTGATGCTGTGTTATTCTTCACTAAAACACCAGAAATTTTTTGCTAAGTTGACAATATGTAACTTTGCCATTCAATTACCCGGAAACACATATTTGTACAGGAATGATAAAGTCGGTAACTGACTGCCATAAGATCAGGCTGTCATGATTTGACCCCTTATCTAATCGTGACAATGCCTTATCTAAGCACCTAATCCAGTGCTTGTCTATTTAAAACACCAAGGCTATGCTTGAGTCATCAGTGATTGGACAGCCAGGGATCGGGTTCTCACAAGAACATGCCGATGAAGCACGACAGATTGGTGATCGGACAGCTGACAGGTGTCATGGCTGCGGACATGTGGAGTATGCATGGGCATTACTCAGAACACATGGCTTTGGGACGTTTCTTACTCAGAACACACGGTTCTGGCATGTTTATTATTCAGAACACATGGTAATAGTGCTTATTGCACATGGACGCTCTATTGTATATATTATGAGCACTAGTTACATAGCCACAGTTGAACAGTATAAGTAGTGTAGCTAGTGGCTTGTATTCTTTAGTCTTTTATTCCATCGCATTTCGACACTCCTCATACCGACCGAAAGACCAAACACGCCTTAGACAGTGTCCCTGGGTCTTTAAGTCAGAGCCTCGACTGTGACATAATAAAAGACTACCCTTCATACCTTCGTACCGCCCCTATCCCTTTCCTTTTCCCCCATCCCTCTATCCACTACTTAGTTTCTTACCCTCTACTTGGCTTCTCGTATTTGAAGTTCCATTTTCCCTATTCCCCACCCGCCGATTCTCTACCTCGTCCACAGCGAGTCTAAACAAGTGCAGCACCAATTGTTTTCAGTTCATTTGAACAGACAGACACTAGGCCACGGGAAACGTTGAGTCCGTCCCAAGCCACATAACAGTCACAGGAGTGCCAGCCGGACCTTCGGGGAAGACTGCCTCGCTATTGCCGGGGGTGTTGTAGAAGACCCAGGGTAGTTCTGACACAAGAGACCATTGCAATTTCACCACCCGCTTAGTGCAGATTTGTACCAAAAGCCGTGACGTTCCGTGCAAACCCGCTACCCATAACCCACCCCCTTCACCCTATATTCATACCTCCACCGCTGCCACCACATCCCCAGTCTATGACCAACATGGACCAGATCACAGGTCCCTCTGACAAAATCAACCTCAAATACGAAGACCCTCGCCCAACAACTACTACCATGTTGTCAAAGATCACCCTCGCCTGCCTTGCCCCACTTTCGATGGCTCTGATAAGAGCAAGTGGGAAACTTTCATGGACGCCCTTTACAATTACTTGTGGGCATACAAGTCAGAGTTTGACTCGGAGAAGAAAAGGTTTGCCTTCACTCCATCACTACTAGGGAAGGCAGATGGCTCCCCCTGCCCAGCCTCTAACTGGGCCAGGAATTGGAGGAAGCGTGAGATGTCACGTGGAGGCCTGAGGGCTTCCTATACCATCAAAGAGCTTCTTCAGGAGCTAGGAGAGACGTTCAAGGATCAGAACGTCAAGCAGATGGCGCACGCGCACCTTACGACGACTTGGCAGGGCAAGACACCCTTGTCCGATTTTATTCAAGCGTTCGAGCTGAACACTGAGGAAGTGGGGTACACCCCGAACGACAAGGACACCCCCACAACACCTTTCTTGTGGAGACACTTGAGAACCTTGTGAATGAGGATGTCTGAGACCAGTTGTATGCTAGAGGGGTGGAAGTCCCGGAGAATTATGCGGGACTCAAGAAGAGGCTGACGGCAATCAGCGGGGTCATGGAGCAGAAGAAGCTCCGAGTGGATCAACAGAGTCGGATGTTCTGGGCCCCGGTGTGTGCACAAGCGCCAGCTGCCAAGTCATCACCAGGGTTCGGGCCGGCACCCAACCTTGCGAAGAAGATCAGGCCGGGGGAGACTGCCCCGATGGATGTGGACAGGGCTAGGCAGACTGCGCCCTCTTGTATGCTATAACTGTGGCAAGGAGGGCCACATGAAGTGGGAGTGCCTGGAGCCTCCCAAGCAGAAGTTTAATATCCAGTCGATCAAGACCAAGGACTATTCGCAGGACAACCTGCAGCCTCTCGCAGCCGACCTTCACGAGAAGGGTTTTTAAAGAGGTCCCCCTTGCGGCCAAAGCGGCGCCCCCTGGCACGAAAAATACGCACATCTCCAGGATATTAACATTAGCAATGTAGTCACAGATCCGACATATGATATTTATACCCCAGAAAATACTAGTCTACGAAAGAGCATAAACAATTTCCTAGTAGCTAGTGTAGAAAACAAACAAAAAATATGTATCTTGGAGAATCAGAATCGGAAACGTAGTATTCGCAATCGGAAGATGGACAAAGTAAATAAGAGATGGAGTGCATACAAAAAGGCCCCTGGAACCCAAACCAGTGCGAAAAATAGTGTGATGAAAGAGGACAGCGATGCCATGAGGGCTCAATCCCAGGATTGGGAGGAAGCGTCCAAACAAAAGAAAACACACGTGACACTGAGTCAGAAGAAGACACAGGCAGCGCAGAAGCTGGTACAGCCTGAGGATCAGCTTGCTAAGGAGATGAAGGAACTCCAGAAGCAGAGGCGGCATTGCGAGATGCTCATTCCCGTTACGCTGACTGTGTTGGACACTGGGAAGACACGTGCTGTCAAGGCTCTTCTCGATAATGGTTGCACTACCACGTGCATCGATCAAGATTATGCCAAGGCAGAAGGCTTCGAGCTCCACGAGCTTGACGTGCACATCGTCGCCCGCAACACAGACGGAACGGAGAACTCTCGGGGAAAGATCACTCACTACGTTGAGTTGATGCTTTCGGTCGGGCCCCACGTTGAGCGCCAACGGTTCTTGGTTACAGGACTAGGCAAGGCTCGCGTGTTCATTGGGTACGATTGGTTGTTCAAACACAACCCCGAGGTGGACTGGCGATCACAAAAGATTGTGTTCAGCCGCTGTCCGCCCGAGTGCAACATGCACGGCACGGAGTACCGGACTGGATTGTCCGCGGAGGAAGAGAAGTTGGAAGACGGCGAGTCGATCCTATTGGTTGACTTTGCGGAACAGATCGATCTGCGTGCGCAAGGATCACAGGCGCAGCAGATGGCAGAGGAAGCGAATCGTGGGAAGGAGCGCATGACCGAAGGGAACGTCCCGGAGGAGTACCACGAGTTCGTGAAGGTGTTCGCGAAGGAATCGTTCGACGCCATGCCTGAGAAAAGGCCGTGGGATCACGCAATCGAGCTTAAGCCAGGATCAAAGGCTGTAAATTGCAAGATCTATCCGCTCTCGGTCACGGAGCAGGGTAAGCTGAACGAGTTCCTGGAGGAGAATCTGAAGAGTGGGAGGATCCGACCCTCGAAGTTGCCGATGGCTTCGGCGTTCTTCTTTGTGAAGAAAAAGGATGGCAGCCTGAGACCAGTCCAAGATTATCGGAAGCTCAACAAAATGACGATTAAAAACCGTTATCCACTTCCATTGATCTCGGAGCTCGTAAATAAGCACCGTGGCGCCAAATACTTCACGAAGCTGGACATCAGATGGGGATACAACAATGTGCGGATCAGGGAGGGAGATGAGTGGAAAGCGGCGTTCAGGACAAACCGAGGGCTGTTCAAGCCGCTCGTGATGTTCTTCGGCCTGACGAATTCCCTGGCAACGTTCCAGACAATGATGAACGACATCCTTCGAGAGCTCATAAATGAAGGAAAGGTCATAGTATACCTGGACAATATCCTTATCTTCACTGACAACTTGGAGGAACACAGAGCACTGACGAAGCGGGTACTTAAAATCCTGCAAGACAACAAGCTCTTTCTCAAACCAGAGAAGTGCGACTTTGAGAAGACAGAGATCGAGTATCTAGGAGTAATCATTCCTACAACTCGATGAGGATGGACCCAGTGAAGATCAAGGGCGTGATGGAGTGGCCGGAACCAAAGAACCTTAAGCAGACACAGGCGTTCTTGGGTTTCACAAACTTCTATCGCTGCTTCATCCGAGGATACGCGGAGATAGCGAAGCCGATGACAAGGCTGACCGGGAAGGAAGGCTGGAGTTGGGGAGAGGAGCAGAGGAAGGCATTCCAAAGGCTCAAGGATCGCATCGCTGAAGACGCCGTACTGGCGCTTCCCACGGATCACGGGAAGTTCCGAGTTGAAGCTGATGCCTTGGATGGAGCTATAGGAGCGGAGCTCGCACAGGAGCAGGAGGGCGAATGGCGCCCTGTTGCTTTCATGTCTCATGGACTCAATGAGACTGAGCGGAACTATGAGATCTATGATAAAGAGATGCTCGCGATCATGACCGCACTGGACGAGTGGCGGGAGTTGTTGATGGGCGCAAGCCAAACATTCGAGATCTTCACGGATCATCAAAATCTCGAATACTTCAAGAAGCCTCAGAAGGTTAATCGCAGACAGGCTCGGTGGATTCAGGAACTGGCGGAGTTCGATTTCACGTTGCACCACTGACCCGGCGCGCTGAACAAGAAGGCAGATCTCTTATCTCGGAGATCGGATCACGACCAAGGAAAAGATGACAATGACAATGTCGTTCTGCTGAAGCCAGAGTATTTCCGAGCACAGGACATAGTGCTGGAAGGGCCAGAGGCAGGGATCTTGGAAGAGATAATTAAGGAGAAGAATATCGATAAGAGCATTAAGATGGCGCTCGAGAAAAAGTTACCAGCCTGGGAAAAGAAGGACAATATTATCTATCACAACGGACTTATATATGTACCCCGGAATCAAGAGTTGCGCGATAAGATTATCGGACTTCATCACGACCTGCCCATGCTCGGCCATCCCGGAGAGAACCGCATGCAGGAAATGGTGGAGCGTAATTATTGGTGGCCGAGGCTGGGAAGCCAGGTCGCCGAATACATAAAGGCCTGCGAGGCTTGCCAAAGGACTCGAGTGCACCTGTACAAGCAGGGAAAGCTTAACCAGCACAAGATCGCCGAGGGGCCTTGGCAGATTATATCTATGGATCTTATCGGCCCGCTGCTGGTCAGCAATGGCTTTAATGCTATCCAAGTCTGGGTCGACACTTACACGAAGATGCTCCATTGCGAGGCAACAAACATGGAGCTGACGAGTGAAGGTGTCGCCCGACTCACCCGGGATCACGTGATTAGATATCACGGCATTCCCCGTAAAATTATATTGGATCGGGACACACGATATTTATCCGGGTTCATGCAGGAGCTTAACCGGCTCCTCGGCATAGAGATGAACCCGAGCACAGCCTATCATCCGGCAACAGACGGACAAACGGAACGGATGAATCAGGAGATTGAAAAATATCTCAGGATCTTCGTCAACCACCGGCAGTCGGACTGGGCTGAGTGGCTCACATTGGCCGAGTTCACTCACAATGATAAAACAAGCTCGTCGACGAGCATGTCGCCTTTTTATACGAATACGGGCTATCACCCCTGGAAGGGGATAGAGAACTCAGTCGAGTCGCGCAATGAAGCCACGAACGACTTTGCACAGAAAATGAAGAGGATCCGCGACGAAGCATCAGTCGCTCTTGAGAAAACCCAGAAAAAGATGAAGAAGTATTATGACGCACATAGGCGCGAGCCGCCTGTATTTAAGGTCGGAGACAAGGTCTGGGTCGAGGGGACCAATATTGAGACGGACCGACCGACAAAGAAGATAGATGATCTCAGGCTGGGCCCTTACGAGATCCTGGAGAAGGCCGGGGCTTTGGCGTGGAAGCTGAGATTGCCGGAGACGGACCAGACATATCCGGTCTTCAACGAAGTACTTCTCACGCCTTACTTAGAGCCGCCCGAGGGACGAAATGAGAAGCGGCTGGGACCGCAGATTGTGCAGGGAGAGAAGGAGTACAAAATGGAGGAGATCCTCAACCACAGGAAACATGGGCGAGGCTACCAGTATTTAATCAAGTGGAAGGGATACCCGATCGGAGAACGGAATTGGGAGCTGAGACGAAATTTGGCGAACGCACAGGAGCTCTTGGACAGATATAATGTTGAGCACAACCTAAATGCCAACCATGTCACGCTCGCCAAGATCGTAGATGGGATGTCTGATGACGAGAAGAAGGCGCTAGCCGCCAAACTTAGACGCCAAGGCTTGATGCCACCCAAAGACAACCCAGAGTCAGAGGGTTTGATCGCCCGGGAACGGCTCCAGACCGATGGGATTCCGGTCTTGCTGCTGGGGCACTGGGATTATTTAATCAAGCGGTATAAGCCGAAGCAGCAATCAGCTGAATATCTGACATGCTATTCATATGACCCTATCACGAGACAGAAGAAAATTGTGGAGAAGTTCCCTAACGAAGGATGCTCGCGTGGTACTTCAGTTGAAATTTAATTATTCCACGGTCGTCGGGACGCCGACCCTAAGAGAGGGGTAATGTCACGATTTGACCCCTTATCTAAGCGCCTAATCAAGTGCTTGTCTATTTAAAATACCAAGGCTATGCTTGAGTCATCAGTGATCAGACAGCCAGGGATCGGGTTCTCACAGGAACATGCCGATGAAGCACAATGGATTGGTGATCAGACAGCTGACAGGTGTCATGGCTGCGGACATGTAGAGTATGCATGGGCATTACTCAGAACACATGGCTTTGGGACGTTTCTTACTCAGAACACACGGTTCTGGCATGTTTATTATTCAGAACACATGGTTATGGTGCTTATTGCACATGGGCGCTCTATTGTATGTATCATTAGCACTAGTTACATAGCCACAGTTGAACAGTATAAGTAGTGTAGCTAGTGGCTTGTATTCTTTAGTCTTTTATTCCATCACATTTCGACACTCCTCATACCGACCAAAAGACCAAACACACCTTAGACAGCGTCCCTGTCCTTAAGTCAGAGCCTTGACTGTGACACAGGCCCAGTAAACTCCCTGGATGACTATTAATTCTATGCACCAATTCTTGTTGCCTTTTTGTTTTGTTTTTGACTGTCCATCAATCCAGCTATTCAAATAATGCCCTTTCCAATGAAAAATAGAGAATCATGGCTCACATAATTTCCACGCCATCCAAGCCTTTCAATATCGCGCTCCATGTGCACTTTCAATAATCCTGCATAAACACATGTGTTTCCTGGTTATTTTGAATGATCCTGCACAAATGTGTGCATCTCCTGGATATTTTACATGGTTAAAATACATTTTCCTTTCTGAACATGGTCCTGGCCTTTACCCGTAACTTTTTCACAGGTACTTTTGTTTTGTTATGGCTCAGAGGTTCAAGTCAGTTTCAATTCTGTTGCCATTCCCCAGAGTCTTGGAGGAGTTCATGGGTGCCTAATCGTTGACTTTAACTGAAGAGATAGTACTGGCCTTGTTCTAGGCTCACATTGGGATGGGCTTGGCCTCATCTGACCAGATAGTGGTGTAATTTCACTGAATTTCACTGCATCAGGCTGATTAGGAGACAAAATGGGAGTAGGATTATCCCAATAACAGCTTCATGGATATAGAATTGAAGCCCTGAACCCAATTTCTGATAGCAGTCCTCTCGGCCACAAAAGCACCTTTGTTTGGTCTTGCTTGGTGATCTGGAGCGACGCGACTGGTCATGTGATCTCTGATTCTATCGTCCCCGAAACATTGAAACAGCCCTGAAAACATTATTTGACCGGAAAACTTTTTTGTTTTGACTCAAGCTCAAAAATATCCAGTCTTCTGGCAGGCTGGTCACTACCTTATAGGTTGGTCCAAATTTTTCCAAAAAAAAAAAATTGTTGATTTACCTAACAAATTTTGGCCTCTGGTGGCTGATTTACCCTATTTCGGACCAGGGTTTCGTAAAAGTGCCATTTTTTCGTCCCAGGCCCAAATTTTGGCTCCTGGCCCTTTTTTTGCAGTGGTCCCAAGGTATACTGTTTGAAAACATTTCTCTCGCTCCGCTCAATTTACCCTACAGCAGAGTAAGCCCCCGGACTTCAGAGCTGATTTACCCTAAAAGTGGGCCGGGGGTAGGGGTCATTTTGAGGCACTGATTTACCCTATCTCAAGGTAGTGACCGGGGGCCTCTTCTGGCGGATCCAGTAATATTTCGTTGTTGCCCAAAACACTAAAAATTACCAGGAAACATGTGTATTTATGCAGGATTATCAAAAGTGCACATTGAACACCATATTCCGACTGCACCTTCGAGGGCTCTGATTTCAATATATGTCTTGATGTAATTTTGCAACTGGAATAAATTCGTAAGAGAGAGAGGGCAGGCCAGAATGGACTCCATTATGATGCATGAGCAGCCCCAGTGCGCGTAGGATCCCTCGACCACACGTTATCATCCTCTGGTGTTTGGTTGCCCAGGCTATCCCTCCGGTGGATTCGGGCATCTCGGCTACCTTGAAATGGAAGAACGACTTCGTCGAATGTTTGACCATACTTGTACCTTACAAGTGTTGTAATAGATATCCGTGCTAAGTTATTAATTGTTGGTTCCCTCTGCGCAGTGCGAGCAAGCAATTGCAGCAATTCTCGCCCTTGTATACGCGGGAGAAAAGAGAAATTGATGCGGATAAAATATGTCGTGGAAGGCAGACGGGGCCATTTTAGACTAAGGTGTAGGGCGGCCATCATCCAGCCGTTGATGACATCAATTGTTTCAAAGCGTGTGTTCCGATCATGCCACTATCATGCCGGATATTCCCATTAACGATTTTGACCGCAAACTTCATCCTCACTGCTGAAGAGGAGTCGCGACTAACCCTCATGGCTGGCCAGGCAATCCCTGCCGCGTTTCCGACGAATTCGGCCCGATCTCAACTGTTCCATGTTCCGGCGATACGCGGGGCCAGCCTTGCCTTGGACTCTCGGCCGCAAGCTTGGATCTGGACCTTCTGCTCTCGACCACAAAACATGATGAGACTTTCTGGATTTATGAAGTCACGTCAAATGCGGTCTAGCAAACAGGCGGATCATAGATATCTAGCGAGGAATGAAATAGAGGGCCTGGAGCAATCCCTGCGTCTCTAGCCCTCGTTCCAGCATCTGCTAGACTCTTTATCTGTTGATCTAGAACATACGCTGGCCTCTCCACTCCCATCGCCTCAGAATCTCGGCCTCCCATAGGTCGTATATATAGGCCGCTGACAGTTGTAGGCACAATCGATTGGCACACCATGACGTCCCTCGCGCGTTCTGCTATCCCTACACTGAGGGCAATCCGAATCCCCCCTTCAACTCTGCGATGGTCCAGGCGCCGAATGACCCATACACACGCGGCTGAGTACAACGTACGATACACACGACTCATGATCATCCTTAGTGCCCACTGATTCGATGTAACGCACTCCAGAATGTGCCCTTCGATTACTCCAACAGCCGAACTTTCGCCATCAAATGTGCCGCATACATGGGATTCGGATTCGCGCTGCCTTTCGTAGCCGTAGGTTGGCAATGGTGTGTGAACAACCCTCTGAATTTAAAAGTTCTGAGGACCGACCATCACTCGTAGGTATAAACCCGGAGGATATAAAAACCCCTAAATAAGCCACACTGCCCACGACTAATTCATCCTAAACCCTATACATGTATGCATACTATAATGCTAGAGAATGCTTCAATTTCGTGAAATGCCCAACGGAATGACTGTAACCAGTGGGGTCCCTCCCTGTGTTGGCGCCCTCCTTCCCTCAGCTGCGATGAACGCTTGAATCCAAGTTTTCCGTGCGAAAATACCAAAGCAAATTCGAGACCGCCACAAGGGTACACCGGCATTCAAAAAAAGTATATAGGGCCGATTTTATTTTTTTCACCCCTCGCCGCTGGACTAACTAACATACGTCACTGTTCCCACGCTCCTTATATAGTAATTATGCACGTGTTTAAATTGCCGGCCTTGTTAAACTTAAATAAACCTCCAACGATGTTTACTGCACCGCACAGAAGCCTTCAGAAAGCATTTCAGCAGGATGGAAAAGATATGCGACAGGTTCCTTGACTATCTCGACGTTATATGCCGTATATATTACGTCCACCGAGTACGTTTTGAAGAGCTCACCGAGGATGTGCGTGACTTGCACTTCCAATGTGGGATTCCGAACTGTTTTTATCGCTGCTGCAAGCTGAGCTATAAGACCCGATGGTTGAACAAGGGAAAGTTCAACGTCTTCGTGGGTGACAAGTGGGTGATTCACGGAGCGGGAGCGTTTGCCAAATTACCACAAGATGTTTTTGGTTCAAATTCGGCCTCGTGGAGTTAAAAGAGACTACAGGCATGTCAGTGGGTGACATAAAATACCCTTGCGAGGTCTCAGAAGTCCTGTTCAGCCAAAAAATGAAGGGGTCAAAATTTTTTTTTTCCGGCCTCACGGCCGGACTAACATACCGGCCCTTAGTCGCCGGTTTGAATGCCGGTAGCCCCTTGGACCGCCCAACCGATTTCGTCCGGTAGGTCAATTGTTTATCTCTTGTTCCTATCAAATTCAACCCATCCTTGGAGTTGAACAAAAATTTCCTTCGTTTTGCGTCGTCCGGTTCCAAAGCTGAAGATGGGGACTGGCAACCGGCCTAAATAAATGTCTGTATGTACATGTTTGGTCCACCCGCCAAGGGCCTGATTCCGATGGCAAATTGTTTTTCTGGTGGACACAACTACTTGGGGCCAAATATGAGGGACCCGAATTATCCTATACACGTATCTATTGATATCCCTCACTCTAAATGGCTCACAGGGATCCTTAAATTGACGTAAATCCACCTACAGAATGTGAATATAAAAATGTTCCATGCTAATCTACATATAAGGTGAAGTTTTCGTATATTTGAGTATAGGATACGGTGTTTGCTATTGAAAGTCCACCTTAGGCAAAATTCCGACACCCTACATCTCAGGAAGTATGTTCAATGTGATGAATTGTTGCACAGCAGTATTATATGGATTCAAAGCCTCCGGGGACATATACACAGTGATAAATGGTACAGATATTATGAGGTAGTAGTAGATGAGATATTTGGTGCTTCAGAGCCATCAATATTGTGAAAGAGAAGACATACACGCAAAATTGGGAGACGCGACGCGTTTGATGGATTATATAATCGCGATTTGGACGCTATCTCCGGAGGTCGGTGCAGCCTTCCACAATCAATTTTTGACCCTGGAGAAATTTGGGGGACTTATTTGGGACCTGTGTGCATGTATTCTGCGAGGCAGAATTTTCAAAATCATCTCGGACAGGTTCCACTGAAAATGCAGAAAATCAATGAAAGCAAAATTGAAAATTTCGCCTCGCAGAATACATGCACAAGGTATAAAGGAGATAATCTCCCACTGAGAGTCCGCTCTTAGATGTGGTTGTTGAAGCTACACGGAGCACGCGAGTGATTTGCCATAATTTCCATGTTTGACAGCATTACATAAGCGCCATCAATACCCAAGACATTGCCAGTACGCACCAGTGAAGAGGCCTTATTCACTATCGGTGGAATAGGTGCCTGAGCGTAGAATGACTCACCCCTGGCGTCACGGAGGGAGGCTCGTGGTGCATCCCAATAACTTGACGTTAAAAGCATAGACATCGGGGAGGATCCGAGGGGCGAAGTACATCTCTCGATGGAAAATGTTTATCAACGCCTGCATTCAATATTCACCGACGAGATGCACCACTGTCCTTGTTCTGTCAGAACAACATCACAGTCGCCACAGGCGGATAACCACGTGGTGCTCGCAATCGCTTCGTCGGACTCCGGGTTCAAGTGGCGATCTGGAAGCTCCTCGGTGCCTCGTAATGGTGCGTGTTCCAATAATCTGGATAGAACTAGAGCCGAAGGTTGACCACTGGCCGGATGCCGGATTACGAGTCCTAAAAATTTATTTTTAGACTCGTGCTTGGATTATTCTACTGAGAAACCCGGTTTTCAATGGAAACCCCCTCAAAAAAATATGTGCTATTTGGAAACCCGGTTTTCATGGGGTGCTCCCCGAGATGGGTCCGAGGCAGCGGCCGGGATGCGATCACATGACATATCAACCGTGTCTGTCAAATCCTAAGCGAGCTCCACAAAGTTTCGTTGAGGTTCTGTGATACCTATGTTAGTCTCTATATCACCTTCTCTGTTCAAGGTCGGTGACGGGGAGCCAACACTTTAAATCCTTTAATTGACTTTCCCCCTCTCCTACATTCAATCCCCACCTGCTGTGTTTACATTCTTTTTGCACGCTGTAATAAACAACTTGCCCAAAAGCAGTGTCTTTCCCTGTTTGAATGTAATCTCACCCAAAAATGTGGCTGAATAGCACATTGAATGATGAGGGGTTGAGTACGATAGGAAGGGGGGAGGGGGAATGAAACATCATGGAAGAGTAATTTTCCTGGTGCTCTCGGTTAAAGAACTAGCTTTCATGCACTGTTGGTCTTGGACCCATGTCAGCAACCATTAGGCAGACTGCAATACAAACACTCACAGCCTTGATTCTGTTGTGAAGATGCGGGATTTTCTGTCTGGGATCATCAAGAAATAAATGCTTTTTGCACGGCACGCCAACGGTGCCTGAGCATCTGGCCCAGCGTCTGCTTAAATTTTCAAAATTGGCATGATCCAAGCTTGGATGCATGAAGGGCCACCACATATGTGCTCAATGTGCAAGATAAGCAGTTCAAGATTGCTAAATGTGCAAGCAACAGAGGAGTATTCATACAGGTACCTGACAAAGAAAGTCGAATGAAGCAGAAGCAAAATAAAAATAAAATCGCACCAGCAATTAAGCTCAGAGTTATGGATGCAGGGCTTTAGTGTTTTCATGGAACCAAACTCCGTGATTTTGCAGGTACCCAGGTCCAATGAAGTGGTCAGCGACACTCACCTGAACAGAATGCGGACAGCGATTGCCCGAATGGCTTGGGAACAATCACGGTGGAGTAGTAGGTGAACTATGACTGTTATCTCTTGGGCCAGGATGTAATGGAGCAGACACATCGAGAGGGATGCTAGAAAGGACATGGTGGTGAACACGACGTGTTGTATGTCTAAGCTTGGTTGATCCGGAATGATACCTCCACCCGACTGATGGCCGGGGGTTTCCGATTAGACATTTGAAAGATTTCCACAAAAGGTAGGGTTTCCATTGAAAGCCGGGTTTCTCAGTAGAAAAATCCCTCGTTCTTAGTCAGATTATTTGCAGCGAGAAACCCTCTCTTGAGAATAATGACGTTTGTTACACGTGTGAATTCCATTTCCTTTTTAGTAAGTGTCCCACATGCTTCCATCATTCCTCGTAATCTCTCTTTATACATTTGTTTCCTTGTCTCTTGCTTGTCTCCTTCAAGTCCTTGTCATGAAAGGGCTGTTATATATATATATGACGCTGCTTAGATCTTCACTTTTTTCACCCTCTTTTCGACTTCTGATTCAAGGGTGATCTCGCGTATCTGTCATCAGATTATTGGGGAGATAATAAACACATGTTATCGCTTTATCTGGTCTTTGCCCACCCCTTTTCTTTTTCTTCATCTCTAGGAAGGCAGATCGGCAATCTCGTTTGGCTGTCTTTCTAACCACGGCCGACGAAGTCGTTGATGCATGGCCTCCCGCCCGGTTGTACTGCCCTTCTCGAACCGAGTTGCCACTTGAAGTGTGGGCGAAAATATTCCCGCTACCGTAAGGTACGGGTCTTAGAGCTTAGAGAGCCCCTTTGACAGCTTCTGGCAGTAAACTCTCGTTTTTATCAGCGTGTCAGCTTCGGTTCTATCCCCAGAAGTAAGATCCAGGCTGGTCCAGGGTTCTGCGAATCATTTGTATCGCGTAACACACGGGCAACAAACGCCGAGTGCCGTGGCAGTCAATGTGTGGCACTTGCTTTCTTCCTGCTTTCATTGTGTCTCTCCCTGAAATGATCTGTAGCAAGTAGCTCTACACCTCTTTCGACCCTCTCTCTGAGAGATCTCCAGTGTCTCTTGACTGGATTTTGGCTAATGGAATTCGGGCTCCTCAATCTGCTGCTTCCGGGATTCTCAGCATACCATCTGGCGAAACTGTCTGCTCTTTGCCCATCAAGCTGTCTGCGTGCTTAGACGTCTCCTATGACCTTGTTCTTGGCCGAGATTCGTCCTTCTTTTGCCGCCAAACCCTTCCATATGTCGGCTTTACTCTGTCCTCTGGCATTGTCTGGCCAGGAAAACCATCAAGTATTTTTCTAAACCCTGTAATATAAAACATTCCTTCTGATATAATCCGGGTTCATCTGCGATAGACATCGATACCTCATATTCGTCTGCAATGGATGGCTGCGATGAGATGTGCGATCTGCAAACAAGATGTAAGTCTGTCTCCACTTTTTTGTTTCGGTCCGCTTATTTTTAATGTGCAGTTCCACATCATCACTGCGTCTGCAATAGTCCGACAATGTGCTGTTGCCCTTCTATCTCTACCTCACTACTGTCAGATGTACCCATGCCCTCTATGACATCTATGAATATTATTCATGATATATTTTTCGGCCATTGTATGACACATTCGCACATATCCATGTTTCACGCAGACCTCCCCATGCATTCAATTCCACATATCCATATGAGTTTAATTCAGTGTCGACGTGCGCTCATCCGCCATATTGCAACCAGAGCTTGTGCTGACCATGCAGTTGTCATGTCTCCGTCTACACGTCCGGACCGCTCTGCATGCGGTGCTATTTGCCAAGATTTTGAATTGGCCGCCGATATGTCTAAAGCTGTATTGAACATGTTTCTTGATGCTACTGACAGGTAGTTGTCAAGGGAAAGTTTCTTGCATATAGTGCTGCTTCGAATATCTCGGTACCTGGTGTCCGTAATGTCCGTTTCAAGCTACGAGCAGCAATACGGAAACTCACGAAAACCATCAACAACACAGGTGTAGAGTTCCGCTCTTCCGCTTCAATGGCCAAATTTTACAACTCCTTTGAGAGCCATAAAAAGTATGTTCCGTTGTCCATCGCCACCTTGCATCGCATCAATGTAGTTACGATGGATTTGCTACGCACCCTTATCACACAACATATATTATCAGGGCACTGCGCACAATTTTTACATTTGAACCCTCACATTTCTCTTCCAAACGGTTTATCGTTGCCGGACTGTGCCGATGTTCACAGTGAATAGCAATTCAACTGTTATGATGCAGATTTCCAGTCCCATGTTTAACGGCGATCCATGGAAGTAATGTTCCGCCCAACTCTTTATGCTGGATGTTGATGAGTGGATTGCAATCGTGAAGACAGTATTGGACAGCTATGTAGACGACTTAAAAAATTGCATCAATACCTTGCAGCGAGGGATGAAGGCTGAAAAATCGCAGGAATGTTATATCCGTGCACATTCTGACCCTTTCTACACAGCTCCGGTTTTCCGGAGCTTCCCGGAAGTTCCCATCACTTCCGGTCATGCCTCATTCCAAATGATTACTAAGCCCATCATAGCCACTCCTTCCTTACGACTCTCCGGGCTTCCAGGACCATTGGTCATTTCCGCCTAGCCATTCCGCTCATTTCCACCTTCCGCATTCTCAGGCATATCCGCCATTCTATTCCCTTCCATTTCCGCAACCTCCGGCACAGCCACCGGCTCCGGTTCGATCATCCTTTCTGCGGATCCTTACCATCTCCATCACCGTGCTCTACAATCCGTTCCGTTCCGCCCAACCGGCTTGTCTTCTTCCGAGGACTCTCCAGGGATGTTCCCACGCTTCCGGTCAGGTTCGTATGCTTGCAGGCCGTGCGATGATTTGTTCCCACGCCTCCGGAGCCTCCGGCCCTCCGGCCCTTTTCCGCAGTGGATCAGTTGGTCATCCATTCGAATGCTTCCATCCTCTCAGCTCGTTTCCATGGCTGCGCCTCCGGTTCCGCTCCGAACCGATCGGACCCTCCGGCCCTCCGAACAGCCCTCCGGAAGCTTCCCACGGTTGTCCATGTGTCCGCTGCCAAGCGGGTTTGCATCATATCATATTACTATGTCTTTCCTTTTATCCGTCTTCTTCTTTATTGTGTCTTATAAATCTTTCCCATGCATTTCCTTTTTGGGACACTACTTATTGTTACGTTCCCAAGTCTCCTGACTTATCCATTTACAGTATTACAATAAAGGACTTATCTATATAATCCCAGTAGATTACATTCTGAACTCTATCTGGAAAATTAATGTTATTCCATGGCTTCCTTCATGGACTGAGTCTTCCTTCAATCTCGTCTTCATTCCGGAGTCTTCCCGACACCTCCGGATCTTGTTTGTCTTTGTTATTCTTCCCTCCGGTCATTTGCATTCTCAGCCAAATCCCTTTCACTTCGTCCGGAGTCTCTTCGGTTCCCTTCCGGGCATCCTCCAAGTCTCCCGCACTGTCACAGATCAATCCCGGTTCCCACGCCCTCCTTCCGGAACGCTTCCAGTCACACGGGTCCCATCCGGGATGTGCATCCCTTCCACAAAGTCTGTTACATTTGCGTTGGGCTCCAACGGAGTTTGTTCGCTTCCACCAGCTTCCTCCGGATCACTCCGCACCCCTTCCGGTACCCGTCCGGGTCCATCGGGGGTCACGTGGTTACCTCCGGAATCTTCTATCCTCATTTGTTCTCTGTCTTGTTTCGGCTCGATAGTCAGACAGTTCGCTCACCCTTCCGAGCTGTGGTGTTGCGAGAACAGCCGACAGGAGAACCTCTGGTCTTCTTCCTGACGCTCCGGACTTGCGTCCACGTCCGGAGATCCCGGAGGTCTCTCTTTCCTCTTTTGGCTCGGCATATAACAAGGAACTGAGATGTGCTGCTGAGGCAAAGCACCTCAAAGAGTGGCCCGCCGCTTATCCTGCAGTCGTTGAAAAACAAGAGAATTTGTATGTTTCGAGGGCAAACTAGCTCCGAGGTACTGTCTACATTCACTTGCGTGGCATGCGCGGAGTCCACCTCGTTATGTTCACACCATCTCTGCTAGTGATCCCAATTTTGATTTGACAGTCTTGGAGGCTACAAATCAAGTAGTTTACAATCAAATTTAATTATTCATGTTTTCGTATAAAGTCACCGGGTAGCGGGCCGTGCCGCTCGTTGGCCTTACCAGCTTATTTGAACTTATGATGGAGTCAGATCGATATAGTCAAGCGGGACAAGCATGCGGCTTTTAAATAATAATAATATGTGTCTCTGTTTTTTTGTCGCATAATGTGTATCTATAACTTTACCTCGGAGTAACCCGGCCTTTTTCATCATATTGATCGATTGTTCCGAACCTCGTGTTTAGATGTCTTGCGGTTTCCGCTTAGCCGCCCTTCCAACGTTCTCTCTGTTCCACCCAGACCTTCTTGTGCTCAAAATCTGTCTATCTGGAAAGCAATGTTCGCTTGATCTTGACGTCTCGAAGTATGTCTCACCAGACGGTTTACGGTGCATATTGTCCTTTGATTTGTATTGCATTCGTTTCATTCACCCTGCTGACATTTAATTTGCAGATCCAAATTCGTACCGCTTGTTGGTTGAGGTGTGGCCCTCCGAAATTATAAATTGGCCCACAACTTCGCGGTGTATCGTCTTGCCTCCAGAGACTTGGTGTCAGATAGTTCAATATTATTGCGAGTCTGCTGGATCTCACGCCCAGCATTATAACGATGCTCGAGATCAACTCTGTGCCACCTTTGGCTGGTGGACGACCTTTATCCGCAATACCCCATATTTTTGGAAGCACAGTACCGTTCGCTCCACGTCCACCGTGGCCTATGTGCAGCGGTGCTACTCTTGTATTGGTTCCCTTCCTATCTGCGTCCACATATCATTCGATGATGACCTTTCGTCGATGGGATTTGGCGCCATGTCCGTCAAGGAGCTCTCTGCCTGATTTTCGGAGACTCTGTCAGCCATTGCGTTCACCAGCCCTCAGTGGTCAGCGGTTGTTATATCCGTGCACATTCCGACCCTTTCTACATAGCTCCGGTTTTCCGGAGCTTCCCGGAAGTTCCCATCACTTCCGGTCATGCCTCATTCCAAATGATTACTAAGCCCATCATAGCCACTCCTTTCTTACGACTCTCCGGGCTTCCAGGACCATTGGTCATTTCCGCCTAGCCATTCCGTTCATTTCCACCTTCCGCATTCTCAGGCATGTCTGCCATTCCATTCCCTTCCATTTCTGGAACCTCCGGCACAGCCACCTGCTCCGGTTTGATCATCCCTTCTGCAGAACCTTATCATCTCCATCAGCGTGCTCTACAATCTGTTCCGTTCCACCCAACCCCAACCAGCTTGTCTTCTTCCGAGGACTCGCCAGGGATGTTCCCACGCTTCCGGTCACATTCACGTGTTTGCAGGCCTTGCAAGGATTTGTTCCCACGCCTCCGGAGCCTCCGGCCCTTTTCCGCAGTGGATCAGTTGGCCATCCATTCGAACGCTTCCATCCTCTCAGCTCGTTTCCATGGCTGCGCCTCCGGTTCTGGTCCGAACCGATCGGACCCTCCGGCCCTCCAAACAGCCCTCCGGAAGTTTCCCATGATTGTCCATGTGTCTGCTGCCAAGCGGATTGCATCATATCATATTACTATGTCTTTCCTTTTATCCGTCTTCTTCTTTATTGTGTCTTATAAATCTTTCCCATGCATTTCCTTTTCGGGATACTACTTATTGTTACGTTCCCAAGTCTCCTCACTTATCCATTTCTGGTAATACAATAAAGGACTTATCTATATAATCCCAGTAGATTACATCCTGTACTCTATCTGGAAAATTAACGTTATTCCATGGCTTCCTTCATGGACTGAGTCTTTCTTCAATCTCGTCTTCATTCTGGAGTCTTCTCGACACCTCCGGATCTTGTTTGTCTTTGTTATTCTTCCCTCCGGTCATCCAGATTCTGGTCGAATCCCTTCTGCTTCATCCAGAGCCTCTTCGGTTCCCTTCCGGGCATCCTCCGAGTCTCCGGTACTGTCATAGATCAGCCCCGGTTCCCACGCCCTCCTTCCGGACCGCTTCCGGTCACTCGGGTCCCATCCGGGATGTGTACCACTTCCACAAAGTCTGTTACATTTGTGTTGGGCTCCAACGGAGTTTGTCCGCTTCCACCAGCTTCCTCTGGAATACTCCGCACCCCTTCCGGTACCTGTCCGGGTCCATCGGGGGTCACGTTGAAACACTGACTACCTGAACAGATGTGAAATGTAGTAAAAGGTCTATCAATGCCTGAGCACTAACAAACACTAAACCAACACTAAACACTAATCCAAACAATTGAGTGGTGCGAGTACGGGGTTCCAACCAAGTATTAGGTTGATATTTGAACTAGATCTGGTAATAGCTATTTACGCGTAAATACTGAGAATGCTCCAATAGCCGATCCAGAGACTCTAATGGGGTCTAGACGAAGCAGAGAGTGATTTTATCTCGATGGGGTGGTGTGGGGTAGTGCTTGGTAGTCAATAGACTCAAGACTTGTGATCCTTCAATGTTCTCAGCTGTAATATCTGTACCAATCCGTGTGCTTCCCCAAATCCTTATGAAACCCAATATGACCCGATACGACCCGATATGATTCTGTTTCCTTAAGATTCCTTATGCGCACATAGATCCAACAACCAACAAATATATTTGACCAAGAATAACAGAAAGAACTAACAAGTTCCCAATGGTACTCCAAATGAATCCAAGGCTTCCCAAGCGACAATACCAGCTGAGCTGAGTACGTCTAGCAAGAAGGGGTGAATTCACTGGCTTTCCACTCGAAACCTGCTGGTATTTATACAGGAATTATACATCACATGATAAAAGAAATAAATACTACAATCAGTCCACTTCGGTATATACGGATAAACGGACCTGGCTATTTAAAGGTACATGCATCAAAGACCTGGTTAAACGGATAAATAAGTGCTCTATCCTGAGAGCTGTGCATCTATCTTTCTGTTTTAAGGTGTTGCCATCATATCTTGATGGACTTGTTATCTTTAGACGTGCCAAGTATAGCGTGTCCGGATAAATTGTAGTAGAGATTGTCTGGGCCAACCAGCTTAGCCTTATAGATAGACTGGCTGTCCTGCATCTCTACCTGATGACACTTTTGTCACCCAACTATTCCCATGGTGCCCTAATTCAACCAAATGGTTGGACTTTGATTTACATGTAAATACAATCTTTGATGATTTACGCGTAAATACACAGCAGGTATTGATCCTGATCGTGTTACTGAATGTCCCTGAATGATTCCTGAACTCTCCAAGGCACCTAATAATCCCACATAACCCTTCATATTAGAAGGGGCATACCCCCCCCTGTGCCCCTTCTAATATGAAGTGTTTGAAGAAAAGCCAGTGTGCTGCAAAAAATGCTGCACGCAAGGTTGAAATATACTGCAAAGGCACTGCAGCATATGAGCCTTTGGACTTAGAGCTCTCAGTTGTTACTTGTATTAGGTAAACTTGTTGGGTGTTGGCTCAGTAGTGGGAGTTAGAATGGCTCAAAAAGGAAACTTTCAAGAAAATACAAGAAAAATAGAAGAAAAAAATAGAAAAAATATGTAGAGGCTATAATGTATCTGACAGTGGAGGCGGAATATGCAAAAAAGGAAATTCAGCAAAAAATATTGTAAAATACAGGAAAAAATACAATAAAAATAAAAATAATAATAAGAACTCCTTCCGTGCAGCATATTCACCCCTGTGACTTGAAGCTTTAAAGAGAGAATGTATTACTTAATCCTGCCAGGGTGGGATACCTAAAAAAGGAAATCTATTAAAAAATATTGTAAAATACAAGAAAAAATAAGGAAAAAAAAAAAAAAACCATTCTTCCTGTGACATATTAAGTCACTGTAACTTTAATCACACGAGCCTGGATGCCTTGGAGCACCTAATAATCCCACATAACCCTTCATATTAGAAGGGGCACAGGGGGGGGGGGGGGGGGGGGGTATGCCCCTTCTAATATGAAGGGTTATGTGGGATTATTAGGTGCTCCAAGGCATCCAGGCTCGTGTGATTAAAGTTACAGTGACTTAATATGTCACAAATGTCGAACTTGTGCTTGCAACTGCACCAACAACTCTGCCGATTTGATTTGACCTGCAATCTGGATCCCTTATGAATTCACAGTCTAGATGGATGGTATGTGTTATGTCCTTGATATATGACACTTTCCAAATGTCCCAATTCGATCGAATGGTTGAACATGGAATTACGTGAAATTCTATTGTAGCCCACCTGGCCGTTGACCCTCGTGGTATCGGTGACCAGGCAAGTCTATACAATGTAATCTCTTGTGAAATACCTTTAGCCAACAGTCCGGACCTCACTATGGCTCTCATTGTGGGCCAAGTAATAAATAAGCATTGTTCTACTTCAGTAAGTAGAACAAGAACATTGAAATTGATAGATTTCAAGTCTGGTCATTTTCCATGCTTATCAACGTGGTTACCTCCGGAATTTTCTATCCTCATTCGTTCTCCATCTTGTTTCGGCTTGATAGTCAGACAGTTCGCTCACCCTTCTGAGCTGTGGTGTTGCAAGAACAGCTGACAGGAGAACCTCCGGCCTTCTGCCTGACGCTCTGGACTTGCGTCCACGTCCGGAGATCCCGGAGGTCTCTCTTTCCTCTTTTGGCTCGGCATATAACAGTGGTGTAGATTAGTGCTGGGCATCCATTCTACATTAGGATACTGACTATAAATCACCAAGTAATATTTTATGCCGTGAAGCGGCGCAACAAGGACTCGTTGTCATGTGCCCGCAGTGGCCTAAAGCCGAAGTGGACTACTTTCCCCGGAGATCCTGTTGGATCCGAAGAGATGTATGGTAGCAGACGGAACTTCATGACAAGCCGGAATTTTCATCACATTGTTCCAAGATTTGAGATTTAGACCCAGAATGGGCTGTTGTATAGATAAATTTTTCATTTCAGAAAAAACGGAGGTGGTCTGACCGTGGGAAAAAAACCGCGAAATCTCAGCCACAAAATTCAAAAGTTAGTGTACCTCACTGGCTAAACTTAACAACTGGGACAGTCATTTTGAGCAGAAAAAATAACCCATTGAGAGATTGGAGCCCAGAGGATGGATCTCAAGTGATTTTGTGCATGCCGAGTACTCAAAGGGAATGGCACAGCCACCGGCTAACATCGGCTATCACTGGCTAAGACGCGGCCCGCCATCAAAAGCGCGAAATCACTGCCAGAAAACAATAATTTTGAAATTTCAAACTTCTGCTCCGGGGGATCTGTAGAGGACCTTGCTACCGTGCTTTTTACACACTTTAATCGAAAATTAAGACACTTTTGAGTCACTAGTAATGATTTCCAAATTGGGACTCAAACTTGTCATAAAGTTCTGTCTGCTACCATACATCCGGGGAACGACGATGATAAGCATGCAAATTGCCAACACGTGAAATTTATCAATTTTAGTGTTCTTGTTATACTTACCAAAGTATAACTAGCCAGCAGTATGGGCCTCACTCCAGCTCTCATGCAGAGATGTACACATTAGATATGTAAAGCAGCGCAGAAATACACATTTAATGCATTTTCAGGCTTGGCCAAATTGCCAGCTTATCAGCGTCATCAGGCAGGAGATACAGGTCAACCAGTCTATTAACAACCATTGGTCTCAGCTGGTTGGCCCGGGCAATCTCTATCACAATTTACCCAGACGAACCATGTTTGGCACGTCCAAAGATATCAAGACCATCAAGATATGATGGCAATACCCTAAAACAGAAAGATAGATGTCTGGCTCTCGGGATAGAGCTCTTATTTAACTGTTCATCTACGCCTCATGATACATGGGTCTTTAAATAGCTGGGTCTGTTTATCCGTAATACCAGAATGAGCTGATTGTATTATTTATTCCTTTTATCATGTGATGTATAATTCTTGTATAAATACAGGCAGGTTTCGAGTGGAAAGCCAGTGAATCCACCCCTTCTTTGCTAGACGTACACGGCATTGCTGTGTATTGTCTTCAGAGGAAGTCTTGTATTCATTCGGGGTACCATTAGGAACTTGTTTGTTCTTGCTGTTATTCTCGGTCAATATATTGTTGGTTGTTGGATCATATCTGTTTTAAACGCCAGAACCTTAAGAGAACCAGAATCATATCGGGTCATATCGGGTCATATCGGGTTTCATAACAGGCAAACAGATTGATAGAACACGGAACATTATAAGGAATATTGAAAACACTGAACGGATAACAAAGTCTTAGGACCTACTCCACCACCTCTGTCGCATAAAAACCCTCTTGGCTATCTCTAGATCTCGTCAGAGTCACTAGATCGGCTATTTGGATCGTTACCATTACTTTCTCAAAAGTAACTATTACATAGTTTTAGCCCAACCATTAACCTAATACTTGGTTAGACCCCGTACTCGCACGTTTATTGTTTGGATTAGTGTATTTTGGTGCTCTAAAGCATTGATATACATTGGCTTCCTTTCACCCTTGTTCAGATAGTCAGTGTTTCAACGATACGTCCGGACACTTGGATTTGGAGGGGCTTCAGGAAGAAATGGAGTTTTGCTAAGATTTGGAGGAAGTGTAGATGTGCCTGAGGCTGAATTTCGTAGATGCAGATTGCACGAAATGTGAGCCCGAACACCAAGGGGCTGTCGGGATTAAAATTTCGGATATAGGGTGGGGAGGGGGGGGGGTCTGACTGAGGGTTGAAAAAAACTTTTGAAGGTATATTTCAAATGAGCTTCCCAATGTTCCAAAATGACTGTAAAATGATAGTGGGTGATGTTTCTGGGCCCTCAAAAGGTCATTCTGTAGAAAGTGTTCCCGATTGGGAAATATCACGAGCACGTGCCCACTTGATCTCACCGAAATATGCCAAGAAACTATTGTACAGATCTGAATTTAAAGGAATAAAGGGAATTAGTACCGGTGGACACTGTTTACAACCAGGAACAAGAATTTCCATCAGAATATGAGTGATACTATATGTTTCACTGGGCATCCACGTCTTGAGGCCTAAAGGAGGATTTGTAGAGAATTCCAGTATACTTAAGTATTGTCTGGGTACACCCATGGGAGAAACCTTCCACTGAATACGAAGGCCACAATGAAGGTGTGCATGATAAGGGTGAACGGCCCGGCACTAGGGGTGTGAAACTCCTTCCCTATATGGAAGGAGGGGAGGGGGGGGGGGGGGGGGGGGGGGGGGGGGTTTAGAGGGTGGTTGAAAAAAAAAATTTCGACCTGATATCTGATTTTCAAATCCCGACAGCCCCTTGCCAAACCCTAGTGACCAGGGATTTGGTACGGTCCTGAGAGAGGCCGGACGGAAGCACTTTTTTCAAGAACTAGAGACAATCACAGGGCTGGAGAGTCGACAAGTGACACTTAGGTCTCAGGGACAAGGATGAAAGGGTGAAGCTACAATGCACTACCGTTACTTAGTAAAATAATGTGGGGATGCAGATTGTTTCGGAATCGGCCCCCTTCAGCCGAAGGCTGTTCTGAGCACCTCAGAAAAGGCCGGGTCAGAAAAAGATATCTACAGTAGAGCCAGATGCACAGATAATTCAATTCTACAGCATGGGGTTTTGTCCAGGTTTTAATTATTTGGTGGAAGGCGGAAATTTAATATACCAGGAGAGGACATGTAGTTGTACAATGGGAGATTTTGGCCATTGAAAACACAATGAAACTCGAAGGGAACTGGGTGGTCAATAATTTCTGCTTACGTCTACAGCCCGGGCCCGAGTCGAATGAGTGTGTCCGATGTATTTGTCCCCTTCGTCAGGCATGCTGTCTCCGATTTTCTCGTATCCGGTGTTTACAATTGACTAGGATAGAGACCACTGTCGGCACTGGGATTAGTACTTTTTTTTTTTGGTGCTGCAGGTTTCTCGAGCAGTGGCACAACGACCTAGACTTGTAACCAATCTGCCACGGCAAGTTGAGGTACTGCAAGCAGTTTGCCGCAAGCAGACTGGTACAACTCGGGCCAAACAATTGGCCCGCACGAGGAGTTTGAAATTTTGAGTGGTGCTGATCACTCCGATCGAGTTGCCATCAATTCCCAATTCAACTTCCAGGTTTCTTGCGCAATCATGATACAGCTCAGGAAAATTCTGAAGACAAAAATGTAGCCATTACTTTTCAGACAAGACCTTCAACTTGAGCCCAAGAAAAATAATCAGACTTCAGGCCGGAATAGATGAGAAGGAAATTTTTCAAACTCCGCACGCAGGCCAATTTTTTGACCTGAGTTGTACCAGTCTGCCTGCGGCAAACTGCTTGCAGTACCTCACCTTGCCGCGGCAGACTGGTCACGAGTCTAACAACGACCTTCCCACCCTTCATACCAAAGGCGGCCTTGAACCCGGTGATAAGCATGCAAAATGGCCAAGCCTGAAATTTACCAATTTCTGCGTCTTTGTTCCACTTACTAAAGTGGAACCAGAACTTATCTATATCTTGCCCATAAAGGGCCATAGAAAGGTCCGATCTGTTGGCTAAAGGCACTACGCCTCTAGTTACATAGTAAAGACTTGTCAGGTCACCAATACCACGAGGGTCAACGGCCTGGGGAGCTGCTGTGTATTTACGCGTAATTCAAAGTCCAACCATTCGATCGAATTGGGACAGAGATAAAGTGTTATACCAAGGACATACACACACCATCCATTCTGACTACAAATTACACCTGAGAAAGTACACTACTGGAGTTGGGCATCAACGAACAAAGGAACCTTTGCTGAAAGTGGAACACGGCCCGAACAGTCCGGCAGTAGCCGACGGATCAATCCACGGCATGTTTGATATTCAACGCTTGGACCAAGGTCTGGATTGGGTAGCGCAGTTGTTGCCTAGGGAAGATTGATCCACTAACTCCATCATTCATGTGTTGGAGTAGTTTATCCGTTTTCCCGCACCACAAGTCATACTATATGACCATTTAACCGTGGTTCTGCAGAAGAGGGCTATACACGGGTAAAATCCACATCATAATATGATGCCATCTCTGGGATTAAAATCAAATCAGAACATAGGTCTCGGAACAAAGTATCTATTTAACCGTTTATTTATCCGTTTGTATTCATTGCGTGCTCATTGCTAATTATTCATGTACTATTTATATTTTATTAGTCCTGCATGTTGTGTCACTCGTTTGTATAAATACAGACAGGTTCAGAGACGGAAGGCAGTGAATTCACCCCTTCTTGCTAGACGTATTCAGCTCTGCTGGTATTGTCGCTTGGGAAGCCTTGTATTCATTTGGAGTACCTCTTGGAACTTGTAAAGTTCTTTTAGTTATTTCGGTCAATATATTGTTGGTTGTTGGATCACATCTCGCGCTAGGATCTTAAGGAAACAGAACACGGAACAGACTCATAAGGGTTTCATAAGGGTTTCATAAGGGTTTCATAAGGATTTAGGCAAACGGACTTGATAGAACAAGGAACAGAATCATAAGGGACCGAGAATACTTAAAGGATAACAAAGTCTAAGGACTAATCCACACACCCCACGAGATAAAACACCTCTTGGCACTTTCTAGACCACATCTGAGACACTAGATCGGCTAATTGAACCATATCAGTATTTACGCGTAAATAGCTATTACTTATATCTAGCACAACCAGAGACCTAATACTTGGTCCGATCCCCGTACTCGCACCGTTTATTGTTTGGATTTGTGTTCAGTGTTGGTTTTGTGTTATTAGTGCTCTAAGCACTGATTTACATTTTACTACATTTCACGCTAGTTCAGATAGTCAGTGTTTCACCGGTTCGGTGACAGCTGCAGTGGTTGCATTCACTTGGGAGCGCCTAGTGGACATCAATGATGAGAAATCGGATGCCGGTACAGATATGGAAGCACAGAACAGATCGTGCGGAAATTTCCGTAAAGGCACAATGGGTGTTGGTATGGATATTGGCACGTGAAGTGGGGTTGGGAGATGGATGATGCCACTTCAACCATGGATTGGAAGAGCACTTTGAGTACGCTCTACGATGGGTACCGACTTGATGAGATACCACTCATGGACGCGGATCTTGGGATAGTATTTGAATAGGTGATCAAGGATCGAAACATAGGCTCGTGTCCAACCGCTATGCAGGAGTATTGACGAGCGAGCAGGTAATCTTGCTATGTATTACCTGCTTTCTCGTCAATACTCCCGCACTATAGCAGCTGGACACGAGCCTAATTGAAACAAGTCGAGACCATCAAACAGTCCCGTAGGAGTGACAGCCGGTAAAAGTGGCTATGTGCCCGTACCCAAGTTTGGTGAATTCTTCGACGAAATGTGTGCCATAAACGCCCTCCCGTAACCGCAGGAGAATACGCTCAAAATGGACACAAATCAACATTCCGACAAGCCGAATGGTTGCTGTACTGACAATAGAGCATATTCGCAACACCCAAAATCGAGGCTCATATTTCTGCGATCACCCATCATTTTTAAGCGGAAGGAAGTGACTGATGTGACTTGGGCCCCCTCTTCGTTTAGTTCTCGCCAAAATCTTCCTCCAACATGAATGGGTGTGAGGGGAACCCATCCAGCACATTGCCTATACTCAGCCCCCAAAAAAAAACTGGGCCACCAGGGTGCATATTGATTTTCCAGTGAATTTCCTTGTTCACCGTTTCTATTTCGGTCTCATCATTTTTAAGTGATCTGTTGGAATAACGACCGAAACAACCTGCACTGCCCCGACAATGCATTGAACAGCTGTGCACCGCCAAGGCAAGCTGTTACCTCGGTGATTCCACAGCTTCTATATATTCCTCATTTACTCCGACTCATCCATTATGTGCCTGCTGTTTCTTTTGTCCTGCCAACCTATCCCGTTTTGTGTTCTATACAATCGTGCTGTTATATAAGTAGTAGTTCAATTTACCGAGACCCCTGCGCATTTGCAGAGGATCACTGTGCACTCGTCTGTCTCTGGAGCACTAAAATCTACACGATCAGGCATCATTTTTGGGATCAAACAGTTGTTTTGGGCAAATATGCTCTCATGCCAAAGATAGTCAAGCCGTCATTGTGAGGAGCCGACAGCGGACATACAGTCAGATAGACAATACCTGACGGGCCGACATTGCCGACGTCTCCGGTTCAGTTGAGAATCCGGATTCCGACAAACTCGGAGAAACGAGGTTAGGAGTGGTCAGTCTGTCAAGAGACTAACTGGGGTCCAAGCTTTGTGAACCTCGGAACATAGGCCGGACTTTTTTTTTCGTGGTCGAGGGGTGAACCAACCACGTCATACCACGTGATGTCCAAATAAGGCAATCAATTCACATACCACTGTGGAATGTTTTCTGAATTATTTCGCTGCCTGGAGAGAATGGGTTTCCAAAGTCAACATGCTGGAATGAACAAATAACATGTGAGGTCTTCTATGATTTTTTCCGGACTTGTAGTACAGCACCAAACCATTACAACACAGCAATGTAATCCTACCACACACCCCGACGGTGCTTCGTTCTACGGCCACCAGCGGATGGGCAAGCTTCACAGACCCAATTCTCTGGGACATTACCTAGTTTCCAGCAGGAAATATGATACTGAAATAAATTAAATGAATGAACAAACAAAGGAGATGTGATTTTACCCATTTCATTTCACAGGACTCAATTGTGCAGCACCAAGTTTCGATAATTGGAAGGATCAGTTGGTACCACAGAGTTCCCACAAAGGCACACAGCTAGAGCTGCAGATAGGTTCCCTAGATCTTCACACTCCTTGTGTTTACAAGTAGAATGTCTCATGTTCACTGAACTCATGGTCGCAGAGACTGGATGAATGTGAGCAGCCAAGTTAGGGCTCCAACCGTTTAGTTTTCGTTTGATGGAGGTGTCAAACTAAACGGTAAACGGTACGTAAATGTTTACAAACTGTTTGAAACAGTTTTAAACAGTAAAATGTGCTTACTGGGAGAATAAGGACTGCTGGACTGTGTAGAGAGTGAAACCAAGTCCAACACAGGTAGTTCCCGCCTCAATTAGTGTTTTTGCGACACATCCATTGGTGGTTTTTGTGCCCAGGGAAGGGGAAATTGGATGGAGCTGTCGAGATATCTGGTCACAACTGATGTGTGACAATCCGTCAGCATGGGCCCATGCCGCAATGGAAAATTTGGCATGAGGAGCAAATGAGGAGTGGTGGAATGATCCGGTCGTGAGTAGAAACACACCTGACCCTCATATATGTGGAAAATATGGAAGAAAGGTTATGAGAAATGGTACCGTTTGAACCGTTTGTTTACCATCTGTTTGCCGCTTGCCAAGCCTCTCAAACTAAACCGTTAAAACTTATAAACCGTTTTAACCGTTTAAAAACGGAAACGGTTGGAGCCCTAAGCCAAGTTGATTGTTCCTGGCATGTCAGTCTGAAGCTGGGTTTCATTGTTCTGTTAAAAGCCGGAAAATTATTAATCAGGTTCAACATTAGCGGTAACACTCACCTCGGTGTCTGGTACAAAACTGTCGTCCGCGGCGATCCATAAAATTTTCCTTTGTGATTTGTCAGTTATTTGCACCTGATATGATCTGACCCAATATGGAAGTCTCGACCAAATTTGATCTCTAGGACGTTGTATTCGGCCTACGAGGGGTTTCACAACAGTTCATGAGGTATAAAAGACAGATTTAAGGTACTCCCACGTGATCTGGACCACTTCATAGCCCAAAAAACTTTTAGTAAGGGAAAAAAAAAATTGACCTCGACGGCCGGACCAACCAACCGGACTGTCCGGGATTCACGGGCCGGCACCCCCTTGCTGGGGTCCGTCTCAGTGAGGACTTGTTGCATGGTAAAAGGACTAGGGTTATAGTTTTGGATTCGGGACCCGGGTCAATTTGCCTCTTGGATATAGAAAAGCTGTAAATACGGCGTAAACGGACGGTACTGCACATTCTTCATGAGGGCCGGCGTACGGCTTTTGCCATGGGGCATCGAAAATACGGGGTAATTCAGGATAATTCATACACTCGACGACGATCTCCATCCAATGGAACCAACATGTACTCTTGTCTTTTGATTGTCGCGAATCGCCCAAGGTGTCGGTGCATGAACCGGAGATGTATTGTCTTCGTGCCATGCTCACACACGGAATTCCGAGTGTTTTCCGAAAGTTGAGTGTTTTCCGATGGAGAGAATTTGTAGGGCTCCATGACGCGAAACGATCGTTATGGGTATTGCTAATACGGAGACGGTTTTTGAATGCACCCATCATTCAGGTCTTCGTACACTTATTCTGCCAATCTTCACAAACGATATTCTCCTAGGCAATCAATGCGACCTGTTCATACTGGTGGTTCCTGGCGGACTAACTCAGTGTTTCCCGTGCTCGGTTGGTTTGTGAAGGTGCTCGTCGGTATTTGGATTAGTCCGCTAGGGATCCGGATTTAGAACCCAAATTGGAAAGAATGGATGATACAGAATGTACGATGCCTTCTCGGGGCCCGACTTCGAAATAGTCGTTACAAAACAACGCGGGAGCTTTGCCGCCGCGGGAAGGGAGCAGACCCGAGAGCTGTTACCGCCGTTTGATGTGTCCGCAGGCGAGGCCGAGCTGCTTATCCGCTCTGTGGGTAGACTACCGTAGACATCACCCACTTGTGCCGGCAGCTCGATGTTAATAAGCAGGCATAAATCCCACGAGGCCTGGCAAATCCCGAGCGCTTTCCGGATGGAGTCTGGGGCATGGCTGTGCCATAGAATGGTCCAAGGCGAATGAATCGTGGATCTGCATGATTACAAGACCTATAATCCAAGGCAGTTCTGTTGCAGATCTGATATCAACTATCAGTGTTACTGCCCATTTCCCCGGCGTTGATTCCGCTGCCTGGCTTCGTGTATGAGTTCATTCAGCATTCAGAATGAATTTCCCGGCGCGTTACCGAGTGCAGATCCACCCCAGGTCAAATGCTTTCGTACACAACGGGAATTGCATCAACGGCCCTGTGTAAAATTCACACGGCGGCGTACCGCGTAGAAGTGCGGAAGATGTCAGGTTTAGAAAACCGAACCTTCCGTGGATTCTACGCCGGGCTAGCCGTGGCGTGAGAATCAGTTATAAACGCCTACTTCGAAGTACAGTGAAACTTGGCTTGTAGCGGTGGTAGTCAGGGAGATCTGTTGAGATGTGGAGATCCTGCCAAGTTAAGACAGGGCGCGGATCCGCTCACGACGGAAACATGTCGATGCCGTGGCTTTCGTGGGAGCGGAAGCGGGATTTCAAACACACCTTTCGGGATTCCAAACAACCCCTTACATGTACAAACCGCACTGAGTCCATTGCTGTTTCGCACATCCCGCGCACGGCCATTCTCGTCATCGGTGTCCTAATGTTCTCCGTGCTTAAATATCTCAATTGTGCCCACTGATCGGCACATACACACTCGCGCGATTGGCGCATTGAACGAATCATGTCAACCGCGACTTCAACCACCTGTCCGCCGCGCCCACGGGTGGTGCTGCCGAGCATCCACGAGATGCTTCCTGAGCATCTGATTCCGCCACCCGGTTATATCCACCCGTCAGCCAAAATGTTGGACTCCTTCGACGTGCTGCGTGACACACGATCCGTGGCACCTCGTCGTCGCTCCCCTTCACGGTTGCCCCCGGATGGGCCGTACGCATTCGTAAGGACCACGCCGGAGAGTTCATCTGGGTCCTCATGCGGTGATGAGTCGGAGATGGACGTAGCGCAGGCCGAGCAGCGGAGGAGGCACATTTGCAACATATGTGGCAAGTACGTCGCTCTTCCGGTTCGAAATTTTAAACCTCGAGACTGAGCCCTCTCCCGGAAGGTACTTCACCCGCCCGAGCAGCCTACGCACCCACATCAACACGCATACAGGCGCAACGCGTGAGTGCACCGATCCCCCCCCCCCCCCCATTATATCTGACTCAACATTTCATTCAGCATATCGTTGCCCGCACCCGTCTTGCGGCCGTGCGTTCAACGTCAACTCGAATATGCGTCGCCACCTCCGGACCCACGCGGCTACGGATTCGTGCCTTTAATATGGCCTCCACGGTCGCCTGGAACGTTTGACGTCTCGCCCAATCCGCCGTCTCCTCCCTACTATCAGCCCAGTCGACCCCGTTCACTGGCATTGACTCCAGAACTCACTACACGCGTCGCTGGAGTATGATACCCAGAAGACTCGAATATCCTCGCCACTCGATTCCTGCCTCAAAATTGATCTTCTCATTGTGGAGACGAGGTTTGACTTTGGGTCTGCTGTATAATAAAGTTGACTGCAATTGTGTCTGGCTCGATTTGTTGTGGAACTTCTCTGGTAATATTGGCCCGTCTGTCGTATAAGGGGACAGCTTACATACCCGGAGCTGTATACTTGATACCGTAGTAGATGCTAGCTCTCTCAAGTGGTAGAACGAATCTTTCGGCTTCGCCGGGGTCAAAAAACTCTTGGTCTACAATGCTGTTCATATTTATAGTAGTTCGCGGCCTGAAGGTAGGAGACCGGTTGGAGGGAGGTGGTCGCGTCATGATCTTGATGGAAACGTGACCGTGTTAAGTTTCGGCCGAGGACCCCGACTTTGGAACTCGGTGAACTTCGCGCAACCTGAATCACTACACTGGACTTCTTTTGATTCAACACTGCTCTCACACACCTCTCATATCGGCGCATATGGCGAAATATATATTGATTAAAAGAGCGCAACCAAATGAATCGAACAGTGCTACGAGACCACAGTCGTGCAGGTGTTTGAACTGCCCCCAAAAGCTGTTGAATCTAACGACGTTGCTTCGCCCACCAGGATCAGGGATTCCAGTTCCTCGGGAGTCAACCCATCAGGAGATGAGCTGTAAACCAGTCCACGTATCGGTGTTTTGAATTATGCCTATCGTCGTCGATCTGCAGGCCCAATCGACATAAAGTGGAAGGGGCTCTCCCTCTCTAACTTCCAGCCTCCGCAATCAATCGTCTATCTGGCATTCCAAGACTTTAGAGCTAGACAGGGAACTCGAGGGCTGAGTAGTAGACACAGCACAGGTGCCAGGGGGACGATCCTTCCAGCCGTGCTTGCCCCGATTCACATGGACGCCTAGTTTCCAGATGAGGAAGGGTTGCAGTGAACGGTGAGGAACTGAGGGCCTGCAGCTCAGTGTTACGTATCTTCTGATGTTGTCGCCGTCGCCAAAGGACGAATAGTGTGAGGCCGACCACAAGAGCGGCAAACCCGCATGTTGTACCTCCGACGATCGCTCCCACGGTTGCGGATGATGGTTTCCTGGTAAGCGTTTGATTTTGACTGGGAGGCAAAGTTGTAGACGATGCGCACCTGTCGTAACGTCAATGGATATGTGTCGTAGCCATAAAATAAAATGAAGACCGATATGAGCCAGAAGGCAGGGAAGTGAATACAGGTGTGAACTTGATATTGATGGAATTGCGCGACTTGCAAAACTTCCGGTGTGGATGCCCCGCCGTTGGCAGTGCCAGTGCCGATGATACAATTCCCAAATTCAGCGTCGATGAGACTGCAAGCGATCAGACGCGCTGCAAACCACTCAACTCATCCTGACGCAGAGGCGATAATAGTCCGCGGAGCTGAGACATGTTGCATCAGCAAATTGACCGGTGTCCGTGATGGCGTGAATAATCGCGGTGAACTCACTCGCATAAGGGACGATCGTCATGAGACCAGCGGCGTCGACAGAAGTGACGACCGCATTATTGAGGGCCCGGTATAGATATGTTGTTTGCGAACCGTCACTGGCAGTTCCCAAAAGTTACCAACGGCAGGGTACTCAGCGTCGCCTCCAGTAAACGACCCTGTCCAAACTGTCCCAGGGTAACCACCTTGACTTCGACCTGGGCCAAAATACGACCTGCAAGGAAGAGAGTGAAGTAATTTGGACAGATCGAGCGGGACCAGAATTAACCAGCTGTACAGCAGAGTACCAATAATATCTTATAGCTAGCACCTGTTAATAACAGTTATATAGCAGGCACGTTACAAACTGCTAGTAAATGGTAGAAATTGATAAATAGCAGGTTAGCAACGCTAAAATTCGTCCTCGACGTCCCAGTCCTCGTCTTCCGCCGCCGCCGCTGTCTGGTGAGTTACAGGAACCGGTGGGGCACCTGCTCCCTGATCCTTCCCTGGGAAATGAGGTTCTTGAGCGCGGGGCTATCATATTCCGCAGCTGCCCTTCCCACGATCACGCCGTTGGCCCGACGAGGAGTGCATTATGAAATTTATTTCGCCCACACCACGACGGGTGTTTGAAAAATTGAGGGCAGCTGGGCAGCAGCCCCTGGGATTTTTTTGGAGTATATAGCAAATAAATAGTAGGCCTCCGGGGAGGTCGTCAGCTCGGAATGTTAGTAGCGTGTTCATAACATGCGATTGCTCTGTTATTAACACCAGAGTTTTCAGCACAGCCCTTGGCGTAGAGGATTGGCGTATGCCAACGGTAGGTCATCGTATGGCGGGTATTTCTCTTCGCTGAGATGCCATGCCACAGGAAATCTCGAGCTCGATGGAGACATATGCGCTATATATGCTTGATATATGCGCGAATTTCCTAGACATAACGGGCCAGCAAGTGTATCGACGCGGGCCAAAGGTATCCAGGATAACCAAAGAATTTGATCCACGGGAAACGGTGCAAGATACGATCGTTTTTTACTCCAGTTGGATGTACCCCAGTGCGGCCAGTGATAGATTCTCCGCGAGCGGACCAAAGTGATTAGGAATAGACAGCCTCTTGTCGGAATATACCAACGACCGATGATTAGAAATAGAGACAACCCGCCGGCCAGATGAATATAAGGTACAGTCCAAAGATCAGGTCAAAGTTAGGGATCCCGAGATCGGATATCGATTACAGTATGGGCAAATCCAGGCGACCCACGAGGATGTCTCGGTGAAATGATATGTGCGCCCTAGTTTATTAGACGTGCGCGGAAACCAGGGGGAAATTGTCAGCAATCCAAGAGAATCTCGAGGGAGTTATGAGGAATGGGGGGCCGCAGTGGGTGTGTTCAGGCCTTCAGGCGAGCTTTCCAGCCACTTTTGACTTGCTCCAGACTCCGCTCTGCTCTTGCCGCTACGGGCCCCCTGGTCAGTGGAATAAATGGGTCGTGGGTCGTAACCAGGAGCAGGATTGATGTCGAGCGCAAAGAGGATGCACATATGATCGAGGTTATTTTCTTTACGCTACAAAATGTTAACGCTGATATCAATACTCAAGCTACGTTAATGCCTCCGCTGATCACGGCTACTACTTACGCACCCAGAGCGCGCAACGGTCGCAAGAAACACAAGAGAGAGAAAAACAATAAAAACAATTATTGGACAAAAGAGCACGATTAATCGCCCTAAGCGCCCGTTGAACCGAGTACTTTCGAGAGTGTCATTTTTGGCTTGGCCGAATGGCTTGCGCCTGCGCGGATTGGCTTTTTTCGGGCTTGGATTTGGGTGGTGATCAAAGCCCAAGCCCGGCTATTCGGCTTGCAAGCCATTTTGATGGCTTGGCAAGCCATTCCGCCAGTCTGCCATCAACAAAGTGGCTTGCGCTCATTGCTCAATATTTAGGACCATATGGTTAAATCTTATGTGCTAGATATACTACTATACATCCCCTGCAGGTACCTGGAACACCATTTATTCCATAATTTTAATATTTTAGAAATTCTGATCAACACCGTGACAAATGATGCAGACAACTCATACCCCAGATACAAGCCTGCTGGCTTGTGATGTTCAACCGATACAGAATACTTTTTTGCTCTTAACTGTAGTGAAAACTTCAAGGGAACTGTCCTCCATGTAAAGAAATTCACAAAACCAAAGTTCATTTCTGAACCATGCAAGTGTTTTGGTACCTCACGCCAAAATTTTAGCTGATTACTTCGGAATAAGGCTTCAGATGCCCTCAAGAATGCGAACCAACCGTGCAGACACCTGTTTCCGGTTGCAGCAAGTGTTGTTTGATGACGGTTGATTGCGGTCTTACCGTAACCGGTTGAATTCACATAATTATGCAATTCTTCTCCATACACCATCCGAATGAACACATATGAATAATATGGAAGCCTCTTAGGTCTGGGATAGGCCAAGAAATCACTCCTTTGCTTCGGGAACAAAGTGGCTTGCGCAAGCCATTTTGCCTGATGCCATCAAAACGGGCGTGGACACGGCTTGCGACGAAAAGTTGAGTAAGTCATCATATATTGGGGCCAATACCATTGGAGGTATATGTCATTTACTTTATACTAGCATATTTCAGCCATATATTGATGAATCGATACCGGGTTGACCGACATTGGACACGTCATGGCATCACAAGCCACTTTGTCTGATGCCATCAAACCGGTGTGGGCGTGGTTCACCCAAACGAAGTACGCATTAAAAACACTATTTGCTCTTTCAGAATTATCCCACTGTATTGAGTAAGTATTCTTTTCCTTGGCTTTCCATTTTTTCCGATGTTTTTGCTTGCCGATACCTAATTTTGCAAGCGTGACAAAACTTCTCAGAAGAATCTATCAGCACCATAGTACAGTGGAATGAAACTCTTAAGAAGTGCCTGCATTTCATGTCGTTGCCATTATCCAATGCCCTCTATGTTGAAAATTCCCTGTAAGTTATTACTTGACCGTCTCAGTCACATAAGTTGAGGACAATTTTGGTTTGGTTCGACAGTGATGCGATCGATTAACGGCAACAGGGTTGATTAGAGTATAGAATACTCCCATGTCAGCTTCCTCACCTCTGGTGTATGAATGAGTAGGAAAATTGATGAATTTGATGCTCTGTGTTGTGACTTCGGCCTGCTCTGCCAATGTTTCTATTTCTTTTCGCGGTGAGTGTCAGAAGATACCAAACCAATGGAATGTAGAATATTCAAGGACTATTGGAGGAATATATCATGCTTCATGCCATTGATCCTGACACAATGTTTCGATTTGATTAAGGGGATGGAATTCTCGGTGGGTTCAACCTTCGTGGCCATTTATAGCTCAAATTCTGTGCTAGGGGTGGTGTGATACAAGGTACTACCTGCCATTGGCCGGAAAATTTGTCCGTCTGAAGAAGACAGGAAGTCGGGCGGGACATTGACAGAATGGCTTGTGCACGTGACTTAAGCGAGGCGGAATGGCTTGCATCCATATCTGAGGGAGATCTTATGAATTTGTCTTGATTTCACTGGGATATGGAAGAGGGAATGTAAACCTACATTTTGGATGTCTTTTCCGGCCCACAAACCTCAGAATAATTGTGTCACAATCAAAGCCTTACTGGTTGAGGCGTGGGTGGTGGACCGCCACCGAGCAGAATGGTTTGTGTCGACTGTGCATGCAATACATGGGGAAATTGACCAAATATCCGTTCCTCAAGTGTCTGAATGCAGTTTCTGTTGATCAGATTGAATGGAAGTACCAGAACATGGAGTTGGCCTAAGTTCTGACAAAGAACATTCACGAATAGTCAACAATTTGAACCAAATGTTTTGAGGCACATATTTTATAAGTCTCAGCTATCAGCTTGCAAGCCATTCGGCCAACTTCGTCTCAGCCAACAAAAAGGAAGTGGCTTGTCTTCTATGATCCCGAATACCGACCCCCGACCTTTCAGCGCAACAAACCGCTTAAACAGGTAGCCAATGAAATATTTCCATCCCTGGAATGAAGTGCAAAGCAGAGGAAGATGTTGGAGAGAAGAACCCAGTTGAACGGCAGAAGTCTGCTCCCCAAACGCGCCCCTGGAAGAAAAAGAACCCTGAAGGTCGCGTAGGGGGTTGTGCTCTGGTAGCAAAGCCGTGTAGAGTATTTGTACTACGTAGCGGTACAACTGCGGCCAAAGGCGCAGATGCAGACAACTTTAATCTCAAGTATCATTGTTAACCCATCAAATGATGAAAGAAGAGGGGTGGATATACTGTAAAGACTCGCCGCAGATTGGGTTTGAATGCCCGAAACAAGATTCATGTCGCTGATCACGACGATGAGGATGGCCGGGAGATCCCGACACTAATGCGGAAGAGTACAAACAATTTCAATGAACTCGGGGATAGTTATGATAGAAATACTCACAGGGAGGATTGTTGGTGTAGCTGAGCACAAGCCCAAGCCACACAAGCCCGTCCCACCCAATTCAAACTCCGCTAAGCAGTGCAAGCCATTCGGCCAAGCCACTCGGCTAACTCTGCGCCGATTTCAGTCCTCAAACTGTGTACTTGATGCTTCTCCTGGCATTGTTATTCCATTCTTCGAGATGACCCATCCACGGGATCGCTTCTGGCCCTATTCCTGCATCCGGCGTGTGGTACTGCCCCCGATCAGGCCGCGTACGGCACTGCCAGTCCCCCGTCTGCATACGAGCCAAAGATTAATGGTGCTGATGTCACTCCCTCTAGGAGGGCCGCGCAGGCTGAAAATCAACCTAAGGTTCAAACCAATGGCAGGATGATATAGAGCAGGTGATCATAGGTTACTTCTCATAAGATGAGAACCCCCGTAAAACCGTCACTTTCAACCTATCAATTATCAACCTAGCATAGTATAATGCAGCCTCATCCTAGATACTACTGAATACCACAAGAGTGTTGGATGATACAAATGAGGAAATATATTGACGTATTTATGGAACATTGTATATACGGATTCACGTCCACGTCCAACAACTGCAAGGGCCAAGGGCTGCTTGGCGTTTAACGGCGGCGCACGGAGAATCACGAGAGGCCCGCGGGTAACAGCAGCGGGGATGGTTCGTCCCGTTCGCCCTCGTTCGCTTCGGCAGCATGGGTGGCGGCAGGTCCGTGCGCGAGCACATCGGGACACTGAGAAGTGACACGAGCGGCGATGCAGAGGCATCCTACGATGCGCGGAGCGCCAGCGACGCTGGTGCATGGCTCAGTCGGTCTGCCACCTATTACCTGTTGACATCGCACGTAACGCACCAGGGTAATTGGACCTCTCGCGTGGGGTGAAGGGTACTCCTTCGGGGATTGTAGCCTTCCAGGTCATACGATCTATCCCTTCTACGACCACCCACAAGCCATTTATTCGAGTGTCGACCGCATTGTCGGCCCCTCCACCACCGAGCCCCGCAGTCCGCAATTTCGGCCTACCTCACACAAGGAAATTCTGCCGAGTCCTGTGCGTCACTTTCACTTCATCGATTGGCCGGCCTGCTGTCACGAACGTATAGTTTGATTTCCACCCATGGGACAAGGTGACTACTTGCGCCCTTAGTTTCGTTGATGATCACCCCCGGGGCCAGAGCAGACACGATTAAACCTTCTGTGTTATTCACCGATTTCTTTACCCAGCTCGCCATCTCTCTCTATATTTGTGTTCGAGTCTCCTCCAACCTCAGTTTCATGCAGGTCACCCGCGCAACCCAATTTTTCGACGAGACCGTGATGGTCCCCACCCAAGGGGTACCCGTCGGAAGATGCCGAGACACCGGCTAATAGGGTAGGGTGGGTCCAAGGTCTCTTAATTCACTTTTTGGAATTTGTTCACGACGCTGTGAAATTGCGTTTGAAAAGGTCAAAAAAAAAAATCGGGTTTTTCGGCCCACATTTCTGGACTGGGCGACATTGATAATGAAAGCCGGAACTGTGCCGTATCTGCAGAGAGGGCTGAAACTGGTTGAAACTGCGGGTGAAAATGCTAGGTTTGGGGCGGTTTGGGTCCAATTCCGTGAGAAAATTACCCGATTCGGCTCGCTTAGGCTCGGCTAACCTCGACTAATAGGGTGGGTGGGTCTGGCGGTCGTTAATTCACTTTTTGTACCGGATTTTTGTTGCGGGTACCCCTTGTCCCCAGCCCGTTTTCTGGCCAACGATGAAATGCCCCGAGGACTAAAAGGGAATCCTAATCCAATAGTCCTACTAGTCCCTCCCTACTAGTCCCTCAGTTGTTGGGCGCTCGAGCGATCCGCGGCACCCTGTCCATGTTAACGTTATATTCCGGCACCTCTGGACTCGGGTGCGGTGAGAATCCCCCCTTGCATTCTTGCCGCCGTCGTCGGTAGTATAGCGCTGATTGACTCCAGTCAGGGCCTGGCCGTCGACGTGGACCAAACTCAGGGAATTATCTACTTTCTCGGCGAGAACCATTAGCACATTCCTTTCTCCTTTGTCTCATATTCAACCCTGCTGATTCGTATCGTCCCCTCCTATCAGTTGATTCCGTTGTCGCGACCTCCGCATCTCGTACTACATCCCTATCTTCTCCTTCGTCGTGCTAGTGTCGTGCTCCAGTAAATTTTGGTTCCGGAGGTTGCCATGACACGTACCCACTGCCACTGGTTGGCGAAACAAGACTCATATACGGTCTCCATACCTATCTCCATCTTCGACATGGCGCGCATATGGTAGTAACCAGGCGACTTGATAGGGGAGGGACGTCGTGAATTAATATCCCGACTTCGTTTTCCGGCTCACATATTCCCTTGAACGATGAGTGGGCCAGTCTGATTTGATTCGGAACATGTTGAACTGATACTACATCCATAAGTATCTCACTGCACCTATATATATGTAGGACTTTACGCAGGACATTTCGCCCCTGCGGCAGCGGGTTGATTTTGTTCCGTCGGTTTCCAGGACAGCACAGCACAACAACAAATTCACAATCATTTCAACCAGATCCTGGGCCCTTTCGTTTTATCGAGGGAGGACAGATGGCCCGACGCAGATACATCTCATATATGGTGACTTTACTATTATACACGACACACAGACGACCAGTGATTTTGGATGGTGGATATACAGGTGTTACTTCACTTTACTTTGCTGTTTATGATACACGGCGCTATGCTACAAATACAACAGGGGTGGGCGCGGTTGATTCAATATTGATCGTGATTGCAATATAGGTCGTGCCGATGGATAGTTTGGCGGGCAAGATTTGGTAGGTACAATGGTTAAGCGTTCGAGATGTATACGCCGGAGGACAAGAATATGCGAGTGGCGAAGGAAGGATATGGAATGGAGTGTGCTAGCGGCGTTCGCTGCGCACGTCGCTCTCGGAGTACCCTTTCTGCACACTCGTGACAGGGCTCCACGTCGACAAGGGCGAGAGCGACGCGGACTGTGGCGGCGATGGCGCAGGTGAGAACGCGAGCTCGACCGAATACGCAGAGGAGGGCGTGGTGGGCGAGTACGACGCGCCGGAGGAGACGCTCCACGTCGCGCTCTGCGGCGAGGTCGGCGAGAATGGGTACGAGGAGGAGGGGTGCGGCGGGAGCGACAGAGGAGACGGGCCGTCGCCGTATCCCGGGGTACCGTGGTTGCGGAAGTGCCGGCGCATGTTCGAGTTTACGTTGAACGCGCGGCCGCAGTTGGGGTGTGGACAGCGGAACGCTGGGGAGAATTTAGTGCGTCGTTCATTGGAATCATGTGAAAAAATAAAATAAAGATAAAGATAAGAACGAAAATAATTTGAAAGCGAGGAAGGAAATGATAAGACCAAAAATTCAAAGAATGACACTCACGTGTAGCGCCCGTGTGGGTGTTGACATGGATTCTGAGGCTGCTCGGGCGATTGAACCGCTTCGAGCACGTCAGGCAAACATGCTTCTTTCCTTCCTCGGCTACTCCCTCTTCGCCATCCGCACCATCTTCCGCATCCGCCATTTCGGCGTCCCCATCTGATGAACCTGAGGATGAATGACCAGACGAAGGCCGCGTGCGCACAGTCAAGTCGGATCGCCGCCCAGTTGGACGGCTGGACGCAATGTGTTGCAATGATGCACCGCGGGGATCGCTTTTTAGGACGTCAAAGGAGAACGAATGCTGCGGCTGGGGTGGTACAAAGTGGCTGTGAGGCTGGAAGCTGTCCATGGGAGCGGGCACGGGGGCATGGGAGCGTGGCATGAGATGCTCCGGGAACATTTCATGGATGCTGGGGAGGACGATAGACTGAGAATACGAGGTTGAAATTGAAGCCATGGTGAAGTAAGAGCGAGTGGAAGCGAAATGGTGCAGGGTGGCGCGCTATAAATGCGAGGCGAGTAATGGGATATTCTCGAAGAGAAGCTGACAGTAAGACGGGTGTTTGTGTTCTTATGTAGGGGGAGATGCAAGTAAAGGGAAGGGAAGGACGAGTATAGACGCGGCTGCCCTTTTGCCGCGGAGTCAATCCGATTCCTTCCGATTCCCCCGTCAAATCAACATGCGCCACATCGGGCGATCTGCGTCCGCGTCCAAATGGATTTACTGCCAAATGGACTTGGGCGGTTCGATATCATTACCCCGACTGTCAGGCAAGTCAGTGGCTGCCTGTTGGCTGCATGAGTCTCCCAACCGTCTTGCTCGCACCGCGGACACCTTCGTTAACTGTGAGAACTCGAGCCAATCGATTGCGGATGATCGACGTGCAGGACGTACACACGCCAATTAACGCAACTATCAAAAAAATTGGAATTACTTCGGCGCCGGTCGTCGGGTAATTTCCGAGGGGACGTGTACACTGTAGGGACGTGTTCACGGCCAAATTACGGCCGTCATATATTCAACAGGTCTCGGGCAGATTGTCCCAACTGTCAGCGCTGCCATGGCGACGTGCATTCACTTTGAGGCGCCGCTGATATATCTGTATGATCTTGCCGCTCAGAAATTCACAATACAGGAACGAGACAGGAACGAGACAGAGTCCACGCCCGCCGAGTCCTAATCCGGCCCGTCGGTCCATCATGCATCTCATCAAGGACATTGCTACCACGTTGATTTTTTGAACATGGGCGAGGGGAATTCAGCGGTTGGTTTCTCTCCTTTTCTACCAGAGTATCAAATCCTCTTACAGCCGTTTGCATAATTGATGACAGTAGCTCAGAAAAAAAAGAAAGAAGAGTTTTGATGCCGGAACTTGTTTTGCTCATTTCTCCTTCATTTCTTGTCCGATTAGGCTGAAAATAGGGGGGATCGAGAGGGTTTCTCAGGGCCTTCATAACAATACCATACTCACCTCCCAATTCACAGATTCAAGCTTGATGGTTTTTCCCTTGTAATCAATGGATTTGATGGATGTCCAACTTTATAACCTACATATCTCCTTCATTTCTCAACGGAATTACATGAAACTGGGCGCTGATTAAAACCCCAATTCACCTGAATCTTCTATGTGCCTTTGGACTGGCATTGGCCCTCATCCTCCGGTGTAATGTGTGATTATGTTGGGAGGGGTTATAAACAGACTCAGGTAAATTCACCATTGCACACAGTCACCTTTATTTATGTACTGGCAAAGCATCTGGTGGCAAATTGGGGCTTTCAAACGCACCCACCCACATGTAATTTCGTTGAGAAATGAGGGAGATAGGTGTATTATAAAATTGGACATCCATTAAATTCATTGATCACAAGGGAAAAATCATCAAGCTTGAATCTGTGAATTGGCTGGTGAGTATGGCATGGTTGTGAAGGCCTTAAGAAACCCTCTCGATCCCCTATTTTCAGTCTAATCGGACAAGAAATGAAGGAGAAATGAGCAAAACAAGTTCCGGCATCAAAACTCTTCTTTCTTTTTTTTTCTTGGCTACTGTCATCAATTATGCAAACGGCTGTAAATGCCTTCTCAAACCACGAAAAGGCAGAAAAGATGTACGGAAATTCCAAAAACGTGGCCCCATCACCGACCGCAAATCTTCTCCTTACTGGGCACGCGGCAAACTCGTCATTGTTACAGTCTCATTGTCAATGTTACAAATCAACGCAAATCCCATGCATTTTGAAAAGGTGTTTCAACAACATCAGACCCCCATCCGCGTAGACGGGTAAACGGACGCGAAAAGGCAGGCCTGGATTTGATGTTTTTAAAACAGGGACGTTGATCTGGAGAAGGCGATTTTGAAACGGGGTACCTGGACAGTGGATGTTTGAGATTGTGTAGACCCGGCGGAAGTATCTTCCGTATTACATAGGGTGTTTCATAATTAAATTTTGTGCACCCCAACTTTGCACCCCAACTTTGCCCCCCAATTTCACGCCAAGTTGGGGCACAAAAAGAGTTGAGGCACCGATTTGGATGTCGAGTCGGGCTCCGGACCACACCTCGACCTCGAACTTCAACCCCCCCCCCCAATGCCTTAACTTTGCCCCTCCGATTTCGTCCACTGGTTGCAAAGTGGTTGTGCTTCCCGGGGCACAAACATGACGGAGATGGGACTAAGTCGGGTACAAAGTTGGGCACCGAGTTGGGGCTTGAACTTTCAATTACGAAACACCCTATTGGCGAGTTGACTGGGCCGTTGAGCTGATCAAAGAATCCTCAAACGACCCAGTCCTCTTCAGCACAGGAAATTCCCACAGAAAAAGGAAAAGATTCTGGCTATACCCATATCGAGTCCCCGAATCGAACGACGTCTTTCTGATCACAAAGGCAAGTGCAACAGACCCATATTTAACGGATGTGCACCATACACCAGCACGAATTTTCGCTCTTGTAATGGTACTTCCATTTGATGGCTGAATTAAGCGGGTTTACGCAGGTTCGACAAGAAAAGAGGCTGATCGAATATAAGCGCAAGTCATGCCCCCGACTCGAACGGGATCCTTCTGCTGAATATTTCTTCAACAGACTGGCATGCCAATCGACGCAGATGTGCACAATACACCAACATGACTTTCCCTGGTGGTACAATGTTGCTTCGACTTATCTTCAGTACATCCTTGCACAGCGAAACAGAAGAACAAAGTCCCGAAATCTAAACCATGTCATGCCCCCGAATCGAACAGGTTCTCACACGCACCCCAAGTAATCACCGTACACCAGTATGACTTCCTCCTGTTATACTGGTACCTGTACTTATAGCACTGAAATCAAAATGTCTATGCACGGTCAACAAACAAACTAGCAAGCTATGCCCCGAAATGAACAGGGTCCTTCAGTCCAGTAAGTACGCAGTTCAGAATACGAGATTTCACACAAATGTTCAGCATGATTCCCCCATCCCAACGGTACTTCAACTTATGCTGCCAAATTCAGGACAGCAGATTCATGCACGGGAACATCAAAATGTCAGAACTTCAAACCACGAGATCCCACCGGCTCGAACGGGATCCTTCTGCTCAACTTCTCATGAAACTCCTATTTTACGAGAGATGTGAACATGACTTTTCCTTCGTATCATGGCCCTTGGACTTGTGCTGCTGAACTCCGTAAATCCTTGCACAGCGAAACAAAGAAAAGAAAAGAAATCGGATTTCTTGCGCGCTACGGCCGAACAAAAATATCTTGCTTAATGCATCAACGGGGTTATCCTGTCCCGGTTCAGGCCAGGGACCTCCTGCGAAAACTCCCTGGATCTACGACGGACGCGCATCGGGAACCAATGGGAGGCTTCACCAGGAATACTGCGACAATAAATGAACCAACGACCACAGTTCCCTTGAGACGGGTGGCAGGCGGGCTGTGTCGATTTTGATGGGAAGAATAGAACTTGTCGGATGGAACGAGTCCCTCCGGAAACGTGATAAGGTTCATAGAACGACCTAAATTTCTGTGTCCTCATCGGGACCTCGAGGTGCAGAATATGGGGGCAACAGGACTGGCGCCCGAGATCTTCTCCTCGGAACTGTCGACCGAGTAAATGAGCATCATGGGATTCGAAGACAGCCGGAAGCAAACCAGAATCCCGCTGTGATAAAAACGCGGCCAAGTCGCGGCGATTGAAACCAAGGAGCGCTAATATCGGACGGTGCGACCTAACTTGCGGAGAATCTCCACGAATCTGGTTGGGCGTGCGGTCTGACCTATGTCCTCGTTCTTTGTTCTATTCTGGGCCATTGGGATCCACGCTGATTGTCGTTTGTTGCGGAGAGTCCGGATTTTCGCTCATTAATTGAACGCCGGCGGGGAACTTGGTGAGACATCTCCTTTGACGTTCGAAAACGCCGATGCTTAGAAGCGAGATGGCCGTAAACTGCCGTTAAGTAACGTCTTTTATCTCTTGAAGGATTGGCGCGATGATCGTGAATTCAACGTCGGCGGTATTTCGACTTGGCCGACGGCACACGTACGAACTTGATTTGGTTGAAGCGTCTGTCTACGAGAGATTAACGGAGAGAGGAGATCCAAAAAATGAAAGATCGGTATATCTAACCAGAGAGAACTCGGGAAACCCAAGACGTCCAAGTGGAAACGGAGGCGGAGGACCGACGAATAGAAGGCCAGAGGAAACATCGTCAGTATGCGTTACTGCCATGAGGAATTACCGAGCTAAAGATGTGTACTAATAGCCCATTAGACCATACAGAAACCCGAATTTGCCGACTGAGATGATATGGGCTGGTTCAGGGTATTGACCCAAGGGGAAGAATCCCATATTTGACCCGGTTGAATAATAGACTATAATAGACAGTAATATGAGTTCTATGCGGGAAGTTAGGATCGCCGGTCGGATACTCATATGGGCAACGCGGGGATGCGACTACCTACGGCACGGATTGAGGTATACCCCAGTCTTGATGGAAGCATCACTTGACAGATGAACGGGCAATGACCGAGCTAAGTCCGGATTTGCGTGTCGGAGGTAATTTAGGGAATACATTGCTAGGACCAAAAAGTATAAGGAATGCACTCGTAGTGCAGCCTGTAATCCGGCGAACACGCTGTATGTACCCGACGGCCCGGGGTCATCTGGTCCATAGATTGTCTGTGTGCTCTAGGGACGGGAATGTTCGACCCCAAAAGGTACAAGGGAATGGAGTGCGACCTGTAATTCGGCGGGCACGGTGTACCGGGGACCCGTGACTCTGCGCCGATAGATGACTGTATTCTGTTATTGGATGGAGAATGAAAAGGCCCGAGCATGAGGTCATGACAGACGGTGACCGGGCTGAAGACTGTTAGTTGGGTCGGCACGCGACTTTACTTGGACTTGAGGAGATTTTCCCCACCAAGGAGATCCGCCACCAGGAATCCACTTAGACAAACGGCGTATGGACATCCAACTCGAATGAAAAGGAGTGGCCGCCGGCCGGCTTGATCCGCCCTTGATCGGATCCCAGCGTCACGGGTTTCTTTCCGTCTTCACCGCCACTTCGTACTTGCCGTCAGGTCAACGTCAGGTCTCACCTTGCTCCTAGGTCGCCTGGCTTCCAAATGTAGTACTCATCCTCTTCTGGGTCACTGGCGCGTGCACGAACCTTCCAAGGCTGCCGTTCACTTGAGTTCGCTGTGCGTCGCGACAGACCCTAGGGTTCCTTGAAGGCTAACTTCCTTCGGAAGGCCTTTTTTGTGGAACTGTTTGGGACGGGGAACGACTTGTAACCATCTCTCAATGAAATCCCCGAACTACCCGCGTTCATAAAACCGGAAATGGGATGTTCCATCTCACGCCTCCCATTTGCCCAGGAGGACTGGCGCCGGACAAGGAACTACGAATTCTCGGCGAGATGGGTCGAGTCCATGCTCAGGAGCATCATCCTATTGGTTCCGGGCCGTCTCTGCTACACGAAATGAAAAGTCCCGACGGCTGTCGTTCGTTCCGTCGGAGGCTGTTGGGTGTGATTAGCTCCCTCGACGGCAGATCCTCAGCACTCGCTCTCCTTGGTTGCTTCCCGCGGATCCCTATTTATGGCCGGTGGCGCGGATCCTTCCGGCTCTTCTTTGGCTTCTTCGTCCTCGCACAAGGGTCTATGATACATGTGCTCGAGAATTCAAAAGTTTCAAAGAGCTGCCTCTTTGTCCGCGGGGACGAGCAAATTTTCCACCTTCCATCTATCGGACCGCATAAAAATATCCAGGATTGAGAATTAGGATTGAAGCACGTTGATGACTTCCTCAGGTTCTGGTTCTTACCCAACACTTTTCACTGGTGGGAGATTTGCGGCTCGAGCTTTCCATTCCAATTTGACGGTGCCACTCCTCTCGGTTCCACACAAGGCCACGTGTGTCAGTGGGATCGCCGTCTTATAATGATTGAAGGTGTAGGATCGTCGGTCCAGAAGCGAACAATAGAACTCGCGCGCAATCCCCTGCAGAAATCTCCATCTCATTAATCGCGTCAGGAATGAGTGTCGTGCGTCACTCATCTTTTCTCTCCGGCCTATTGCTAATCTTCAGTGGATTTAGACGGAAACATGCGGCGTTCCTGCAGTCTGGTTCATGGATAATCTATGCATGCCCTTTGCTTCTCCCGTTGATAGATCGTCTTCGATTTAATACTTCGTAATACAGGAAACTATCCTTGCGGCGCAAGACGGCGAACTCAAACCCAGGCGTCTGGCCAGAGGAGGCCAAACCTGGAACTCCGCGTTAACTCAGCTCCACGACAACTGGACAGCTGATCGCCAATCTACAGTGCTCCGACTGATTTGCTGTTAGAATACTTGTTTGTTTCCGCGTGCTACGGCATCAATTGATTGTCGTTTGCTTGCGTCTTGCGTCCATCTGTGTCCGTGTCCGTGTCCGAGCGAGGCGCCACTAGCGTTCTCATGTCCGAGCCGAGTCGCCACTAGCGATCTCATCCATATTCCCCTATACTTCTCACAGGTTATGGGCCCCGAGTGCTTCCCCCCTGCCTCTAATTTCTTCGCACTTTTCGCATTCCATCGACACGTCATCCGATCATTTTCCACGCTTCCGACTTTCTCCGCGACGTGTCATCCATTTTGGTCATCCCCATCATTCCTTTCACCCCGTCATTTCCCGAGCTATCGGCTTCTTCCGCATCATCGGTGTAACGGACGCCTACATCATTCAATAATAACGAACAGAAGTTCCACAGCGTCATTGGCATCCTTTCCTCCCATCCTGTGACAGGAATTTGTTCTGCTACATGGGAGGTTTGGAACACCAGCCACGACGCCGTGGAGTTTCCGTTCGGGTGGGAGAAGGGTTTATGATCCTTTTGGTTTAGCCAATTTCAAGTTGACATGGTTCATGGTGTTTTTGGTCTTGTGCAGGCATTTCCGACTTGCCTGTGCACAAGAGTTTTGGTTGATGAAGAATATTTGATGCGGACTAGCTTCAATTACGCTCACATCATGCACCTCCTCCTCGACTACAACATGTTCATTTGCTTTGGATTTCCCTTCACTTGACCTCGACATCGACTTCACGCCCGATTTCAACGCATTCAAGTTCAGTGCCTCTCCATTTGATGGACTTTGGTTTGGGTGGGAGTTTCGGTCGAAGCGGTGGGAGTTGTTGGTTCTTTTATCTATTATCTTTCTTTGCCTTGCACGCCTCATCAGGTGGGAGTGTTAGAATACTTGTTTGTTTCCGCGTGCTACGGCATCAATTGATTGTCGTTTGCTTGCGTCTTGCGTCCATCTGTGTCCGTGTCCGTGTCCGAGCGAGGCGCCACTAGCGTTCTCATGTCCGAGCCGAGTCGCCACTAGCGATCTCATCCATATTCCCCTATACTTCTCACATTTGCAGCGACGTCACTTGACATGCTCCTGGCAGCGGCGCACTGAATTCCGACAGAATAAAAACATTCCCACTGACCGATGTCAGTAAACCCTTGTTCTTCATTTAATTTGTTGAATTAGGAGATCCGCGGTGCGTCTAGTATTATAAATGGCGAGCCACCATGATTGCAGGTGGCGGCTGGTGACAGGAACACTAGGCGCCCCTCTGCGCCCTTGAATCTACCCACGGGATGAATCCGGGCGGCCGTTGACGACCTGTCTGGAATTAAGACTATCGTCTCGACACTTCGCACAAGCCCAGTTCCTCCTTGCCTGGGCCCTTCCTCGTGAATTATTTTTTCAGCGCGCTGTCTTGTCTAGAACAGATGTCCGGACCGCCGATCCGTACCGCAAATCATTCCGTCCTGATTGATTTGTAAGTACCCCGCAGTGAACAATTGAAGTGCACATATGACAATGACAGCGGAAATAAAATCGGCAGGCGAGTCAAGTTCCGCCGCTGTGCTCGTGGACGCCGGACCCTGATATTTACCAGAATACTAGCCGGATAGGGTCAATCAGGATTTGCAGTCCGAGTGCATTTTTCGATGGGGCGGGGTATGGCGGGGTCCCGATTCTCTGCAGGCCTGGACTTCCTCACCTGGCCGGAGATCCCTCGATGAACATTCCGAGTGCATTCCGTCGGGCATTCCGCACGGATTCCGTCGGCGCGCTCCGGGCCTGGGTGTGTCTGTCGACCCACTTTCCACTGAAGCTGGCGGAATGAAGTAAATGAGGAGTGGGCCGCCAATCCCACACCCACGCCACCACATCAATGGTTTGATGAACGTGATTTTACCGCCGTTGGCTCAGGATCCGCGCACCACTCCCGCCTTCTCGCGCCCCATCCATCGTGATTGCCTCCCTCGGTCCTCAAAATTCAATGGTATCTCGCTACCTATCATGAATTTCGTGCGTCTCATGAATCCATATATCATGCCCGAGCGCTGCCCACGCTTCCATCATCCGCGCGATCTGGTTCTCGGGCGCCCATTCACTCAATCCCTCTAGGTGCCTCGCTCCCCGGCCGCCCTGGGATTTCATCTACCTCTTCCTGGCCCGCAATATCACCACGATGCGGTTGCTATGATACCGCCCTTCTGCCGCCATAGGATACAGTACTCGGCGCGGGCGAGGCGCGGGTCGTCTCGGTCAGTGTTCTTACTCAAAATCACGCGACGCGGCGTCCCTCGCCGCTGGACGACGGGCTAATACCGTGTTGCATTCATTTCCAACGATTTCCCCAGATATTAATCACTGAAGTCGGAAGAAGCGAGAAATCCCGGGTCGACCCTTGAATTTGTGCACGATCCGCACTTCTATTCAACTGCACGGAATGCGATCATCGGCGCTACATATTTCGGTCATGCATTCCCTCCACGCCCAATGTCAACTCTACCTTTGTCCCTCCCCTGAATAGCTTGGCGGCGGGCGGGTTTTCCGCTATCGTAAGCGTCTTTGTGAGAAGTGATAAGGATCTGTGTGGAATGCCAACGTCGGGCAATCCGGCGTTGTTGAGGGATGAATAGATACAGTCAGCATCCATTAATTCTCAAGAATACGGCATGCTGAATTATATACACAGTTGCGCTACCTTTTCAAGAATTTTACCGATGGGTCGGCCAGTCCACTCAAAATTTTCCTGAGGGCCGAATTTGGTCGGGGGTCCGCTGGGGCGAAATCTGGATCCCAATGGAAGGAAGGGAGTGAATTATACTGACGTGGTCCCATGATTAGAACGAAATGGTGAGGGCCCACATCGAATCGAGTTTTACTGAACATGTCCCACGGGGAGGGAAGTTTGAGGTAATAACGGGCCTGTGATGGAGATCCTGGCGGACACATGTTAAACATTCGTCGTGTTCCATGCAGATGCCCTCCAAACTTGAAACGCGTTGACGCAGTTGGAACCGAGTCTATTTGTGTCTATCCGAAGTGGCCACGTCGGGAGACGTCGTCAGTGGACAACTGTGGTCCACGTGTTTATGTTGCAGGGTAGGATTGTTATCCCATTTTGGTCGTCCCCCAAAACTTGAAACGTAATCACGGTGAGAGTCACATTGAATTCAGTTGAGCATATGAAAGTCTCTAATGGACTTGCGCCTAGGTAGGCATTGGGGCCAGTGCAGGCCGCGATGATATTTCTCACTCATTTTTAATTTAATGTAATATATGGAAGGTCTGCAGTCCAATGCAACCTAATGCAACCTACTCCTGGATAACCGAAGAAGTTCGGTCCGTTAAGACTCTGAACCTGACGTGATGGTGATTTCGAGTCGGAAGGAAGGAAGGAAGGAAGTGAATTATGCTGACGCGGTCCCATAATCGGAACTGCCAGTTTACTACGTACGACAGGTAGGACGGATAACCGCCTTTCCAATTTCGGCTTTACTTTTCACCGCCTGTGGTTATAATCCTCTCGGGCACGCGATGTAGGGGCGCGATTCGTCGCGTACGCGAGGATTTACAAACAAAATCCCAGTCTTTTTGAGAGTGAGAAACAAGAGAGGATTGAGGTAAAACGAGCAGTCCCTGTGGATAATATTAAGCCCATTTGTGCCCTGGGTATTTTTCACTGGAGGCCGTCCTGCCGTTCCTGGCACGCGCAGTTTTCTTTGGTGTTTCGGTTAAATCAGAAGCATTGGAGTGATGCGATGGTTGATCCCATCGCGGTTCAAACACAGCATTGCAAGACTGCAACCACATTGTTGTCGAGGTAAATGACAAATGATGATAAATCCTTCTCAGCAAATTAAAATAATTCCGCCGCCAATCCGCCGCGGCCAATTGGTTCGTTCTTCCGAATTGTCTGTCGTCGCTGCCATGCCAACAACAGCATCGAATCTTGAATTTTAGACGCCTGGCAGACAACTGCAGACAATCGGAATTTGGCATGCGCGAGTCTGCGGGGTGTTTGAGACACGAGGCACAATCAATTTCAAAATGTATTGCTAAATTGGCGTATCCACGTCGATCATGTCTAATCGATGGTAGGAAGACCACACGACTTTTTCCTACGTTCACTTCCGCTCGACTTCGATAAACTCAAAGTCTATGCTGGATAGCGAGCGGGCGCTGTACCGCGGTGCGGCCAGCACGGGGCGGGACGGTATACACTTGGGTTGCCGCGTTCCTGGGGATCTCGAACCGCATAAGTCCATTTGGCAGTAAGTCCATTTGGACCCGGACGCAGATCGACCGATGCGGCGCATGGTTGATGTGATGGATTGACTCCGCGGCAAAGACAGCCGCCCTTCTCTTCCTTTGACTCTCATCCAGCTACATAAGAACGCGAACACCCGTCTTGCTGTCACCTTCTCTTCGAGAAAATCCGGGGTCTTATTTACTCGACCCACATTTATAGCCGGCGCCACCTTGGTTTGACTGTGCAATTTCGACTCGCTCCACTGACCCACCATGGCTTCAACTTCAAGCTCGTCCATCGTCCTCCCGAGTATCCATGAAATGTTCCCGGAGCATCTCATGCCACGCTCGGCATCTCGCCCGCGTGCCGCTCCCATGCCCGCTCCAACGGCCGGCGTCCTTCCCCGCAGCCACCTTGTACAGTCCCAAGCAGGGCACGCGTTCTCTTTTGACGTTCTCAAAAGCGACCCCCGCGGCGCTTCATTGCAGCACATTGCCTCGAGTCGTCCACCTGGCCGGAGATCCGACTTACCTGCCGTGCGCACGGGGCCCTCGTCTGGCCACTCGTCCTCCGGTTCATCAGATGGGGACGCCGAGATGGAAGATGCGGAGGATGGTGCGGATGGCGAAGAGGGAGTAACCGAAGAGGGGAAGAAGCACGTCTGCCCGACGTGCTCGAAGCGATTCAATCGCCCGAGCAGCCTGAGAATTCATGTCAACACCCATACGGGAGCTACACGTGAGTAGCCTTCATTCCGTATTTGGTGTTTCCATTTCTGCATCGCCCTTCTATTCTCCCTCTCAACTTCCTTTATTTTTATCTCCATTTTTATTATTCATCCAGTCTAATGAGAACCACGTACTAATGCCGCGTTCCAGCGTTCCGCTGTCCGCACCCAAACTGCGGCCGGGCGTTCAACGTCAACTCGAACATGCGCCGCCACTTCCGCAACCACACTAGCCCCGCATTTGGCACTGGGGGCGGCCTTTCCTTCCCCTCCAACGCGTCGTCCCCGATTTCGCCAACCTCACCGCCGAGCGCATCCTGGAGTGCTTCCTCCGCCTCCTCCTACTCCCCGACCACGCCATCCTCCGCGTACTCCTCCCAGGCGGCCTTTTTCCCGGGCCCGTTGCCGTTGACGACGCACAGCCCCCGCGCGTGGACGCCGCCCTCCGCGTCGCTCTCCCCCGTCTCGACGTGGAGTCCCGGCCCTGGCGTTCAGAAGGGCTATTCGGAGAGCGACGTGCGCAGCGAGCGCCGGTAGCGGCCCCCGTGACAGTGCCCACTATCCACTTGCTTGCGTTTATCTTTTTTGCAATAGGCATGCCGTCGTCATATCCCTGCGTATCCATATAGAACGCCGTCTTGTACACCATCCTGCTCCGAGCCCCATATTGAATGGTACCAACCCGCTGGTCGTCTGTATTTCTGTATCTGTAGCGTCGTGTATCATAATACAGTAACCGTATATCTGCCCGTCCATCGAAATAAGAATCATCTTGTCTCGATTAAACATGTCCATGTTCTGGTTGGATCCTTTCTGAGTTGTTCGCCTCGGCGCCGGATTATTATAAATGCTCCAAGTGCTGATAATTATGCAGCCGACTCCTCACCATTTCATCAACTTGACACGGCCCAACATAGCACAGCAAATCACCCCGGGAAATCGACGCTCAAAACTGAAATGAACCTGCAAATCCGATGGCGCGGCCGGGAGAACAAAGTTAAACATAGAAAGGCAACGTTACAAAAAAGCAGCGAGGTGCAGATGCAGTATCAGTTCAACAGGTTCCGAATCAGACTGGTCTGGTCCACTCGTTGCTACCATATGCACGAAATGCTAGTAGAAGAGGCTTCGAAGATGGCGACGGAGACGGTAAATATTTTCTGGCGGGATGAGATCTTGCTTCGCCGAACAGCGGACGGGCAGTGGGTATGTGTCATGGCAACCTCCACTGTGTAATTCTACCTACCTACCTCCCAGAAGGAAAATTTATTTGCGGGGCGTAAAGCAGCAGATAGGGGTACCCGACGTAATGCAGCGAGGGTATAATTTGTTTAAACTCTAGATCTAGCCGACGCGCCGAGCCCATGTCCAGCTCTGTAGCGTACAATGGATACCAAGGCCACACGAGTGGCTCTTGCCTAGAGAGCAGATAATTCCTACGACGGTCACCCCGACCGGGGCCTGACTTGAGTCAATCAGCGCCATACTACCGACGACGGCGGCGGGAAACAGGGATTCTACCACCGCACCCCAGTCCGGCGGCGAGCAGCTGGAATATGACGTTAACATGCACAGGGCGCCGCGGATCGCTCGAACGCCCGCTAACTGAGGAACTAGTGGCACTCGCTACTCATTTACGCTTCCCTTCTAGTCCTCGGCCACTTCATAGTTCCCAGAAAGCAGAGGTGGGGGCCGTCTCGTCGGAAAAGCGGCGGGTGGTTGCAGGAGACTGAAAGTTGGAGGGGCATTGCATGTTGGACGCACGTAGAGGTAAAGGGGACGCGAAGGGAATGAAGAAATCGGTGAATAACATAGAAGGTTTAATCGTGTCCGTTCTGGCCCCGAAGATGATCATGAACGCACGATCCGTGGATTGGCACGCCGCAACTATAACTAACTGCGTAAGTAGTAACCTTGTCCGATGTGCAGGGAATCAAACTATAAGTTCGTGACAGCACACCGGACGGAGTGAAACTGACGCACCGGACTGTACGGAATTTCCTTGTGCGGGGTAGGCCGAAACCTGCGGATTCCCGGCGGGGCGGTGGAGGGGCCGCCATATACACGGACGATTCCAATAAATGGTCTGTGGAGCGATTCTACAAGGTGGGGATCGGTGGGGATTGTTACCGGCGGGGCGACGACGGTCCCCGAAGGCGTACCGGCCTTCATTCCACGCGAGAGGGCCAATGATAAGGAAATTGGCCTGATCCTTTACGTGCGACGGCAACAGGTAATAGGTGGGGGCCTAAGTTTCTATCCCTAATCATCCGGACAGACTAGCCAATGACTACGTTTGGGACGGCGGGCAGGCACGAGGAACGAGCAAGTATTGATTCCGCGTCAGGTGGCATGCGACCCCTCTCTTCCCTTGAAATTGGGTGTTCTACTCCTCGGTATGGACGCATTAGCACCATTAATCATTTGGCTCGTATGCAGATCGGGGATTGGCAGGGTCGCGCGCGGGCTGATCGGCGTAGTTGTGGGCATGACCACACGCCGGATGAAGGAATAAGGCCAGAAGCGATGTCCCGCCGATGGGTCGTCTAGAAGAATAGAATAACAAAGCTAGGAGAAGCACCACGGACATAACAGGAGGAGAGCACTGAAATCGGCATCCCGGATTCCACTTGACTCTTGGGTACAATGCTTAGTTTCAATTCCCAGATGCTCTGGGCGCGTAAATTGTAGCCGTGATCAGCGTAGGCATTAACGCAGTATCAATATTAACGTTAACCTTTTGCTTTGTAGCGTGAAGAAAATAACCTCGACATGCGCAAAGATCCTCTTTGTGCAACGATTCTCCGGACTGGACAGCAGGCAAGGCGCTTGGTGAAACTGGCTATATCTGCAATAACCCCCTTGTGAGGTCATCCGAAAGGCAGAGAAGTCACATCAACTTACCTTCAATCGAACTTCCGCGTCTGTCGATGTATCTTGTGGAGATTGGTAATTAAATATATTGACGGAAAGATCCCTGAAGTCCAGTGCCCCGCGCAGAGAGGCAGGCGTCGAAGTTCGTTCAATGTGTTCAATATTGCGCGCCCCCGCGAGAAGTTCACAACACAGACGGTCGAAAGAGATTTCCGACATGATAGTGCTCGAGAGGCACGAGTTTCTGAATCACATACCCCCACGACAGAATTTCCAGAGAATCAGAAACACTCGGAGCCACGGATGAAAGCTGACTGTGGGAGATACGACCCGTGTCTGAGCATGGGTGGAGGACTGGCGCGTGAGGGCATAGGTGCCACAGTTCCGCATAAGGCACGGATTGTCGGTGGAGTTCGGTGGTGTTGACCCTTGTACCCGAGTCCAATGTGTACTCCCGTCTAGAATCTGGACGAGTTGGGTGCCATATGTCAACCTTCGACGGTACAGATAACCTTTACCTCTGTCAAGGACCGATAACACCCGGCGTTAGATGTATGGATCAGCTGAGAGAATCTGGATTGGCGTTCAAGTCTGGCCTGTCTCCATGGGCGCGGCTCGTTTCCGTGCTGTTGGGAAAAGAAGAAAATAGTGGCGCCCGAGTATCATCAGCAAAGGGTGATATTCGGTATGGGTGGTGACACGATCCGCTTGTTATCGGGACCCACCCATTGCTGTTATCACTAAACGGAGCAAGAGTACGCATGGAGGTCCGGGAGAATCTGCTGCATCGGGGATGGCACAGAGATACCTAGGACCCGGAAATCGTATCATGCGCAGGTGACCAAAGACTGGGGGGACAACGGCATGCGCAGGATATGAAAAGGGGATTTGTGTGTATACCGGATGACATGCTGCGCAACGGTGTCTTGTGGCCTATTAGATTTATGTGCAAGCTCAGACAAAAGGGGAGGAAATACACCGCGACGTGGGATTTTTCGTCGGGGTTTTCGGTTACATGGGCGCTGGAAGCCCTTGGAAGCCTTGAGCCCGAAGTAAAGTCGGCGCCGTAAATCACCGACGAACGGTCTCGTCCAAGTAGAAGACGCAAGTGACAGGCGTCATCCAGAGACACTGTCGCACAGCTCTTATAGTTCATGGAGCCTTCCAGACAGTCCCCGTCAGAAATCCAAGGGCGGCGACCTGAGTGGCAGTGACAAGGATAATCCCCCGCACCAGTGGCAGCAACACAGGGCCGTATTTGTAATTTTCTGTGGAGCCGCAGTCCCCCGTCAGAGCTCCCGTGTCAGAGCCAAATTGGTCGAGGAGAACATGGACGTCGAGAGCAAACTTAGTAGTGGTTTGCAACGGTACTGATTTCAAGCACGAACAATTACAGCATAACAATGTAGCACTGCACTTCCTCTTGACTTCCTCCCATCATGTGCAGCACACCTTGTTTGCACATTACGCACACGTCTGGCTCTGGATTCAAGTGGAATCGTAGCCATATCTTGTGAAATGCTGTAGGTTATCAACCGAAGTTTCGACGACCATTGAGGCCGGACTTGAATTCGACTCCGCATTATACATAGTACCAACTTCCTCCCTCGTTTCTCGTTCTGAACCTCTCAACCGGCAATCATAACCAAACGAATCTCGCAGCATTCCTTTGAGCTGAGCTCTATCTTGACGAGATCGGGCAAAGATCGGGGGCGGATACATTATTTTCCCACGGATATTCGGCATCTAGCGGCCGCAGTTATCATATCTCGCTAAATTTTTTGCAGACGACCGTCCTCCTTATCGCATACGGGCTACCGATTTAGATGGCCATTTTTCTGAACCGCCTTGAGCATAAGGAATAAAAGTGTTTCTGATGCGCATCGAAATTGGTCGGAAATTGATGGCAACTTTTGCCATTATTGATCGCATTCCGCTGGTATGTAGTTCATCAGTTGCTCAGATTGGGTGAATCTTGCGGGGAGAATGATACATATTTGTACTAGCTTTACACATTGGGCTCTTCTTCTTGTCTGCATGAGGCAGAAGCAGCTTGTATGGGCGAAAAGGGCTCCAAACTAGGTAAATGTCCGCCTCTTGGAGACCTCATTCGACCTCTCCGCGGCCAGGAGCGTGACCCGAGCTAATTTTGCATAAGCTTGATGTTCATGCAATCGAAGGGGTCACAAAGCAAGAGGTTAGCAATAGTAGAGCTGCGCTGATCACGGCTACTTACTTGCTGGCCGGAAGGGAGATCACAGCGCTCTTGATCTAACTGTTTGGTTCACAATGGTCGACGCTATCCATCTCCCTTTGCACGACTTTCCCCTGTGAAATTTTTATCACCGCTTCGGGGAGCATCGGCTAGTCGCATCTCCTGCAGCATGCAATCCTGCTCCACATTTGCCGTGCCGATCAATCAGCCTATGGACCCGCCAATCCCCAATTTACATGCGAGTTAAATAGAATTAGATCATTGATGACCGCAATTCCACGCCGATTTACACCGATGACTAGAACGACCTCGAGGGCATTCCAGACTTCCTCCTGCGTGCCGGCAGACCATCGAAATGATCTAACCCATTTCGTTCAGCGCCAGATAACACGCCGAGGGTGTCTGCTATAGACAATTCGAAGGTCTTCTGGCTTTTCTGCTTGTCCCTGGGCTCCTTGAAGTGTAGATACACCCTAGTTGACAGCTACGACAGAAATCATGGACGCCTTACCAAACATCAGCCCAGTTCTGCCCAGGTCCTGCCAGTGTCATACAGTTAGTTCCACTTTCGTTTGCTCTGATTTTTAAAGTGCCGCAGGCCCCGGGACCACGAACGCACTCCGCAGAGTTCGGTGAGTCACTTTCACTCTTTCGATCTCCCAGGAGAACTCAACTTATAGTTTGATTCCCACAATCCTCGGATCAAACCGATATCATTTCCGCTGATGATTGTCCCTCAGATCAAAGCCCCTCGAACTTGAAATCATCCGATAATTCGCCCCCACCTTAACGAAAATCACCGATGGAGTAAGGGATTGACTGCTCGAGGACAAGAAGACGATCACCAGATACAGATGCGGGGCGATCCGCGGACCTACGCCAACGGGATCTGCCCTCTAGGCTTCCACCACGTCGGATGTGGGGATCTCTTCCTCCCCGCCCTCGCCGGTAGTATACCTTGATTAGCTCACATCAGGGTCAGATATGGATACGTATGCATCAAGTCGCGCAGGGTCTAGACGTCGTTTGCAACTCGTTTCTGGACGTCTCGGGCGGTCTCGGGGCGTTGACACCTGCGATGGCTTAATTTCCGTGCTGTCATGTGTATAGGCTTGTATGAAACCTGGGATAAAAACCCGTTGGGAGCCCAATGCCAGATCTCGAGGATCAGAAACAAAATTCTCCTCGATTTCCGACCACTAGTCTTCTTGAATATTGTACGAGCCTGTAGGGGAGCAAGATCACGGTTGAGGGTTGTTGCCCAAAAACTAAAAATCGGCTGGGCCCCCGAAGCTGTCCAGAAGTGAGGCTTTATGAAAGGACTATCGTCAAATTGATGATGTGCTGCACCTGGAATCAAGTAGGACCATCAGATTGCATCAGATGCATTGCTGACCAGTGGGACTTATTTGAGCCTCTTGAGTTTCTGTTTGCTTCCCACCAAAATAAATTGACATGTGAAGTTAATCCCAGAGTGAGTGCTCAACCAACACCACGTAATCCCCAGTGTCTTAATGGACACAACAGCAGAGTTTTCCACCCTCGTTCCTTGTATACTCTGAGTGGTGGAAAATTCAACATGCAAGAATGAGAAAAAAGAAAGCTTTATAAACTGGATATGTCGAACCCTGAATTGAATGGAGGTTCTCCATGCAGACCCATTCATTGACCTTGTGGGGTACACCCATTTCCATGGTGAACGAAGCCAGAAGATAATCAATGCTCCATGGTTCAATAAATGTGTGGAGTGTTGAAACACTGACTCTAAACACACATGACATGTAACAGAATGGATACCAATGCTTAGAGCACTAATACATACAAAACTAACACTAAACACCAATCCAAACAATGAATGGTGTGAATTCAGGGTTCCAACCAAGTATTTGGTTGACGTTTGAACTAAATATTTATAGCTAATTTTGTGAAAGTACTGAGAACAATCCAAATTAGAGGAAACCAAGAGGTTTTTTTATGTTGTGGGGTGCAGAGTAGGTCCCTAGATATTGTTATCTTTTCAGTGTTCTTGGTTATCCTTATAAGTCTGTTCTGTGTTCTCCCAAATCTGTTTGTCTAAACCCTTATGATTCTGCTCCATGTTCTGTATCCTTAAGATTCTGGCATGCAGATATGATCCAACAACCAACAAATATATTGACCAATAATAACAAAAAAGAACAAACAAGTTTCCAATGGTACTCCAAAGGAGACAAGGGCTCCTAGGTGACAATACCAGCAGAGCTGGATACATTTAGGTGAATTCACTCCCATTCCACTCAGAGCCTGCCTGTATTTATACAAACAAATGACACAACATATAAGACAAATAAGAATCCTGTTTAGATAAATCAGATACTGTTAACAGATGAATTGAAACAGATAATTAAAGATATTGTTCTGAAACCTATGTTCTTGATCACATCTCTGTAAGGTCTTTATTTGATGCATGTTTTGCCAAGCATATCTGGTTATTATGAGCATAGATAAATTGTCATGTTGAATGACTATTGGTGAGGATAAACAGTCCAACCATTCAGCAGCCTTGCTGGTAATAATAATTATAGTTGATCTGTATCCCTTAGCAACCTCTGCATTGCTTAACTCAGTCAAACCGTAAGATATTCCTGGTACCAACTTAGGGACTAGGTCTCCAGAGCGAAATTGATCTGTGTCCACATGGTGTTTCGGATGTCTTTCTGTTGGTCTGTCGTGTTCTGTCTGTCTGTCCTGGGGTTATGTGAAATCTTGGATGATCATCCATGGGGGCCAAACCTGTTCACTCATCAATTTCTTTGCTCACCCCTCGTTCCAGTTGTTTCAATTGAGAACACAGTTATTACACATGTGCAAGATCATCTCCTCCGCTCTTCCATGACTGAGATGATGTGTTCCAAAGGGTGTTTAGATCCCAGAGAACCACATGAACCTGGGCAACCCTTCCATACCAGGGAAAGAGCTGTCAAGTATGGCCTGCATTGCCAATGTCCTCGAAAACAGAGTTTGTACTTGTTTTAGCATAATATGGCTTCAATCAAATCATTATCCAGCATATAGAGCATGAGGGCCGAAATTTTGCCACGCTCATCATTAGCAGCCCACTGGAAGAATGTGTGCTTGTAATGAGCTTTACATCCGAGGTCTATTTTATTCATCCTCATCTATGATTCTGACGTTTCTTTCTTCAAAGATGGAACTGGAGATAACTGTCATCAAGGGTGTACTGATTCCTCTGGTGCTCCTGCCAAGAAATTCAGTGCCAACTGTCAATGTATGTGGTCTTGGTTCTTGATACCTATGCTTACAATATTGTCCACAGGTAGGCTGGCTTCATTGGGCAAGAGGAAATGTGCTGCTAGATGCACAGATCCCACTGGGAAAAGAGCCGTGAAATATGGTGATAACTGTAAATGTGTAGACCCCTGCCGCTCACCAGGTGCGTACCTGAATACACTGTGTTTGTTTCCATATTTGATTCACTCCAGGATATTGTGTGACCGTGGTTACATGTGAATGCCAAAATCCATTGTGCTCTCATTCTCCCCGTCTTCCTTCCCTATGATAAAAATGTGCATGCCAAGTGAGTTGCTCGGGATTTAGATTGAGAATCACTTCCCCCGCCCCTTCCTCCTGTTGTCTTGCTGCCACTTTGCAAGTATCTTCAGATACCGATGGAGATGCGAAAGGCCAGGGAAAACCCATAAAGGAAGGCCCAAGACCGTTCCCATGCTGTGAGATTTGAGATGGCTGCGAGAACTTGTTAAATTATGTGGAACCGATTTTGTTGTCCTCTTCTCTGAAACGAATTGATTGCTGACCATTGGCAGAAACATAAATTGGAATCTTCTCTTGTTCATGAGCCAATCTACTCTGGCGGTCCCACACATCCCTCTTTCGATCTAGTGCGCTGCCTCATCTATACTACTGAAATGACTCTTTTCACTGCTAGCCAACTCTGCGGACACATCATCAACTTGAGAGTGATGTCAAATAAGGCCGCTGTGAGGGATTCAGTGGCACTCATGGAGACATATTTCAAGCGGGTCTTTAACAAGGCTATCTGTCTTCATATTTGCAACAAATTTGACCTTGATTTCAATTCTAACATGAGTATGTCCTGAGTCCAGACCGACCACTGCTGCTATCTTCAGAACTGACAATACTTTCATTAGGGCATTGGGATCTTGCGAAACCATTGTCGCACAGTTATACAATATGACCCACCACAATTTTAGTTTTAGGTATATTATACAGCCAATATCAGTGCACATAAATTGGACTCCAGTTATACTGTATGTCCCGCCACAATTTAGGCACATTATACAACCAATGTATCAGTATCATCAGTACACAGAAATCGGACTTAACATTCACAGGAAACTTCCGTGTTAATGTAGGCTAATGTAATGTTAGTCCCGTAGCAAGTATTCTGGTCTATCTCGAACATGGAGAGGTACCAGGCGTCCCTGCAGGGCCTTCTGAATGAGATGTTCCATCATTTGATACCACCGGACCAATCGGGCTATGCCTTCCACTCAGCAGTGTCTCGTTGTCCATTGATTCCCAATGCCCCCAATGAGTTTAGTATAAATGTAGTCTGATTGGATAGTGTGTGTTATGCTCTTGATATATGATACCTTGTCTATGTCCTAATTTGATCAAATGGTTGAACACGGACTTTCGTGTAATTCCGTAGCTTTAACTGAGAGGTCAGACCTCCTTATGGCTCTTGATGGGCAAGTATTAGATAAAGATAAACACTTGTTTTACTTTTGTAAGTAGAACAAGAACATTAAAATTAATGAATTTCATACCTGGCCATTTAGCCTGCTTATTATGGCAGTCTAAATGCACTTTTAATAATCCAACACTTTTGTATATGATTTTGCACTTTCCAACACTTTTATTGAGATTTTGGTCCATTTCTATGGCACCCATACTGTCCGAAAAATAAAAGACGTAATGTAACACATTTTAGCCTATTTCCGCAACAATGTACCTCGATTCTCGCGGAAAAAACACGATAGCGCAAAGGGCATCCTGACAAAAAAACACGTTCAGTTGGGCAAAAAAACACAATGTGACTCCATCCTCAAAAAAAACACAATGCAATGAAGCACAGTTTTTTCTGAGAAAAAACCGCAATGTGAACTTGGAGGAAGTCAGTTTGTACTACTGCTACCAGCATGTCGCGGCTATCAACCAACAATGATGATGTATGTAATCGGATTTAATCTTGTTCGCACCTCTACGACCATGGACGAGGGCCACGACCAGACGTGCCACTTCTTCTCAGAGTGCAACCACATCTCAAGCGAGGCTCAGTTCCTTGTGGACTCATTGCCCAATGCAGAAACCGCAGTGGTCGAGAGAGCTTGCCGCCAACTCAATGCCATCCGTGTCATTCTCCGCGCCCTCAACGACCCGCACTCGACTGCCCCTGATCTAGAAATTCTCATAGCATATGGGGACAGTCTCCTCTATCCTCTCGATGACTTCCTTTTGAATCCACCATCACCTGCTCAGACGCACATTCCTCAGCATGAGACGGGCAAACGTGGTCGTCCCGCACACGAGCTGGATCTTGAAAGAACGATCTTGCTCCATGATCTCGGCAACACTTCGGCCGACATAGCTGAGGCGATGGGGGTCTCTAGATCCACATTCTACAAACACATGGATGAACAAGGACGAGAAGGGAATGGTCTGATCTGACCGACGATGAGATTGGTTTTGGAAATCTCCCTTGCTCATCCCGGACTTCAAGGACTCTGAAGGCGTAAGTTGCCATCTGCGGGAAGCGGTAGAACGCTGAGGTAACGGCCTGGGTAATTTTTTCACCAGTAGTACCCTTTTGAAGATGGATAGTTTTCACAAAACCCTCGCGGTTAAGCTGGCTGAGCCTCAATAAATAATAAATAATTAGACGCCGAATAATCGTCAGAAGAAATGGGTACCTCGATACAGTGGGTTTGAGATACTTGTTGCTCACCACATCCTTTGTATTCTCGATGAGGATGACCGTGTATGGCTTAGTTGGCGGCGGTTCCGAGGCTTTTGGGACGGAACACTGTTTCTCCGGCCGCCCCGATGTTTTGTCAGCGTCCTCGCTCTTACGTTTGTTCTTCCTGGACTTAGAACTGTGTGGGTTGAGGTCGCCCTTCAACTGAGCCTGAAGGAGGAATCACTTTGAAGTTTCTGCTGCAAAACCTGCTGCTAGTGCTCACGCTTTCCGTGGGATAAAACTTCTTCTCAAATGGATTTCCCGGTGTAGAATTGAAGGGATCCTTGAGCTTCGCGTCAATGCTCTCCTGGCACTTCTGGATATGGGCTCTGAACAGCGGCACCCCGGATGGTCCAGCAGGCGCCGCTTTAAAGCCACGAGCCCCGTTCAAAGACGTTGACGTCACCGACGCAGTCAGAGGCGGTTGAGGGGAGGGAATCTTGACATAATTAACAATTTAAATGAGTCTCTTGAAGTGTGCACGCACCTGAGGAAGGTCTGCATGCTGAGCAGCGACACAGACATCCTGGCAGACGATGCATTTGGCAAGGCCCGGATGTCCACTCAGTGGGCTAGGGTCCGGGATAAAGATGGTGCATCCAGCATTGCATCCCCCACGCAGGCACCTCCACGGTGACTGAAGTCCATCATCGTGAACGAGCAGGACAAGAAGACGGGGGGGAAGATGGCAAGGGATCAGCTCTCACTCAGTGATGGGCCAGCGAAATTAAAATCATATATGAAAGTGCGTGACCGGCGGGCCGCGGATCCGGCCGATCCCGCGCCAGAGACCAAGTGCACATCGCGTTTTTCTTGTACATCTTTTGCATCGCGTTTTTTCACGGTACTGGCCACATTTCGTTTTTTTCCACATGGGCACGAATCATCACGTCAAATGCCGGATTTGACCCAACCTGTTCATTGCGTTTTTTTTTCGCAATCTGGATCTCACAAAGTCGTTTTTTGCTCAATTTCTATCGATTTTTCGGACAGTATACCGCCCATACATTTCCGACGCTTGTATAGAAAGTGTGATCAAATGTAAACATCGGAAATGGTCAGTTTTTCCGACGCTTTTATCAAATCCCGACGCTTTCTTAATCCACGAAAATTCTCGACACTTTTTTTTGAAGACTTTTTTTTTTCATCCTGAAATCATCCTTGAAGGCACACCATACTCACATACCAGTCCAAGTACCACTCCGTACGTACACAACCTGCATTCGTGGACTGCCGGGCAGATATTCGACTTTGGTGAGTCATCAGTAATAGGATGGTATTCACATGCAGAGCTGTCAGGTGGTCTAACTGCACTTTTGATACTGTGCCATTACTGAGGACTGGACCCACACAAGAGGTTCAAGAATGGCCCGGGTATCACCCAAGTTGGATCTCCGCTCGGGAGTCCCCGAATGCAGATCATCGTTCACGGTCGTTGCGTATGGAGTCCCAGAAATAGTTTTGGGCTGGTATATCATGTATGGTATGCCTTCAGGGATGATCTGGGGATTTTTAGAAAATGGTCTTCAAAAAAAGTGTCGGGAATTTTCGTGGATAAAGAAAGCGTCGGGATCTGACATCTCTGATAAAAAAGCGTTGGAAAAACTGTCCATTTCCGACGCTTACATTTGATCATCACATTTTCTATAAGCGTCGGAAATGGAGCTCAATCTCAATAAAAGCGTCGGAAAATACAATATAAAAGCGTCAGATTATTAAAAGTGCACTTGGACCGCCATAGCTTATCAGTGTCATGAGCTGGGGGTGTGCTCAACTGCCGAGCAGTTCAGCATTCAGCATTGCATGCATGTGCCAAACTTTGGTACCCGCTGAATATTCACGAAATATACGGCAAACGATCAACGACGCGCCCAAGAAGCCCGCAGAATCAGCCTCAGCCAATCCCGACAGATTCAGACAAATGCCCCACATCTTGTAACGGAGAGCACGCCGGCTAGTTCCGGCACAAGAGGTTGGTCGGTCAGTCCAACGTGGTGAGTGGCGTATTGATAGGATTTAAGGAGCGTGGTATCGCGACGACGGTAGTCTCAAAATGAAGGGAAAGTGATTGGAAATAGAGAGAGCCCGGGGAATGGGGGATCAAAGGAAACTCATATCTACGGCACGCGGCAGGTGCACTAAATAAATAGCATCAAGTGACAAAAAGGGGAGAATACGAATACAAGTGAAGGGGCATTTGTGCTGTGAAATCCGACCACGCCACTGATACTTCAGGTGGACCCGCTTGGTCTTAACTCAAAATATCACTCGTGCGGTTGAAATTCTTTGGTTACTTGATACACGGCGTTACTACGAATACAAACTTGGAAACGGTGTGAATATGAATATGGAAGGATCTGGCAGATTGCAGTACGAGATACACGGCGTCGAGGCACGATGGTTGGCTGGTCCCGTAAAATTGGAGGGTGTTCTGGGTGTATACGCCGGGAGAAATCAAATCACAAATTGTCGCTGTCGAAGGAGAACCGCTACCAACGCTGGCTTCGCACGTCACTGTCTGAGTACCTTTTCTTGTTGGCAGGGCCAGGGGTCCACGCGCGCGAGCTCCTCGCCATCAACGGCGATGAGCCGGGGACGAAGGCCGACTGGGGGGAGCACGCAGAGGATGGCGTTGTCGGGGAGTACGAGGAGGCAGAGGAAGCGCTCCAAGATGTGCTCGTCGGCGAAATCGGGGACAACGTGTTGGAGGCGAAGGAAAGGCCACCCCGGCGCCAAATGTCGGGCTAGTGTGGTTACGGAAGTGGCGACGCATGTTCGAGTTGACGTTGAACGCCCGGCCGCAGTTTGGGTGCGCACAGCGGAACGCTGGAACGCGGCATTAGTACGTGGTTCTCATTAAGCTGAATGAATAATAAAAATGGAGATAAAAATAAAGGAAGTTGAGAGGGAGGATGGAAGGGCGATGCAGAAATGGAAACACCAAATACGGAATGAAGGCAACTCACGTGTAGCGCCCGTGTGGGTGTTGACATGAATTCTCAGGCTGCTCGGGCGATTGAATCGCTTCGAGCACGTCGGGCAGACGTGCTTCTTCCCCTCTTCGGTTACTCCCTCTTCGCCATCCGCACCATCCTCCGCATCTTCCATCTCGGCGTCCCCATCTGATGAACCGGAGGACGAGTGGCCAGACGAGGGCCCCGTGCGCACGGCAGGCAAGTCGGATCTCCGGCCAGGTGGACGGCGCGAGGCAATGTGCTGCAATGAAGCGCCGCGGGGGTCGCTTCTGAGAACGTCAAAAGAGAACGCCTGCCCTCCTCGGGGCTGTACAAAGTGGCTACGGGGAAGGACGCCGGCCGTTGGAGCGGGCATGGGAGCGGCACGCGGGCGAGATGCCGAGCGTGGCATGAGATGCTCTGGGAATATCTCATGGATACTCGGGAGAACGATGGACGAGCATGAAGTTGAAGCCATGGTGCACTGGGCCAGTGGAGCGAGTCGAAATTGCACAGTCAAACCAAGGTGGTGCCGGCTATAAATGTGGGTCGAGTAAACAAGACGCCGGATTTTCTCGAAGAGAAGTTTACAGCAAGACTGGTGTTCTTATGTAGCGGGGAGAGGAGTCAAGGGAAGAAAATGACAGCAACTGCGCTTTTGCCGCGGAGCATCATCAACCATGCGCCGTATCGGTCGATCTGCGTCTGCCAAATGGATTTACAACGGAATGGACTTATGCGATTCACGAGATCCCAGGAAACGGCGACCCAAGTGTATGCCGCGCCTCCTCCGTGCTGGCCGCACCGGGGCCCACGTGTAGCGGTACGAAGGCCTGGGTTAGAGTTTATCGAGGGCAAGCGCAAGTGAACGTAGGGAAATCCTGTGGTTCGATTAAACATGATTGGCGTGGATGCCGATTCAATTCGCAATATATTTGCAAATTAATTATGTGCCTCGTGTCATAAACCTGCCTTTCAAACACCTCGCAGACTCGCGTGTACCAAATTGAGACATCTGAATTCGATGACAGCACAAGGCGCAAGACGGATAAATTGACCGTGGTGAGATTTTTTTAATTTTGCTGAGAAAGATTTGCCGACTCGGTGGTGCAACCCAAACCGCGATGGGATCAACCCATCCTCGGTCAATGGGAAATAAGAATTTCTTAATTTCTTTGCAGTTCCGTTTTTGACTCCTCAAGTGCAAATCTTGACATATGGATTCGAAAGATCTGGGCTGTCCCCGAAATGCGCGAAGCCCAGCCCTTTTTAATCACTGACCCACTCAGCAGGCCGTGAAAATAAACGCGGGTCTCGGAGACTCAAACCGGCATGTTTGGACTGCGGTTGATTACTCGGTTAGTCGCATATATTGGCGGTAGGTAGGTAGGTAGCATTAATGCCGGCTGCGGACAGCATAAGGTCCCGCATCTTCGCGGAGCGTACCGCCACGCCCCGAGCTTCGAATTCCGCAGCCGAGGTCCATTAGAAAGTTAACCCGAATTCAAACTGACTCTCGCCAGGCCTGTGATTCTCTATTGCTGATTCATGCCCGCGTTTCAAGTTTGAGAGGCGCTGATCATTTGAACATCAGGGCCCCTCTTTCCCCACATTGGGGTGGGACCACCTTGAATATGAACTCCACTTATGAGGCCGCACCATTATGATTGTGATTTCAGACTTGTGAGCCGAACTCGACCGAAGCAAAAAAACTCACTGCCTGCTCTCGCTAGATCAATCCTTTGCGCCGGCGCAGTGCGATCGTACATTATTCAGCGTGCCCTGGTCGAATATTAATGGATCCTCACTATATGTTTACTCCTCAACAACGCCGGATTCCCCGGTGAAGATCCTTACCAATTCTCTCAAAATCCGCCCATACCCGCCGCCAGATTCACGATGCTACCTACCCACCCACAGCACGGAAGGACAGGAATGACATTTGACAATGAACGCGGACGTGGGTGAATGGACTGGGGGCAATTGAATCGACGGCCGTAGCTTGCGGATCTTGCACGAGGCCGTTTCTCGCTTCTTTCAACTCCGGGGATTAATATCTGCGGGAATACGCTGACGAATAAATGTAACGATACTATTAAAATCATTAGCGTTGGCCGTTTGGCTTTGGTATTTCGCGGAATTTTCAACAAGACTAGCTCGGTGTATGTCTTGGTGTATGTCCTATGTCGGCAGAAGGGCGGTACCATGACAACCCCTTCGTGGCAATACCGCTAGCCAGGAAGGGGTAGATAGAATCTCAGGGTGGCCGAGGGGATTGAGTGAACGAGCGCCCTAGATCGCGCGGATGATGGAAGTACAGGGCAACGCTCGGCCATGATGGAAAGATGCACGGGCGTCGGCGCGTGAATTGTTGATACGGAGATACCATTGGACCGAGGGAGCAGCCAATCACGATGGATGGGGCGCGAGAAGGCGGGAATGGACCGCGAATCCCAGCCGACGGCGGTAAAATCACGTTCATCAAGCCATTGCTGAGGCGGTGGCGTGGGTGTGGGATTGGTGCCGCAGTGCGGGCCACTCCTCATTTACTTCATTCGGCACCTTCACCAGAAGTGGAAGTCGGGTCGACGCGCATACCCACGGGCACCGACGGAATCCGTTCGTAAGGCCCGACGGAAGGCACTCGGAATGTCCCGAAAGATCCCCAGCCGGGTGAAGTGTGCGTAGAGTCTAGGGAATCAGAACCCTGGACCGCCCATGCTATCTCCATCGCCGCAGATCCTGCTGCACCATATTCACCGAACGGTGGACGTCAGTCCATCTCCCTCGTGCCCGAACGGAACGGCGGTGGAACTTGACTTGCCAACCGAATTTATTTCCGCTGTCGTGGCACTTGGATTGACCACTACTGCGGGGTACCTACAAATCAATCAACGTATATGGTTGAATGATTTGCGGCTCGAATAGGCGGTCCGGTAATTAGACGACGGCGGGGCGCTTAGCAGGCAGGAGAGGTTACTTCAGACAACCGGTATTGTGTGAAGACCGTCTCGATACTAGCCAATGACACTTGACAACAGACTCATCCGGACCGAGTTTCACCCTGCCCACCATGACCGCTTACTCCCATCGGTGGCAAGCTCCTTCCGTGTCGCGTCGTAATGTTCATCTTCGAGGCCCAATTCCAGAAACAGCGCCCATAGGGATGCATCTAGGACCCGGCGCTGCGGCGGGTGAAAAATCAAGGCTGGCTGGGTGTTCTGTCACCGGCCGCTGCCATTCGGAATGGTAGTTCCGCGGCCCTCCCCAATTCAACAAATTAAATGACCAACAATTTACCAGTGCGTTTACTGACGGGAGGGTGATATGTCTTATAATTCAGTGGTAACGTCGGCGCCGCTGCCATCAGCATGTCGAGTGCTGTCGAGTGACGTCGGCTGCAAATCATTCGGAGCATTGCTTCCGCGGATTGGCGATCAGGTGTCCTCTTGTCGCGGTGCTGAGTTAACGCGGAGTTCCTGGTTTGGCTTCCTCTGTCGACGCCTGGGTTTGCGCCCTGGGGAACTATATTACCGAGAACAATTTATTAATCGGAGAAAGAAAAGGACATACATAGATTATGCAGGCAGAATGCACGAATCACGATCGCCGCACGTCTCCGTCTAAATCCACTGCAGATTAGGAATGGACCGGAAAGATACGACAAGTACATAGCTCACGGCGCGCCACCAATTGTCTTTGACACAATTAAGGTCTTGCGACGACTGGGATGGAGATTTCCGCGAGGGATTCTCAGTTTGTGCGTGAATTCAATTTTGGACCGATGCTTCAAGTCAGCAGTCGCTTGTAAGACGACAATCCTGCTGAAAAACGAAGAGATGTCCGGCCGGCAAATCTCCCCCGGAGAGAATTAGAACTTGAGGAAATTCATCACTGTGTTTCGATCCTAATTTCCCTCGGATATTTCGATGCGGTCCGATGAACGAAAGGTAGCAGATTCGCTTGTCCCCGCGGACAGTGAAGCATGTCTTTGATACTTTTGGATTTTCGAGTACATGTGTCTTCAGTGTGTAAGCCATTGTAGGACGCAGAAGAAGCGCCGGTAGCATCCGCCCCACCGACCATAACTGGGGATTCGTGGTAAGTTTCCAAGGAAAGCGTGTGCTGAGGCCTGAGGATTTGCCATCAAGGGAACTAATCATATCCAACGGCGTTCCGTTTATTGACATCAGATCGTGGAGTCTTGTGCTGCGGAGCGGACGAACGCTGCGACCCGACTAGCGCTTCCCGACCAACGAGCCGCTCCAACTCTCTTTGCGCATTTCGGAAGTGTTGTGTATGTAGCATAGATAAGATCCGCACTGTCATCCTGGAGTTGACCTGGCCATGTGCAGCCAGGAATGCATACATCCTAGCAACTTTCGTGCCTGTCCTCCGAGATGGAGAGCAGCGAGCAAATGAGAGACACGAGATCCCTGTAAAAACCCCATGGCCCGGCCTGATGAATACGGGTAGTTCTGAGATTTCATTGAGGGCAAGCGCTGTGTTGCGGGTCCCAGATCAGATGTTGGAGCCAAGCGACATAGAGAGAAGGCCGTCGTCTCAGTGGAAGCCGATGCGACTGCCAGGAGCAAGGTGGCATCGGGTGAAAACGGAAGGAAGCTCGGGGTGAAAAACGGAAGGAAGTTCGTGATGTTCTGATCTCAAAGGGTACCCCCCGGAAGATGCCGAAACACCGGCTAATAGGGTAGGGTGGGACCTCTTAATTCACTTTTTTGGAAAAGGTACCAGAATTACTCAAAAATGTACCTCAGTACAAATCACTTTTTTATTCTATATTTATCCTGGGCGTAATCCGACACGCCAGACTGCACCTCTAGGAAGGCCAAAAAAAACTGATTTTCAACCTAGATTTTAACCAATGGTAGGATATCATCCAGGCACTTCTAGGTTGGCTTTCAGCACACTTAGGTTACAGTGCAAATGATTATAGGTTACTCAAATTAGGTTGATTACTACCCAAAACACCGTCTATTTCATAAACTCATCCTACATCGCTTTCTGTGCATGGAAAGCAGTGATCTAGAATGATCTAATGTGCAGGCACTGCAGGGCTGAGATGCATAAAACTCCCCTTTATTTGATTCACAATGTGGGCTGACTCGTTAAGTTCCACCTTTGCTGTGAAAAGCCCCCCAATGGTTTTGTGACGTAGCGATCCACTGAGGCTGCGGGAGACTCAGACAGCTCGCTCAGAGATCTTCACAGCATAATTAGTCAGTACAAATGACTCATGATAACAGTTTCCAAATTGGGACACATCTCAATCTCACCAATTTCACCCAGACCCCGATATGGTTCGATGCAGAATGAGAAGGGCTACATGGATGTGCTATCCGTGTTCAGAAATCTTCAAAAATGAATGAGTTTGAGGCCTTTCTTTCCTGCCAGAATTGTCAGCCACCTAGGTTACACTTTGTCCTTGTTTCCTCCCCACCTCTGCCTCATCACATGTTAGGGTATATACTCGCTTCGCTCACAACAAATGCAGATGGCGGGAGTAACAGTGTACAGGATAGATATTTATTCTTTTAAGGTCATCAAATATGTCTGTATTTCATTCGTTGCCCTGATTCTATGGGGCCAGGAGGCTGTATTTCTTCCTCGTTTTAGCGGATGGAAGCCGTGGGAAGCTATTTCCCGATTGGGCTCGGCTAATCTCGGCTAATAGGGTGGTAGGGTCTGGCCGCCCTGAGTTCACTTTTTGTACCTAGTGTAGCATTTTTTTCCCTGTGGGTACCCCTTGTCTGTCACTCGCTTACTTTCCGCCTCAAACGTAAGCACCCGATCAGGTAATCTGATCGCGGCACTCTTTCGGCAACATTTTGCGGCATGTTTCAGCACATCACTTGCAATTCTTGGAGTCGATTCTAAAACAGAGTACATACATAATGTATAATGGAACAATGAAAAATGCACTTTCCACATCTGTATTGGGTTTTTCATATAGATCCCTGAGGCAAACCTCTAACTCTAACCCTAACCAGTATGGCGGGACGGCACGGCTGATACCCGGAGTTAGGGCGCGCGCTAACTCCTTGAGGGGGCATCTTTGTTTGTGGCAACGGGCAGTGAAAAGGCAAAGCGAGAAAAGCAAAAAAAAACCAAGAAAAAAAAGTACCCACCACCGGAATCAAACTTATGCCAGCACCGCAATATAGTGATAGAATGAGGACACAGTGACACCATAACCACCTGAGCCACAGCAGCATTAGTAATTATCCAAATTCTAACCAGCTCATTGGCTCCCCTGCATATAGAAGCGGCGGAGCTTGAATACGCCGAACTGTGCCGCCATCAGATTACCCGATCGGGTGCTTACGTTTGAGGCGGAACGGGTTAGCGGACTTGAACATTACAAGATGGACGTCCATACGCCCTCGATACTCAATTCATTTGAGATAGCCATTAGGGTTGTTCACAGTAGCCCTTTTTGTGCTCCTTTTTGCATTCCTTTTTTTCTCCTTTTTGGCATTCCCTTCGTTTTTCACCCAGTTTTTTTTTCTCTTTTCAGTTTAGCTATGTAAAAAGGTGTGAAAAGGGGAAAAACATTGTGTCTAAGTGCACAAGCCATCGAAAAGCAGAGAAAAACGGGAGCAAAAAGGGAAGAAAAAGGAGCTACTGTGAAACCCCCCGTTGCAACTCCCTTTTTTGTCTCCTTTTTGGCTTCCTTTTTTCTTCCTTTCATCCAAATTGGCATGTAGAATGCCATTCTTTTTACAGTTGTCTCCTTTTTACACCTCTAAACCCAAATGGGAAAAAAAGCACACGAAAAACGGAGGGAATGCCAAAAAGGAGAAAAAAATGGGCTGCTCCCTTTGTCATCTCCTTTTTTTGCTTCTTTTCCTTTTTCACTCCCTTTTTCTGCTCCTCTTTCTTCCTGACTTGCATGAGTTGACTAACAAAGGCAGCGACCATGCTTGAACCAAAGTCGGTAAAAGGGAGCACAAAGGAAGCAGAAAGGAAGCAAAAAAGGAGGCAAAAAGGAAGTGAAAAGGGGGAACTGTGAACGACCCTATTGCGGCATTGCCGCAGGTCTGGATTCCCCGGTTGTGGCAGCGATCTCTTCAAGCCCGGCACCCAAACGATTGGGTCTCAATTGAACCTAAGCTATGTGCTAGTCTCTCTAGACAGATGTGTAATCACCAAGTAATCATTGATACTATTTTGCCCAATGGGTTCGTATTTCGATTCTCTCTCTCCCGTCCCTCGAGCTTCGTGGCTCCGTTTTTTTGCAGGATCACTTGGTATATTATGAAAGTGTCTATGTTTTGGGATCCCACCTCAACCTGGACCTCCGGAAAAACTTGAGGGGCTCAATGTATCATATTAAACACCTTCTGCCTCCTCCGACTTATTTTCCGAGCCGGGGTCATCGTGCTCTGGAGAAAAGTGGTGAATTGTCACGAAGAGTCACAGTGAATCGATTTGTCACGCTTTTGATTCCTTCCCTCCAGAACATGGTGACCCTGGCCCAAAAACAAAGGCTGAAGAGGTAGAAAGTGTTTCATATGATCAGTGGTCGCCTTATAATTTCCTGGAGACCCAGGTTGAGGAGGGAGCTCAGAACACAGACGTTTCATAAAAAAGCTCTGGCTCTGATGGACCGGCAGCCAAATCTAATATGCTTCCTCTCGCTGTATCCCTTAGATGTTTTATACAGCTGTAGAAGGCTAGTATACCAAACTATCCCGCACAAAACCGGAGCTAAAACGCTGCAGAGACAGGAGAGAGAATCGAAATACGAACCCATTGTGCAAATACGACCCCATTGGGCAAAATAGTACCAGCTTGTTCCTCGCTCATTACAACTCGTGAGGCGTGCCGACTCAACGGCCCAGATCTTCACCCTAGCGTCTGGCATGATCCCACGCCCTTTCATTCCATCCAACGACAGCATGCAGTCAGCCATTGGGGCAGAGTCACGGGTCCCCGGTACACCCTGTTCGCCGAATTACAGGCCGCGCTTCTTGCCTTGTATCTTTTTATGTCGAACATTCACGCCGCAGGAGAGCAGCCATCTATGGCCCAAAGAATCACGGGTCACCGGCACATACACCGCGGTCCCCGGATTACAGACCATTGCTCCCGCCGATGTATCCCTGAATTAACTTGCGGCAGGCAGGTACGGACTTAACCTGGCGTTTTTCTGTTCATCTGTCATGCGATAAGTACCTCAGTCCGCACCAAACCCTAGTTGCATTCCCGCATGAGCACCGGGGCACCGGCGATGCTAAATAGCCGCATAGACCGCACTCCTCCTTATATTCAACCAGGTTAAATATGGGATTCTTCCCCCTTGGGTCAATGTCCTGAAGCAGCGAAGATCATCTCGGTCGGCAAATTCGGGCTATTAGTATAAATCTTTGGCTTGGCGATTCCTCCGCATACGGCCGAAGTTTCTTCCGACCATCTATTTGTGGGTCATTTCCACTTGGCCGTCCTAAGTATTCCCAATTCTCTCTCCGGGTGGATATACCGACTTTGTCATGTTTCGGATCTCCCCTCTCCGTGTGCCGTCGGCCAAGTTGCAATACCGCCGACGCTGAATTCACGATCGTCACGCCAATCCTTTAGAGATAACAGACGTTACGGCACATTACGGCCATCTCACGTCTAACCATCGGCGTTTTCGAACCCCAAACGAGATGTCTCACCAAGCTCCCCGCCGGCGTTCAACTAATGAGCGAAAATCCGGACTCTCCGCAACAAAACGACAATCAGCGTGGATCCCAATGGCCCAAAATAGAACGAAGAACGAGGACGTAGGTCAGATGGCACGCCCTCAACCAAATTCGTGGAAATTCTCCGCAAGTTAAGTCGCACCGTCCGATATCAGCGCTCCTTTGTTTCAATCGCCGCGACTTCGGGGCGTTTTTATCACAACGGGCTTCTGGTTTCCTTCCGGCTGTCTTCGAATCCCGTGATGCTCATTTATTCGGTCGACAGTTCCGAGAAGAACTCGGGCACCAGTCCTGCCGCCCCCATATTCTGCACCTCGAGGTCCCGGTGAGAGCGCAGCGCAAAAATTTAGGTCGTTCTGTGAACCCTACCACGTTTCCAGAAGAAACCGTTCCGTCCGACAAGTTCTATTCTTCCCATCGAGATCGACACCGCCTGCCCGCCACCCGTCTCACGGGAATGTGGTCGTTGGTTCATTTATTGTCGCAGAAATCCTTATAAGGCATTCCCAATGCGCGTCTGTCGTATATTCGCCCCTAGCTTGAACCGGGACAGGATGACCCCGTTGGTGCATCAAGCGAGATATTTTCGTTCCACTGTAGCGAGCTAAACGACAGGAGGGCTTTGATTCATCGGCCGTTGACCATGGCTGATTCGTCTGTTCGAGGCGCCGAGTTGTTCAATTTTAGTCGCACTTTCTCTTTCCGTTGCCTGTGGAATGTCAGCAAGGACCCCGTTCGCTTCGGGGGTATGACATAGTTGCGCGAGTCCAGTAGGTTTACTTCGGGTGGACCTGTCAGAATCTATTGAATTCAGTAGTCTCGGAGCATCCTCTCATGACATCTCATTCTGGGAACCCTGCTAGGACACCCGAGAAAGTAGGCAGCCCGGCAAGGATCGCCAACTAAGTAAGGGTTGACAAAGTGGGCCCACAGCAGCGAAACTCGGATGCAGGATCTGACCACTAGATGTGATGTGACTAGCAGCATGGAGAGTAGGGGATATCCCACCTCATCCAGCTCAATACAGAACACAGAAACGCAACGAGGAAATGCAACACATCAGCACAAATGAACGCAGTGAACACATGGCTCAAGGTTTCTTGAATCCACCTAGGGGTGAATCACCCCAATGACTGGGAAGACCCTCTGAGTGGCCATGATGAATGCAGAAACGCAAAAACGCACAATGTAATGCAGATATGCAACGCAGTGGACGCCTGCTCGCATGGGTTCTTGAATCTACCTAGGGTGAAGGCACCACTTTCAACCTGATGACTTGGCGGACCCTCCGAGTGGTCGCCATTGTTGCCAAGATAAGTTAAGTAGCCAAGGATTCATAAAAGAGGGCGGGCTTCTTCAATCTCTACTCCAATGGGCAAACACCTCAGTCGCAGAAAAGACGCAAGAACAATGGGATTGGCGGGAAAGGTGATGTGAGAGACAAAGAACAGGAGTTGCGCTGAAAGCACACAGTGGAAGTAGATGATGGCAAATGACAACAGATGGAATAAGCATCCTAGTTGTAGCCAGCAAAGAACCCAAAGAAAACCAAGGAGCACAAAGTGTCGCCAGCCCAGATGGTAGTCGGGAGCAAGAAGTCAAACATCGGCAGCCGCTGATGCACAAACCCTGTTCTCGCAATCACTCATTCCTCGTATATAAGCGAGAGAACATCAACAAATATGGATCTGTTGCACCTGGGTTTGTAAAACCAAAAGGACCTTGTTCGGTTCGGGGCCATGACACGGCAATCTCTGGAAGAGTTTTTTTTCTTCTTTGTAGTGGCCGCTCCACGGCATCCTGTTCGACGACGAACCCGGAAGTATCCTATCATTCCGCTGGACCCACGGAATTTCCCGCGGGCACCCCGTTTCGCAACCACCCAGACCTTCTTGATCTGTGTCTGCCTGTTTCAACCGCATCAGACCCCTATCTGAGTATCAGCGCGCGCAACCACCCTGTCAAAATTCACGGTTCATCAGGCAATGACGAGCTTCTCGGCCAATTAGAGGCCCGCGATTAGCGCCCCGCGTGCCCAGAAAGGAGAAGATTTGCGGTCGGTGATGGGGCTAATACGTAGGGTAATTTCCATTGAATTGGTTTTTTTCCGTTTTCTGTCTGGTTTGAAAATGTGTGAAGGGCACACAATGCGATGGTATTCTGGTGAATGGGAAAGGAGAGAAATCAGGAGGTGAATTCAACGCGCCCCAATTTTCACAAATCAATGCAATGTCCTTGATTGGATGCCTGATGGCTGGATTGGGACTTGCCGAGCGTGGGCGCTGTGTCTCGTTCTGTCCCCGTATCTGAGCGGCAAGATAATAGATATATCTCAGTGGCGCTTCAAAGTGAATACACGTTCCCATGGCAGCGCTGACAATTGGGACAAAAATCTGCCTGAGACCTGTTACGGCCGTAATTCGGCCGTGAACACGTCGCCTCGGAAATTATCCGACGACCGGCGCCGAAGTAATTCCAACTTTTTGTTAATTGCGTTAATTGGCGTATGTACGTCTGCACGTCGATCATCCGCAATCGACTGCCTCGAGTTTCCCTCACAAGGTGTCCGCGGGGCGAGCAAGCTGAGCGGGGAGCACTTGGGACCTGGCGTGTGTGTGTGCCTGGAGTCCTTCGGGATAATAATATCGCACCGACTAAGTCCATTTGGCAGTAAGTCCATTTGGACGCGGACGCAGATCGCCCCGATGTGGCGCATGTCAATTTGACAGAGTCGGTGACTCCGCGGCACAAACAGCCGCGTTTGTAGTCATCCTTCTCTTCCCTTGACTTGCATCTCCCCCCTACATAAGAACGCGAACACCCGTCTTGCTGTCAGCTTCTGTTCGAGAAAATCCAATTACTCGACTTCGCATTTATAGCGCGCCACTCTGCACACTCGCTCTTACTTCGCCATGGCTTCAACTTCAACCTCGTATTCTCAGTCTATCGTCCTCCCCAGCATCCACGAAATGTTCCCGGAGCATCTCATGCCACGCTCCCGCGCCCCCGTGCCCGCTCCCATGGACAGCTTCCAGCCTCGCAGCCGCTTTGTACCACCCCAGCCGCAGCATTCGTTCTCCTTTGACGTCCTAAAAAGCGATCCCCGCGGCGCATCGTTGCAACACATTGCGTCCAGCCGTCCAACTGGGCGGCGATCCGACTTGACTGTGCGCACGCGGCCTTCGTCTGGTCATTCATCCTCAGGTTCATCAGATGGGGACGCCGAGATGGAGGATGTAGAAGATGGTGCGGATGGCGAAGAGGGAGTAGCCGAGGAAGGAAAGAAGCATGTTTGCCTGACGTGCTCGAAGCGGTTCAATCGCCCGAGCAGCCTCAGAATCCATGTCAACACCCACACGGGCGCTACACGTGAGTGTCATTCGTTGAATTTTTGGTCTTATCATTTCCTTCCTCGATTTCAACTTATTTCCGTTCTTATCTTTATCATTATTTGATTTTTTCACATTATTCCAATGAACAACGCACTTAACCCTCCCCAGCGTTCCGCTGTCCACACCCCAACTGCGGTCGCGCATTCAACGTTAACTCGAACATGCGCCGGCACTTCCGCAACCACGGTACCCCGGGATACGGCGGCGGCCCGTCTCCGCTGTCCCTCCCGCCGCACCCCTCCTCCTCGTACCCCATCTCGCCGACCTCGCCGACCTCGCCGCCTAGCGCGACGTGGAGCGTCTCCTCTGGCGCGTCGCACTCGCCCTCCACGCCGTCCTCCGCGTATTCACTCCAGAGCACGTTCTCACCTGCGCCGTCGCCGCGCGCGTGGACACCGCCACAGTCTGCGTCCCTCTCGCCCGACTCGGCGTGGAGCCCCGGCACGAGTGTGCAGAAAGGGTACTCCGAGAGCGACGTGCGCAGCGAGCGACGGTAGCGCCCTCCATTCGACATCCATCTTTCGCCCACCGCATATTATTGTCCTCCGGCGTATACATCTAGAACGCCACCATCGAATCTCACTGTACCAACCAACCAACCAACCATCCATCCATCTTGCCCCGCCATCCATATTGAAATCGAACCGCGCTCAACGAGCCATGTATCTGTAGCGCAGCGCCGTGTATCATAATCAGCAACTATCCAGACGTATCTATGTACCATCAATCCAAAATTAAATATTCAACTGTCTTGTGCCGACTCCCTTATGCAAATTCACGAGTCATGACGTTGCACGGTCACTTGCCACCGTTGATCGACGGGACCGAATGGGATCTGTCTTCAAGTGCACCCGTCTAACAACACGCCGATGCATTGGAATGCATGAAACGGGACGGAGTACGCTTCCAGTGCCACGATCTGCATTGAATGCATCCATCGAGTCGTTCACAAGACGGCGATCTTTGTCAATGCTGACGACCAAGCTCACAAGACGGCTTCTTCCCTCGTTAGTTCAACTCGAGCAACTCCCGGCTCTGATAAGTTATAGCGACTCCAGTACCCACGTCACACGCATTGGTTGGATTTCGAAGGTTACCTAGGCCCTGGGCGCCTCCTGATCAGTGATGGGTGTTATTCTCTCGATGTCTTCACATGCCGCCCCCCACCCATTCAGTTGCCGTAGATCCCCTCCTGCGATGCCCGCTATTGTCTGCTCCCGTCCCGCTCCACGCCCACTCCGCTCCTGATGCAACACCCGCAAGTGATCCACGTCGCCAACGCCGCTAATTCTACCCTTCCCGTCGTATTTATTGTCGTAATTGTTATTTATTCGCGTGGCGTGGAACGGACTGGGAAAAAGATCGGCGGTTGCGCGATACAGCAGTGAGTGATGCACTATCCGGACAGGTGCATATATACAGAACAGCCTGAAGTTGGAGGCATTAATCATTCTTCGTGTTCGTACGAGCGCCATTTACTTGCCTGCAGGTGCGGGACGCTGAGAAAAGATTGTGGTAATCGAATGTTGTAACTTCTTGGGCGGTCGAACGGTGAGCTCTGGGCGCTGACCCTGCCCCTTCCCTGATGCACTCTCCGCCCCATCATTAAGGAAAGGAGCGAGGGAATGAGGGAACGAGGGGGTTGATCATCTTCTGCGTTCGAGTCAGGCCTTCGCTCCACGAACATCGCGCCTCTTCCCATATCCGTTCAACTACCCTTCCAGCGCTCAGGAAGGCGTCTTCCGAGTTACTGATGAACCCGTGTATAAATTGCAGGTTCACTGAGAGTAGAATAAGTCCCGCTGGTACGCCGTGCCCCTGCCCAATTGATTGTGCTGGTACAGAGAACCTACGTTTAACTCAGGGTGGGACAATTGTATGATTATCTAAAATCTTTTTCTTCGGAGGGCCTGGAATTATTTCGACCTCTACGAAGATACAGCGCGTAATGTTTGTGGATCTCCAAGTCAAGACAGGCGTCTACTAAGGCGAATGAAATCGGGACACTGAGGATAAACCAAGTCCTGCTGATACGCGATGCCCTGGTGCAAACCATTTCTGATGGCCTTTGGTTCGATTTGGGGAGGGACATTCGCCGGCAGATGTCGATTTTTCTCTTTGGCAAAGCCAGAAAATGTTTCGAAAATTAAGCGAAGGGCAGTGCGCGATGGTAGCGGAGGGAACTGGGGCATCTTCTATTAGTAGTCGGTATGAATCTCGTTTGGGTGTGTTGAGAGTGGAATAATTCCTGCTGGTACGTGGCGCGCTTGTGCCATGCATTCCGCTGACACATGGAAAATCCGTTCGCTTCGGGGTGTGGGTCGCTTGCGGGTATCGACTTTTTTCTTTTTTAAAAGCCCGCAAATATTCAATAACTCAACACAGGAACAGTTCCATATTTGGGAATCCCCAAGTCAAGCGTCTTCTAAGACAGTTTACTGTGGATGGCGTGTCGTTGAGATGATTGAAATTGAACTAGGGACAATGAGGGTAGAATAAGTCTTGTCGGTACGCGGTGCATCTGTACGATTACTCGGATACAGGTCACTCTGTTCGATTCAGGATTGGTCATCGGTTTGAATTTTGGTTCTTAAGGCTTCTTTGAAAAGCGCAAAACTAATATTGAACAACGCTACCAACGACAGCGCGCGGACGGCCAACTGGCGTCGTCTTCTAATAGTAGTCGGCGTGTAACTCGTCTCGTTGAGGTCTATAGAGGTGGGTGTGTTAAGAGAGAGTCCGGCTAGTGCGCGCCGCACTGGTGCGATCCATTGTGCTGGCACGAGACGTCATACAGTTCGGGTGCTGGACATGTATGACGATGCTGAAAGTTTTTCGTACAGCAACTTGATCGGCTGGTGTAATCAGTCCGACCTAATTGTAGCAGGAAAATTTCGTGTCCATGTGAAATTGCATTCGAGGGTCTGTGAATCCCTCAGCTCTCGCCCTAGCACCCGACAGAATTGGACCAAGCTTACACGAATGCCAGTGACAACCAAGGCAATCAAGCCATCGCCGGTGGAGGTGTCATCTGGGCATCCCTCTGATTTGCCCGACCCAGAAACGAGATACTCAACCACTGGTAATGATCTATGTCCATAGGCGCCAGTACCGGCGACACCGAAAATCAACGCATTGGCAGATCGAATGGCATTGGCATTGACATCTGCCCCTGGTTCGAACCAATCTAATCAGGTATACTATACTACCGGCGACGGCGGGGAAGCGACAGATTTCTTACCGTCGGTATTCGTACGCCCCGACGTCGCGGTGTTAAGGGGCAATAACGTTGATGCAGGTCCGCGGATCGCCCAGACGAAAGGGATCGCATTCCGTGGGTCGGAGGGCACTAGTAGCTTGGCTCATCGACACTATGTATTAGCTCTGGAGATCGCCTTCTCTTCTTATCCGCGGAAATTTTGCCACCCTGCATTCAGACGATTTTGGGTCTGGTGGGGGAGCGGAGTTTACAGAGTTCTCAGGGGACTCCCGAGGGCTGGGGACCATCATGAACAGTAAACAGAATTCACCCGATCCGAGGATTGACGCGCCGGTCCTGCGGGCTGAGGAATCAAACTATAAGTAACAGGTAGGTTGCTGGACGCGAAAGAAAGAGTGAAAATAGTGCAAACGCACCGAGCTCTACGGGTGCCGGGACTTGCGGAATTTTCGAAATCAAGAATGAAAAAACAAGGGGAACTGAGTAATGGCGTTTTTAGTCAAGCGCCTATAATTTCTGTAGTAGCTGTCCACGAGTACGTGCCTGCAATTGCAAGGCGCATATGCAAACCCCGACGGCTAAGGACCAGATTCCTGTAATAAGTCACAGGATCGAGTTGTCCATGCTGTGCGTGTTCTCTGACGCTGGGTGAGGCTATGACCGGTTTGCCGGACTGGCGGCACGCACGAGGACGGCGATCAGAGTACCGGACTACCACCCCCCCCTCATTTGCCGGGATCTTTCTACTCCTCGGTATAAATTGGTATCGCATTTAGCACAGTCGACGATCTAACTCACAGGCAGATCGGGGATTGGCAGGTCCAAAAGCTAGTAGGCGGACTGATCGGCACAGCAGGTATGGGGCATGTTTACACGCTGCATGCACGTCGAATAAAGGGCCAGTCGCGGCCCGTCGTCTCAACGTTGATATCGGAAGCATCTTGAAGGTATGGCAGGATCAGCCGCCGGCCCGTAAAATGAGGCCGTTTGCCCGGGTGGTTCAAGTGCGTAACAAACCTTCCTTGCGTGCGGCTGGCAAGTAGTAGCCGTGATCAGCGCAGCCATTGGATTAATGTTAACCTCTTGCTTCGTGACACCGAACCAGCACTTGTATTGCGCGAGCATCGTATTTGCGCAAAACGCGCTCGTCGTCACCGGAGTCGAACGTGGTTGGTGTCCTTGGCCGCGGAGTGGTGCCTTGGGAAATTGCGATTAAATTTTGTGGGCGAGTGCGGTCGCAGTCAGGGAAGCAAGACCACATGAGCTCGCGAGCCTCTCGGAGTCTAGAACCGTAGGTATCGTTGGAATGGCGTAATGTTTGTTTCTTGACGATTGAGGACAGATTCGAGGTATGAGTCACTTTCGAATCCAGAAGAAATTATAAATAAATATCTCGTCAAGCTAGTCGACGCATAGAATAAGAAACGGTTGGTACGGAAAAGATTGATATTGCAGGCTCCATGGCCGAGCGTGGGTGGAGCATTGTCGTTCCGTCAGCAGAGATGAGCAAAGCCCGCAAGGGCACGGATTGCCGCCAGTGGAGTTCGGTAATGCTTCCCCTTGTAGCCGACTCCGATGGGAGGCGTACTCCAGATTTGGAATCAGGGACGGCCGGAACGAGTTCTAGATTGGGCTGTGCAGATAGCGGGAAGTCTACCGAATTCGGTCAAGGACTGTCAAAGTGATAACACCGAGGTTAGATGCATTGTGCGGATCAGGAAGAGGATCTCTTACTTAGCTAGACTCAGCTAGGATTAACGTTCGTCGTGACAGATCTCCACGGGAGCGGCTTAATACCACCAGAGATACGCCGAACATTTAACAAAGGGTCCTTTTCCTGATTCTCGGTATGGTGTGCAGCGACGCAATCCTTTTATTATCGGGACACACCGATCTGACCGAGTACCGGTGAGCATTGCAGAATTCCAGGATCGGAGATGTCGCAGAATTACCTGGGAACGGAAATGGAGCCTCAATAAGGGAAAATGTGTGGCGATAGACATCGGATTCACCATGACACACACAGCATCGGTATTTGTGTGTAGACCGGATGACATGCCGTGTAACGTTGTCTTGTGGCCGGTTAGACGGATGTACATACGGAGCTGACACGCCGGACAAAGAAATATCTTGACCTACATTGCTGGAAGATGGAGGGGTTTTTGCCATTGGTCCGGCATTTCCCGAACCAATGGCAAAAAAATCCCTCGAAATTTCCGTAGACATCTTGACCTAGGTCAAGATTTTTCCCTTTACAGTGTGTGAAGCAGGCTGAAGTGGTAGAAAATAAACCCGCGACGTGAGATTTTGGGTCGGGCTTCCCGGTATATGGGCGCTGGATTGGCGCCGGAAGCTTCGAGCCCAAAGTAAGGACCGCCGCCCAAGTGAAAGACAGGGACCCGTGATAGAGTCTAGACATGGTCCCGGGCCCCGGTCGCACAGCTCGTCTTATGGAGTCCCCGTGAGAAATCCCAAGGCCCTGTCACCAGAAGAACCAAGAGGAGACAAAGTAAGCTTGCAACGACACTGATTTCAAGCACGAACAAATACAGCATGACAATCCCACACTGCACTTGCTTTCACCGTTTCCTCTGGAGTCTAGATTTGGCTCATGTTGACTTTTACCACGTTCTGATTTACTCCGATGTCACTTTCAACAACAACGCCCGAAACTTAGCCACACCGGTTGCCGACATGGAGCCCTCGCGGCTCGGAGAGCTCAGGCTCCGGCACAACTCCGGCACGACACGCTATGAAATCTGGGTCCTCGGGTCCTGGGATGGAGCAAAGTCCTCTGATTTATTGACGAGCCCACACGGCGTCGACGGGGCGTATCAACCGACCTGATCTAGGATCTGCATTCGGTGGCGTTTCCAAGGAATGTCCTCAGACGCAGTTGCAGCATCCCCAATCCCAGAGTTCCGCGGAAAGCGTCTATTTCAGGCACTTTCGTTCTCTCGGTGTAGGGATTCCTTCACCTCTCTCGACAATGCCTTGTATCTTGGCTGTTGATTGGTCACCACTGGCACGCGAGGAAATTATAATCAGTTCCGCCAGCGAATCCCTCCATGGCACTCTCACTCGGCGGCTCTGATCTTCGCACCATTTTGTATCGCCGCCATACAGAGCTCCACATATCGGGACACGTTCATGCGCCCCGCAAGCAGAGCTTCATCACTTCGAGATGCATCGGGCCGCATCGGCGTTTTATCCCTTAGGACTCTTGATCATCTTTCGATACATGATGGAAATGACACGGATATCCTGGGCTGTAAATCGCTCGGACCTCCTTCTTCCCAGAGCGCGTTAACACTACTCTCTCATATCACACTACTCCCTCTCCAACCGTCGGCCATGGATTATACTGTCGACTCTACACTCTTCACTGTCTATTGGCAAAACGTATTGCGTCAACTGTACTCTCTCGCCGTATGTGCCCCAGTCATAGGAAACGATGTACCCTGAGACGACCCGCATAGGCTACGCTCGTTCTCTACGGTCGGTCGGTCATCTCATACCCACCTTGCAGAGTTCTGATTTTCTTCAGGAATATACCTTGTCCTCTTCTCTTTCTCCGTCTACACGCTCTCCCGTCGGGAATCTGCTAGAGCTCTGCTCGTCGCCAGTTGGGCTATGGCTATTTTGGGAACCGCACAGGTCCTCCTGCATCTTGCGACGACCGGGTTGTCCCTTCAGATGGTGGATCAGGTTGTTGTGGGAGAAACGACGGTTCGTCGTCCCGACAATACGTTGCTCCGTGCAACACAAATTATTACCCTTGTCCAAGCGTGTCTTCTTGTGACTAACAAGTTGAGTGCCCCAGTTGCCAATTGCCGAGAAAATGATTGATTATGGATCAGTTTCGTGGCGGACGGGCTTTTTGTTGAGTCACTGATTTGGTAGCTTTATCGGATATTAATCGTCAAATTGCCGCAGTTGTATCGGTCCTACTTGATTTGGGGTCCGTCACAGAAAAGGGTCATGATTCTGCCTGGTACTTTGATTCTCGCCACAACAGGTGGGTATTTCCACCGAGCGGTAGCATGGTGTCCAATCTCTTCCAGTTCTCGGGTATCTCACTTGCGTAAATGAACAAATCGTTGGGGAAGTTCCGCCATTTTTTGTCGACGGAAAGATTGTGTTTATCATGATGGTCTTGACGAATCTCCTGTTGACTCTGCTCACCGGTGAGTAACATCCTTAGTTTGATGTGCGATGCTTACTTTGTCAGCCGGACGGATATTTTGGATTCGTCGCAAAGTCACCGGTTTCATTGAGCCGACGTCCCGAACACGCTACGAAACAGCTATCACCATAATGCGAGTACCTTAGATATTATCTTTCGTGCCATTATAATTTATATGGCTCATCCAGACTTGAATCCGGCGCAATGTATTGCGTCTCGACGATAGCGCTAGTCATCGGTCTCTCACGTGCATCTTCGGTAAGTGCATCGAGCGGTGTATTGAATATCTCGTAGCTGAGTTCCGATGCCTACAAGCCGACGCTAGTGTCGTATAGTTTCTTTGCCCCATCAGCTCAAACCGTCGTCAGTTCATAATCTCCGTGAATCGTAATATGGGACACTGAATCTCCCCGGACCAGAAACATACTTCCGACTTTGACCATTGTCAGGGTGGGCATGGGATGTGGGTTCCCGGATGCTGTTGGCAGTTGAAATCCCTTCAATAATCCGTTGGACACTCGTGCCAGATTATTATAGTGTCGCTTCACTGATGATGCTTGACAATCCCAACCAGTCTACAGCTTCGAATTTTCCCACTTATGCAGCCCTGGGTGCTATTGTACACCCCTTGGCCTCCGCTCTTTGGCAACGGGTTCTTGAGGCCGTCAAATCCCCAGCTGCATTGTGTCAAAACATCAGGTATAGGGTGCGCTTTCCCATCCTTTTCCTTTCTCTGTCGAGATATGTCAGAAATTAGCGCCATGCTTCCCACGGGACTTGGGCTTCACAAGGCCGTACATCTCCAGGTGGCGATCGATGGCGATAGCGCCCTGGTGCTGAAATTACCGGTGGAGTCAATGGTCGAACCAAGGCTCGATTCTTCTAGTTCAAAATTAATTATGTCACGGTCCTCGGGTCCAGCCATTCTCCCCACTCTTCGCCCGCCTTGCTCCTTTTCCTCCTGACCGTTGATATTAGGAACAGAACTACCAAATGCATATTATCAGTCGGATGGGCGGTTGGCGTCTCCGTTCAAGATGGCCTTTCGAGACCCAGATGGTTATCAACGGTGACATAGATAATTACTTAAATAACTCTCCGTGCCTGACGAACAACGGCTTGGACATAAAGGCTCTTGGAAGTTCCCACGAGCGAGCTTCAACCCTCTAACCAGAACATGCTAACCATGTTAGAATTTGCTTGCGTTGCTCTTTTTACGGCTCTTCAGCTGGGACAGTTGCTCGGCGTTGTCGCCTATCTGGATCCCCAACCCATTCGGATGGAGAGCCGCGACATCACGAGCTTCATGGCATCGCAGGTTACGCTCCAAAACGCCGCCGACGTTTTCGCGCAGGATTTCTATGACAGCTTCACTGTCAATGTCACAGCCTTGGAGGTATGTCGGTCGCCTCACCGTATAGTGTCCGCCATTGATCTGTTCGAAAGCTAATCGCAAGCCACATTAAGGCTTGCAGTGATGCCTTCGACGCTTCAATAATCCAATTGGCGGTGCGTTCCATGTTTTCAATCCATGACATGGATTAGGCCTCTTCGAGGCGGATGCTGAACCTTTAGGTATGCAGACAATAATGAGTAGAACACAACACAAGGAAACCCGAAACACCAAACAATACTATGCCCAAGGTTCAAAGCAGAATATTCAGGCTCAATGCAGCAAGGAAAGCAGGTGCGTGCAGCCTCAGGTACAGCACTAGCCAAGCATTCAATATATGATCAGGGATGTTCGAGCACAAACATTTGATCCTAATGCCTTTTAGGCGAAGACAAGTGGCAAATGTATGGGCCATTTTTTGAGGTTAGTCCTGGCCTTCAAGTGGCGGATTTAGTTGAAACTTCTGCAAGACTTGTTGGTACTCCAGAATAAAGGTAATGAATTGAGGTTATGGGTTGTGTCAACATAATTCAACTTCAACATTCCAGCAGCCCAAGTCAAAGCAAATACTGTGGAGTCAGGGTATAAATTATGACCTTATTTTTCATCAAATAAATTGAAATAATCAACCATCTGTTGGGAATCACCAGACAGCTCAACCACCAAGCCACAAATCTGACAGTGGGGGCACCTTGGGGGTTCAACGAGACGATTCAATTTCACCATATGGCCATGGGAACCTGTGCACTGGCTGAGGTATCGCCAAGGGGCTACCAAGATAGGAAATTTCTATATTTGGGGGGAGGGGGGGGGGTCCCCTCAGTCTCGAAAAAAAAAATCTATACCTTTTTTCGCAGCCAGGGTTTGAGTGTTTCTATAGTAATCTGGGCACCCAGGGAGTCCACCGGGGGTTTAATAAAGTGGATAAGAAGGTTGAGGCATGGCTGGGTAGATGTTGGCCCATGTTGTCCGCATTTGGCAATGTTTCCCTTGATGTTTCCATCGCAAGAACAAGCATGGTATTATTTGGTGATGTTGAATTTGCAGGACTTACCACGACAAATCTTCTACGAGACTTTTCTTGTAATAATTACAACGTCGCGATCACTCCTCACGCGCCCATGGATCTCGATATTGGGGCTTTCAAACATCACTCCCGACATTGTCGGCGAACACTTGCAAGTCGTTGATGCATTGAACCCGAGCATTAGAATTTGTCAGTTGATGATTGGCCCTGGCTCCCCAAATCTTTGGACGGCTTGTTCAACCTCTTGTGACACAAGGTAGGCAAAACCTGGTTATTTAAACCTTGAATTGACCTCGCAGCAAACCTTCAGGCAGCAGCCATGTGACCGAAAACCTTACCTGAGGCCGCAAAACACACGCAGAGGGCGCCCAGAGTCGGGGTGGAGGTGCCGTAGGGATTACCTAGATGTCAGTACCATACATAGGGTGTGGAAGGGTCGTGTGAGGGTAAAGCAGCACGTATAGCAGAAGTTAGGGGTTTTCCCCAAATGGGAATTTGATCGCATCATGTGGCTGTGAGGGGGGGAGGGGGTACCCTCGACCTCTGAAAAACAAAAATCGACGTCGGGTACATTTTTCAGGAAAGCGGAGCCCCTTGGGTATCGCTCACATGAGTTGGGGACAAATATTGATGAAAATCTCGTGACCACCAATTATTTTGTAAACGGCAATAACCCCAATCTCTCACCAAATATGATCTGAATGTCAGGATCACAGCCACATTTCTGCCAGCTCAGAGTCGTCGTTCATCTGATACTACCGTGTAGCCCTCTTATTGCTCATGCACAGCTGTTAATCAAGTTTCCAGCTCTGCTATCTACATCCTCTCTGTCTACCTGCTTGAAAACTTCTGTACTTGATGAGGAACCCAGTGATGATTTCTGCTGTCCAACTCATCTTTCGCGTCGAGCTGTGATGGATGCAAAGGCGTCACCATTCTTCCTTCAGTATTTCTGTGATGCTTCTGCTATGTATTGAACCCAAAGAAAAAGTGAAGGAAAGCATTATTTGATGGCATATGTAGTGCATTTGTGTATCATATACAGAGTGTTGCTACATTCTTCTTGCAGAGTGAGATTATAGACTGAATTTCAAGGCCTGGATGCGGATAGTGGAGGTGAACATGGGCTGGGTGTCGAGTGGTAGCGTTTGAGTGCTGCTGATGGTAACTTCCTTTTCTGGGGGGGTCATGGGAATTATTAGCTGATCCAGAGATTGAGCATCTCTTGAATAACCCTGTTGCGAGATAGGTAGGATATCTAGGTGAGATTGTTGATAGAACTCATCCAGGATAGCCCTAGGAGATCTGGCAAAAAGGAACTATCCTGGGGTTATCCCAGGAGGATAGGTGAGCTATGCACACCCCGGGATAGCTGAAGATTATTATTGCATGTATCCCAGCCTATCCCGGCGTGGGATATTTTCCAGAAAACACAGTGAATCACTCTGAATAATTTTTAAATAATTTATCTAGCCCTCTGCTGCATCTGCATCACGGGTGATAATTTCCCTTGACATCGTGTATTCAGTCGGCCTCAAAACATGGCACTAAGGAAGCCCATTTGCCGCTACAACACCTTGGCGTGTGCATTGACGTGTCTCATTGCTCTCAATATCTGACAGCAGGCTCCTACCCACCACACGTCACGGGGTCGGGGAATCTCTGTAGTCGTATTTTACGGCTGAATCTCTGTAGTAAGACCAAAAGACAAATCAATCAAAAAAGTCATCATATATCTGTCAACTACTTCCGAACTTTCATCTGCCCCGTCAAAAATATTGGGCAGTGATGTGCGGGGTGTTTTTGCACTTGTGAAATTGGTGAATTTCAAGTTTGAGTTGTTGTTATTCGACGCAGGACGCCGCCTGGCTGTGCATCGGGAAACCCGCGGACTTGGAACGGTCACGTGGAGCGTAACACTTTTGCAGCGCTGGTGTCAAGCAAGCTGAAGACACCATGGAGACGCGTTGCAGATGTGTTTTGCTGTGTAGATGGATAGCCTGTAACCAGAGAAGACAGGCTATGCATGTCCGGGCCCCGAAACCAAGGAAACCCCAAGGGAACACACTGGTTCAATGAAATAACCATGGAGTTCCCAAGGCAGCGGGGGTCCAGGCTCAGTCATGGGCCGCAACATAGGAACGAGGGACTACTGGACCAGGACTTACATTAGTTGCATATTATTTGGAAGGTACAAACAGTAGGGGTATATAAGTTGAGTGAAATGTGGTAGTTGGAGAGAATTCTACGTCCGGGTTTACCACCTGTGTCTTTTGACTCACTCTCTATGGATTTTGGCCTTCAGAGCTACACACACACACACACTTTCACATTCACCTATTCCAAATTCGCATTCGTGGTTTCCTGCCACGCGAACCCCGAACACAACACAAAGCTTTGATTTTGGTTTGATTTAGGTTGAAGACTCTGATTTCAAGGTTTTCACCAGTCGACCGATTTCGATCCTTTCATCTGGAGCCCACCGCGAGGGGGTTCATTCGGAATACATTCAAACAACTGTGCTGGTCACAGTTTTCTACAAGCACACATTATCGTTGGAAGTCGTAGGTGGACACCTACAGAAGAAGCTAGAAGAGAAGTTAGGGAGCGAGTACTGGCCCGGGTTGCAGCGTACACAGCGAGAAGAAGAGTTTAAGGGAACGGTTTACGCATCGCAGGCGGCGCCGAGATTGTTAACAGGACCAATAAAGAATCGTTATTTGAAGAAAACGCACCATTTAATTCGGACTCTGAAGACTCTTTACCAGATCTTCAATTCATCCTCAGGCCCGTTACACCTGACACATTCTCCATGGCAAACGCAGCTCAAGCACCGGCTGGTACCGGTGTTGCGAATTTCAAGGTCCCACGACCTTGGGAGTCGAATGTACCAAAGTTTACAACGGAGGACAAGGAGGACTTGCAGGACTTTATGGAGCAGGTTGATGATATTATTGGACTAGGGCAGATTACCGATGACGACGAGAAGAAGAGGTTGCTCACCAGTTATCTTGGTGCCAAGAAGCGTGAGATATGGCGTGCATTACCGGAGTATGCAACGGGGACAACATATGTGAACTTCAAGAAAGCTGTCTTGAAGGTGTATCCAGAGATGCAGGAGGACCTGGACGGGACTCTCGAAGAGCTAGAGAAGCTGTGCACAGAGAACAAAAATATTCGGCGTGCAGAGGAAGGCCGTCTCAAGCGTTTTGGGATGAGGTTCAGGGCACTGGTGTTGAAGCTCAGCAAAGCACCTGCAATAATTTTGAATAAAGAAGCGTGCCGGCGCTAACTTGATGCGCTCGAGCGGGGATTCGCTGAGACATTGAGAATGGCTATAAACACTCGGAATCTTATCAAAGAGGATTTATTGCAGGCAGGGGGAAATGCACCTGCTGCACCCACACCAAACACAGTGGATCACCGCAAAGAGGACCCCATTTTGCTAGAAGAGCTGATCAAAATGGCAGAGCGGTTGGCAAATAAAGGAAGCACCGAGGCAACATGGGGAGAGGACAACAGCCCGGAAATTAAACGCTCAGACCGATTCCCATCGGTCAAGATCGAACATAGAGATACACGGCTTGAAGAGCTTGGTGGGGAGCTGTCGGGCTTGCGTGATGCACTAGTTATCGCGCAGAAGCAGTCAAGGGCCGCGCACGAAGAATTATTGAAGGTGTTTCAAAGTGCACGGAATTCCGGACCTGTTCAACAGGATAATGAGCAGCGAGACTCGGGAATGAGAAATGGGCCGCAGGGGACTTACGGAGCTGACAGGCTGTTCAACCGTGGATATGGGGGGCAGACTCAGCGAAGTGGGTGCTACTATTGTGATGGACAGGACCATTATTCCAAGGAATGCACGGTGAAGGCTGCACACATCCACAAGGGATGGGTTGTAGTTGAGGATGGCCAGCAGAAGTTGTCGGATGGCAACTATATTCCTAGAGGAAGAGGGTCAGCTGCGGCTCGAGTTGAAGAATACTGGCAGAAGAAGGGTGCCGTTGGACAGCACCTAAACGAGGCTTTTTACGGTGGATCACCTGACGAGGAGTTTGATATTTTGCGTGATGAAGTACGCACCTTGCGGGTAAAACTGAACCAAGTGGCTGGTGGAAGCCAGTTAACGCCGGCATCAACGATGCAGATGCATGCACAGGTTAGCCCGCGTACAAATCACGCAGTGCCTGTGCCAGCGGTCAACATGGAAGAATTGGGATGCGCCGTGTTCAACATGATGAGAGCAGGCAGTTCTTTGCAGGATCAGTATGTGCAGACTCGGAGCAAAACACGGAATGTAGCATTTGTGGAGCCTCCAGAGCAGGATTTTTTAAGACCCCTAGGAAAGAGGCCCGGGTTAATTCAAATAATCAAACGCCGCTGGAGGGGGATAAACCCGAACATCAATCAAAGCAGTATCACGGAGAAAGGCAGGAGTTACCTTACCGATTTATCAAGCCACTAGGATCTGGAGCTCGAACTTTGCCAGCATCCGAAAGCAAGGTGGAACGGCGGTATCTTGAGGACCCCAAAAGGTCTTATGAATTAAAGGCACCGATCCAGCGAGATGGACTGGCCGAAGATATGTTAGAGCGCATCAACAATACTGAAGTCACAGTAAAGTTAAAAGACTTGTTTGGGATGAGCAAGGATTTGCGGGAGGGAGAAAAGTTGCGGCTTACCAGGATACGGCAGCCATTGAAGGAGGAACCGAAGGAGAGAGAAGCTGTTGAGGTTGTGGAAGTGGAGCAGCAAGAAATGGCAGACTTAGCTAGGCAGGATAGCCAGCTAATGGTTGATGCGCTCGAAGTTGGAGACTTACCTGAAGTTCAGGGAGTGTTTGTCACTACTATTGCGATGGAAGGAATTCCGGAGGGGTCAGTAATAGCGCAGGACCCATATCTGCAATATTTGGAAGGGCTCACGGATGGTGAGGACCCTAAACAAATTTATGTGGCCCGCGACTCGGTACCACTCCGAGTAACATTCCTGTACATCAACAGCCAGGGACCGGTTGAAAGTGTGCTGGACACGGGCTCCCAGATCGTATCGATGTCTTTGGATCAGGCACAACGTTGTGGACTGGTTTGGGACCCGAATATCAATATATTCATGCAAAGTGCCACATCGCCAAATGTGCGCGGGCCTCTGAAGCCCCTTAGTAGGGGCCTTAATGTGCCCGATGGCCCTTAGAGTTCAACGAGCGCATTTGCAACCTACGAAGGGCCTCCAACGTGACAATTAAATTTACACAGGCCTTAAGAGGGCAGCTAGGGCTCTGCACCCTCTTATGCCCTTTGGACAGCTATTAAGGCCTCGGCAGGCTACGAGCGCCCCCAGGTTCATCTTAATACCAGGCAGATAATTAGACTAGGACCAATAAATTCATCGAGTACTACAACAAGTCTACATAACATACAGCACATTCTGAGAAGAAAACAGGGAATTAATGGTGTGCAGCTGTAGATGGAATGAAGGAAACTTACCGGAGCGAGACTTGGGTGAATTACATGAACAGTAAGGGCACATCTAATGGCGGGGAAAATAAGAGTGGGCTGGGAAACATATTAAAAGAAACTTACCATCGGGAACGATACAGTGGGCATCCTTTTAGGGATAATCAGTATCGGAGGTGGGCCATGAGAGTGAATATGCTTACTTTGGATACAATTTGAGTCAGAGAGAGTACCTGAAAGGGATATCAGCGGGGAACCTCCCTCTACCAGGAATAAGAACTTACAGAGCAGTGCGAGGAGGGCAATATATCCTGAGAATTTATTAGTGTAGTCCGCATCGAAAGAAGGTGACATACAATTAATTCTGAGGTTGGTAATTGTGTAGAAGAACGGGGTGGAGCAAAAGCCCCGACAGAAGGACGTTGGCTCACATCTTGCTCGGAGGCCATAAAAGAATCTACCATGGCATCAGCATCAGCGGTGAACACGAAGGGAATAAATGATTTACCTAGTTGAATTGTCGGAACCGCAGAAAGGAGCGCTACTGAGAAGAGCACTACATCGCGACAATGTCAACGGGATATGCGCGTGCTTGGCAAACAAGATATCACTTACCGGAATATCGAGACACAGTGTCGCTGGCAGGCACGGCTGAGCGCGGTAGCAGAAAGAGAAAAAAAATCACGAAAACTACAGAAGAATTATCTGTGGACGGCAACAATCAGCGCGGAAAAAGGAAGGCTGGAAATCACCGTGATCGTATACTTCTGCCGACGTGCACACAAGTCAGTGCGGGAAGGAACAATGTGCGCGGGGACTCACCAATTACTTATTGAAAAGAGTAGCAGTCAATTGGTATCTGCGACTGGAGTCAGCAATGGAAGAGACGTGGATGGAACGATGCACCGGGTGAGTCATTGCGAAAAGCAGAGCCTGCGTACAAGGACAAAAGTCAGACACGACAGCTCAAGGGAGACTTGCTTACAGTGAAAACAGCGTAAATAACTGGGAACGGGGACAAGACTGGTCAGACAGGTACGAGATAAAAGGAATGACTTACTATGATGTCCAAAATGAGTGCAAATCGGATCTGCAAACGGAAATGCGATGAGTTAACGTGCACGGAGAGTCATTAGATACTTGCCAAGTCGACGCCGGCGGGTTCTGTTTGCGCAGTGCGCGCTTCTCAAGGATGGCTGCCGCGGCGCTCTCGCGTGGCGGTTCGGGTCCGTCGCTCGACAATGGAAGCGTGTTCGTGCCGAATATCTCCCTGAATCAATATTTAGACGAGACAACGATGCAGAATATTCCGGCACGCTAGAACACACTAATCGACGGCGGCTGGACGAGGAAACGGCGCGCGGGATCCCGCCGGTCGAGAACCCGATCGCGTCGACATGACGACCATCCATTGGTCTGCGCGAACGAAGCGAGTCCGCCAGCATTATTTACCACAACGTGAGGAAGGGCACGCACACCCAAATGAGTACGCCTGCGCGTAGTACACACGCTGCACCGCGATGATGTCCGTCGCATATGCGGGCCCCGCACCTGGCACGCAAGCCATGATCGTGATCAGAAGCTAAGTGCGAGTGAGGGTCAGCAAGAAGAAAGAGGAGGAGCGCGAGGGTGAAAGGGGAGGGTGTGTAAGAGGGAGGGGAGAAGAGAATTTAGGGGAACGGAGAAGGCCGCAGCCTCGAGCACCTGACAGCGCTCTCGCTTGGGCCGTCAATGCAGCTCTCGTGGGAAGAGGATGCTTGCAAGTTTGCCTGCGGCGCAGACGGACATCATTTCCGGAGGGCATGGCCGTGCGCGTGAACGCGCCTCGTCCCTCGTGGGATTCGGCACTCGCAACTCGGAGCGAAATGCCTCGTGTGCGGTGCGGCGTTTCATCTCGGCGTCCCGCGCAAAAAGGAAAAAAAAAAATCAAATGAAGCGAAGGCAAAGAACGGCACGCACATTAGTAACTGTAACCGCCGGATACCAGAAGAAGAAAAACTTGATCGCCCAAAAGAGGTCGAGGGTCCATGCGCGAACGGTGAGGTCGTCCGTGTTCACGACGGCGCTGCGCATCTCGGGGTACGGGTTGTCGTTCTCGAGGATGCCCGCGATCGCGACGTCCTTGTCCAGGTTCGGGTTGTCGAATTCGGGAAGCCTCGAGCGCCTCGACGTCCTCCGCCCCTAATGGTCGGCGTCGTGTTTGTCCTCGTAGGGTCCGGGTTCGTCATGCTTGCTTGCTTGTTGGCCGGCTCGACTTCAGGTGGAAGGAGGGGGACTTGGATGAGCAACGAGCGTGAGAAGTGCCGCGTGTGGCCGTAGAAGCGGAAGTGGAAGTGGGGGCGGCCATGATGATGGTCGTGGTCGTGGACAAGAAGCGCGCGTTGGGCGCATCAGGTTTTAAAGTCCGCTGCACGCCCACGTGACTCTTTTTTTTCTGGCGGTAAAAGTGAAAAGCCGAGCTTGGGCAGGACTCGGTGCTGTCAATAGGTTCATATAATCGTGTGAAATTCATATTTAATCAAGATATAAGGTTACGGGGTTTATAGAGCTTCGTATCGTGCAATATCAACGATGTCTTTGTGATTTTCCTCCTCTTCGTGGTTTTCCTGTTCACCTCCTTCTTCCTCCTCCTCTTCACCAGGATAATTGAAATTCTTCGATTCTGCTCCCAAATTGGACTCGTCTTCTTGCTCCCCGTCGGGTTCTGTATTCTCATCAATTGTTACAGAATTGGAAGTTGGGACATCCACGTCCAATTCATCGTCGGCCGAGCTTGAATCAGCTGTTGGAGCAGGGGTGAATCTCTTCCCAGTTCTATATCCAGCGACACCAGGTGCATACCGCACGAACATGTCGCGGTCCACGAAATTTCAGCCAGATATTAATGGAGGGACAACCGAAATTTTAGTAGGTACAAGAATATTAGATATTAGAAGACCGACATAGATCTTCCAAAAGTAATGGAATCCTCAGGATCATTTGTCAGTCGATTCGGAAATACTTTATAGAGCCCATGGGTGTTGGGTTTTCGTTTTGACCCATTTGGGGGGATCCTCTCGATACGCATTGGTCGGCAAATATGGCGGCGTGGACGCCCACCAGGACCTGGAGGGGGTGGGCTGGGAGGTAGTAAGATAGGCGACGTGGGACGAGGTCCCTCCGCCTGAAGTCGGACCCTTAGAAATACGAAAAAAAATGGGCAAGAAAAATATTCACGGCAGCATTTTCCGCCAGAGTGGAATCCGGTAGTACAGCGACGGCGGCGGCGGCGGCAGCGTGCTGTACCCCCTGCGTGTGAATTGTCTGTAGCCCAGTGCATTTCAAACGGTGATTCGTCATTCTGTGTCCAGCAGTTAACCCGGTAGTGCCAGTGCTGCAAGCATAACACGTAATCACGAGGAGAAATAAATATATTAGAATAGCAGAAGGAAGCACCTTCATGCAGCCAAAATTTTGGGAAGGGGAGCCACTACAGAGGAAGCGGCCGAATTCTTTTTGAGACGAGGATTAAGGGACTAGGAGTGCGGTATAGAGCGGAAATGGAAGGCCCTGGGAAGGCGGGGAGAAGGGCTCGGGAAGGCCTTGGTGGCTAGAGGCAAGCCTTCAGCAGGATAGCCAAGTACGAGCAAGGCTGGACGGAGGCTTGCAGGGAGGCCCTCGCGTGAAGAGCAAGGAGAAATGAACTGAGAAATGCCGGATGGCAAAGGGTGCCAGCTAAAAGGGCTTGAGAGTAAGATAGGAGGCTGGGCTTGAGAAGTATAGGGGACTAAGAGGGTGTGTGTAGGCCAGTAGAGGCTAGCAAAGTAAGAGAGAGCCTACGAAGGGGCTCTTAAGGACCTTGCGCGACGCGTCGAAGCCTGTCCGGGGCTAGCCGAGGTCACGAGGTCCATTGATGTGATAGACAAATTTGGTGATGGCCAATGGTCAGCTGGAGAAATCAATGGGATTGGCCAGGAATGTGCCATTCCGGTGGGGTGAATTAAAAATTTACCTTCAAGTACATGTCATACGGGATCCAGCATACAAAGTATTGCTTGGACGGCCATTTGATGTGTTGACAAAGAGTAAAACGGACCACGAGGAAGGGAGGCAGCTCTTGACGCTGATTGACCCGAATACTGGGAAAGCATGGACAGTTCCGACTTACGACCGGGTTAGGGCAGGCCCGAGTGGGAATGAGCAGCCAGGACTGGCTAGCAATAAACTAGGGCTCACCTACCAGGGTTTTCGTTTAACTTCGAGGAATTGATGCCGCTGTGTCAAGGAGAAGAATTAGCGATTTTGATTGGATTTAATGAGCAGCGGGAAATGCAGGTCGAACAGATCTATCAACCGAGAGGTGGAGTTATGACACCTGGAAAGACTATCGAAGCATACATCAGTGTTTCGGTGGAGGCAGAGCAGATGAATGGGGACAGACCGGCAGCAACTCTATTCCAGTCGTACCGGACCCAGAGCATTGAGGACGAAGATGGAGTTCCGCATAAAGTCTTTGCAAACGTCCTCAGTGAAGCTACCAAACCAGGTAAACCAGGAAAGGTTTATCGTGGCAGGAGAAATGAGTGGGACACTCGCACATGGCACTCTGTGGATACGGAGGTTCGATGTGCTTGTTGCCAGACTATTGATTTTATTTGCCCACCTGAACCCTTGGATGCGGAATCTGAAGCGGAGTCAGTATCGGTCTTTGCTGGGAAAAAGTACAAACCAGTGGGATTAAAAGTCCGGCCAGTTTATACGGAACTGCCGGATCGATACCGAATTAAACGCGAGATCAAAGGGGATCCATTGGAGGGGATGCCACATTTGAACCCGCAACCGTTGGAAGCTGAACCAACGGAGCGATATAATGCTGAACGAAAGGCAGATATGGAGAATCGACACGGTGGATTCCTGCAGGCAGAAGAGGTGAAACTCCTGCATGATGTTGTGAGGAATCACAAGCAGGCTTTTGCGTGGAACGATGAGGAGCGGGGAAGTTTCAGGCATGATTTCTTTCCGCCAGTGGAATTCCCGCTGGTGGAGCATGAAGCATGGGTTGAGCGAAGCATACCCATTCCACGGGGGCAGTTAGAGGAATTTTGCAAAATAATCAAGAAGCGTCTCGATGCAGGGGTTTATGAACCATCGAATGCCTTGTATCGGAGTAAATTTTTCGGGGTATTGAAGAAGGATGGGAAAAGCATCAGATTAGTGCACGCATTGTAATCGTTGAATGCGGTTACAATTGCTCACTCGGGTTCACCACCAGCTACGGAGGAGCTGGCAGGTCATTTTGCAGGGCGCGCATGTGGCAGATGCCTGGATCTATTTTCTGGCTATGATCATCGTGACATTGCGGAGGGATCGAGGGACTTCACCACGTTCCAGACCCCATTCGGGGCATTGCGGCTGGTCAAGTTGCCGCAAGGATGGACGAACAGTGTACCTATTTGTCACGATGATGTGACCTACATTTTGCAGGATGAGATCCCGCACGTCACTATGCCCTATATCGACGATGTACCAGTACGAGGACCAGGGTCTCGTTATGAGCTACCGGATGGTACTTGTGAAACAATTCCTGAGAATTCCGGGATCAGGAGATTTATCTGGGAATATTTCCAGGACTTGAATAGGATTATTCAAAGAGTCAAGTACTGTGGGGGTACTTTTTGGGCGCTAAATCGATCCTATGCGCTGGAGAATTCCACGTTGTGGGTCATTTGTGTTCGTTCGAAGGAAGGAAGCCGGATACGGACAGGATCGGAGTTATTCAGAGATGGGGTGCGTTGAAGGACGTATCAGATGTACGCCGCTTCATGGGAACTGTGGGAGTATTGCGCATGTTTGTTAAGGGCTATGCAATACTCTGCCGACCCATACAAAAATTGACGCGCAAAGATATTGAGTTCTAGTGGTTAGCAATGGATAGGCTGAAGGAGGCACTCGTGAATGCACCTTGCCTGAAACCATTAAATTATGATTGGGATTCGGACATTGTGATGGCGGTGGATACATCATGGATGGCGATAGGGATCCAGATTTATCAGACCGACCCAAACGAGCCGCGGAAGCGGTACTATGCCAAGTTTGCATCAATAACATTGAACCGGCGGGAGGCCGAGTTCTCACAACCGAAGCGGGAGTTATACGGGTTGAAGCGGGCACTGGAGGCCATGCAGTACTGGATATTGGGCTGCAGGCGCTTGGTGATAGAGATGGATGCAAAATACTTCCAGGGGATGTTAAATAATCCTGGGATGGGGCCGAATGCGACCATTAATCGCTGGATAGAGCAGATTTTAATGTTCAAGTTCACCTTGAAACATATCAAGGGTGTGAACTTCCCACCGGATGGCTTGTCAAGACGAGAGGTGCAACCTGGAGATGAAATATGGCCGGGTGGCGATGAGGAAGAAATGAATGAGCCGCCTGGGGTGCATCCAGAATGGGATTATTTCTCTGAGCAGCCGCTGGAGTTCGAAGACTTCAAAACAGAAATTGATACCAGAGGGGGTTATTTACAAGAACTCGGGAGTCCGGTTCAAACCTTCGAGAATTTCAGCAAGGAGCTGGAGACAATCCGAGAAGAGGAGCGGTCCGTGCAGGAGCACATCAGAAAGACATATGCTGCAGAGGAGCTGGTAATTCCAGCTTACGTCCAGGTACAAATACCTGATGAAGAAGGGTTACTTCCAGATGAGAAGCTACGAGACGATGAAGAAATGCGGGAACCTTCGAAGTGCTGGAGCATGCGACCAAGATGAGAGGTTATTCATTGTATATGGATGGTTGAAGGACACTTTGAACCGACCTTCTGGGATGGATGACGACTCGAAGTACAGGCGATTTGTACGGTATGCTTCACAGTTTTTCATCTCCAAGGACGGGAAGCTGTATCGCAGGGGAGTTGAGGGAATGCATTTGCTGGTTGCGAAAAAGGAGCATCAGATGTATTTAATGCGCGCTGCGCATGATGCACTTGGGCACCGTGCAGGATTTGCAACAAAATCTTTGTTGGAACAGAGATTTTGGTGGCCGGAGTTAGAGAAAGATGTCCGGTGGTATATTAAAACCTGCCACCTGTGTCAGAAACGGCAGCTGGCAATTATGAAAGCACCTCTGGTGGTCTCGGCAACACCGAGTATCTTCAAGAAAGTGCATTCAGAGGTGATGCATATGAGCGAAAAATCGAATGGATGCAGTTATATTGCGGACGCACGCTGCTCGTTATCAAGATACCCGGAAGGGCGGGGTTTATGGAAACAGACGGCAAAGAATATTGGTTTATTCCTGCTGGAGGAGGTTATTTGTCGGTGGGGATGTCCGCTATGGATTGTAACAGACAATGGGACACCATTTATTGCGGCTGTGGAGTGGTTGAAAAGCAAGTATGGGATAACCAGGATACGGGTATCACCATATCACTCACAATCCAATGGAGTGGTCGAGCGTGGTCACTGGGACTTACGCCAGTCATTGTACAAGGCTACCGGTGGAAACTTGCACCAGTGGTACTATTTTCTGCCTCAAGTGTTATGGGCAGACCGGATCACCATAAGAAGAGGAATCGGATGCTCACCGTATTTTGCGGTCTGCGGGGCGCACCCAATTTTGCCATTGGATGTGGCCGAGGCAACCTGGTTGGCAGAATATCCAGACAGGATAATTTCGACGGTGGAGTTAGTTGGTCTTCGAGCTCGGGCACTCGCAAAGCACACAACTCACGTGGAATAAATGCAAGAAAGGATGGCCGCAATCAAGGAGACATCCATGGAGGCCTATGCAGAGAAATATCGGCACGTTATCAAAGACTACGTCTTCGAACCAGGGGACGTAGTATTGGTACGGAACTGTTATATCCGTGCATTATCGGACCGGCCGGCCCGGTCCGGCAATTCCCGAGAAGGGTTTTCACGCTATGAAGGTCTACTGAGCGTTTCCCTTCTAAGCACGGTTGACTCCTTGGGCCGACGGACTTATATTACACCGAGGCCTTATTGTCTGGTTCGTCTTCTTCTTCGGGCTTCCTTACCAAGCCCGAGGTATCTTATTGTTAAGTCTTACTAAGTCACATTGGCACCTTATTGTTTTGCATTTCTTACTTACCAATAACTCACACGCTATTGTATTCAATAGACAATAGCGTGTTTAGTTTAAAAGCTAGTTAGTTATGTTTTGTACTTCAGTTTGATTATTGATTGTTCTTCGCTATCTCGGCGTTGGTCGAGCCTCTGCCTTCATCCTCTATTCGGACTTCAACTCCGAACTCCGAACTCCGTGACTCCGGACTATAGTCTTGTGCGGAACTGCGGACTTGAATAGTCGCTCACTCTATTCTTTGTAGTGTTGTGAGAAACCGCGAACTCCGAGGTCGGACTTCCTTGGCCTTGGCCTGACTCGACATATAACAGTATAATCAAACTCACCTATTCGGTTCGCCATGTCTGGATCATACTTCAATCCCAATCTCTTCACACCGGGCAATACCGCCCCTAACCCTTTAATTCCGACACATCAACACTGAGAACGTCGGGAATCCCGACTTTTTTCTAACATTCCTACTCTCGGTCAAACTCCGGTTCAACCACCTACTTTCAGCCGATCTTCGGAACAACCCCCATCTCCTATTGTCTTTCATCCCATACCTCGTCTTCGTTCGGCATCAGTTCCAAATACTGCGCCAGTTCCGCTTCTCCGTCAGGGTGCAACTCCGGTGACTCCATCCCCGATTGGAATCCCTCTGGCTCAGATGCGAGTGCCCTCAGTGGCCTCTATTCAGGAGGCAGATACCGAGGAGGCTCCAGCCCCGGAGCCCGAGGCGGAGAACCCCGAGCGCCCTCCGACTCGGAACACCGAACCTGAGGAACCCGTGGGAGATGCCCCCGATGGGGGTGACGACGGGGATGATGATGGCCCTGGTGGGCCTGTCCCTCGGCGTCGGCCTCGGACACCGGATGACGCCGAGATCAGTGCTCGGATTTTCAGCGGACTCAACGATCTGACTACCGTCCTTCGGTCGCTTTCGGGAGCTAATTCGGGTCCCGTTCGGAGTTCACGATCCAACCTCCGAAATCCCGAGCCTTTCGACGGCTCGGACCCCTCCAAGCTTCCTTTATTCCTCTCGCAATGCGGACTTCACTTCGCTGAGCGAGTTCAGGACTTCCCTTCGGATGACGACCGCGTCATCTTTGTCCTTTCATACTTGAAAGGAGCAGCGGCCGCTTGGTTCCAACCCGCTATGTTTGCCACGGACAGTACTGTCCCCAACTGGGACGGCAACTTTTCACTCTTCATTCAGGAGTTAATGTCGGTCTTCAGACCGCATGACCCTGTCTGAGATGCTGAGAGCAAACTTCGAACGCTTCGGATGAAGACTTCGGACCCGATCTCGACTTACATCATCGAGTTCAACACCCAGGCAGCTATGACTCGCTGGGGTGAAGCGGCACTTCGGTCCCAGTTCTACGAAGGATTGCCTAGTCGGATCAAGAACCAACTCTCGGTCCTTGATCCTCCGACAAACCTAGTCGGACTTCGGACTTTGGCACAGCGCATCGATCAGCGCTACTGGAAGCGGGAGTCGGAGAAGAAGCGGGAAGGCAACCCCGACTCAACCCCGAACACCGGATCTCAGTCTTCGGGGGGTGGCGGCGGTGGAAAGAAACCACAACAAACCCCGAAACCCACCAACAATCCTTCCTTGGCATCCGCCTCGTCGTCCGGAGCAGCTTCGGGGTCCGCAACCCCGAAAACTCCGAAGCCTTATGCTGACAAGTTGGGCAAGAACGGCAAGATCACGGACGCCGAGCGTACTCGGCGTTTGAAGGAAGGGTTGTGCATGTATTGTGGTGGGAAGGGACATCAGGCTGTGGATTGTAAGAAGGGGACTACGCCTTCGCAGGGTCGGGCATCCGCCACGACTCCGAACTCCGAGGCCACTCCATCCACCGAGTCAAAAAAAAATGACCAGCAACTCCGAAACTCCAGCACCCGTTCGGAGTTGCGTTGACTCGCTCGGAGTGCCCACGGAAGAAGTCTATCTCAACGCGTCCTCTCTTTCACCTAATGCCTTATACCTCGATCTCTATGCTACTACTTTATCGGACTCACTCGCCTCGGAACTCGACACTATTTTACCGACACTGATCGACTCGGGGTCGTCACATTGTTTTATTTCTTCAGACATTGTAATGAAGAACGCATGGCCGACCTCCGAAATACGTCCGATCCGGTTGTGATACCTCGATGGCTCGTCCTCTATTATCAAAAAGCAGATCACTCTGTCAATCCAATTTCCAACCGGTGAAGTCCATTTAATGGAATTCTATGTCACCCGTCTTGATTCACCTTCTGAATTGGTTCTTGGATACAACTGGCTCCACCGCTTCAATCCGTTGATTGACTGGTCGGAGGCCAGTATCTCTTTCCGTTCCACTCTGCTTGGTCCATCTGTGTCGACACCACAGGACACTAGTCCTGCCCCAGTTCTGCCGGACTCCGAGTTGTTGAGCAACTCCGAGCCGACTCCGACGACTGGCATACCAGTGTTCGGAGTTGTACCAGAAACTCCGAAGACGTCTTTACCGGACCTTGGTCCTTCCATGGACTCCTCCTCGGGCTTTACCAGCCCTCCGATGTCCACACCCTTGGTTTCACTCGTCTCCACTGCCGCTTACTCCATGATCATCGGACAAGCCGGTACGGTGCAGTATACTCTTCGCGCAACCCCGAAGGCCGAAGATGTCTGCGCTCGGTCCTCGACACTAGCTTCGGACCAGTCGGACTTGCCTTCGGAGTACCACGACTTCGCCGACGTGTTCTCGGAGTCCGAAGCGTTCAACCTTCCTCCTCATCGGGAGTTTGACCTCCGAATAGACACCGAGGACAGTGAAGTACCACCGATCGGACATATTTACTCGTTGTCCGAGTCCGAACTCACGGCCTTGCGCGAGTTCATTGACAAGAACCTGAAGGCGGGCTTCATTTACCCTTCGAAGTCCAGTCACGGTGCTCCGATACTCTTCGCTAAGAAGAAAGACAGAAGCCTTCGGCTTTGCGTCGATTACCGAGGACTTAACCGCATTACAAAGAAGGATCGCTACCCTCTTCCGCTCATTTCGGACTTACTCGACGCTCCGGGCAAAGCCCAAATCTATACTGAGCTCGATCTCCGACATGCCTACCACCTTTTGCGTATCGCTGAAGGTGATGAGCCGAAGACGGCCTTTCGGACTCGCTACGGCTCTTATGAGTGGCGAGTCGTCCCCGAAGGGCTGACTAATGCACCCGCGGCCTTTCAACATTTTGTGAATAGTCTCTTTTCGGACTTGCTCGACATCTGCGTGGTCGTCTATCTTGACGATATTCTAATCTACTCCGACAACTCCGATGTGCACACCTCGCATGTCCGAGAAGTCCTTCGGAGATTACGCGCAGCCGGACTTTACTTACTGCAAGCTCTCGAAGTGCGAATTCGGAGTTACCACTTGTGAATACCTTGGTTACATTCTCTCTCCCGATGGTTTCGCGATGTCTTCGGACAAGGTTGACGCCATTCTTGGCTGGCCTGTCCCTCGGAAGGTCAAGGACATCCAATCCTTCCTCGGCTTTTGCAACTTCTATCGGCGTTTCATCCACGGCTACTCCAACATTACCATTCCCCTTACTCGCTTGACTCGTTCCGGAGTTAAATGGGACTGGTCGGAGTTGGCCCAATCGGCGTTCGAACGCCTCAAGAATGCGTTCTCCGAAGCCCCGATCCTTCACCATTGGGTTCCGGGCCGACAAATCACCGTCGAGACCGATGCTTCGGACTACGCTCTAGCTGCCATACTCTCGATCTTCGGAGATGACGGTGAAATCCACCCGGTGGCTTTTCGGAGTCGTTCCTTTAATCCTTCGGAGTTGAACTATGACGTTCACGACAAGGAACTCCTAGTCATCTTTGATGCCTTCAAAACTTGGCGTCACTATCTCGAAGGTGCACCACTTACTATCGACGTGGTCACTGACCATAAGAACTTGGAATACTTCTCTACTTCAAAGGTCTTGACTCGTCGTCAAGTGCGCTGGTCCGAGTACCTTTGCCATTTCAATATGGTCATTCGCTTTCGCCCTGGTCGTTTAGGCGGCAAGCCGGACACATTAACTAGACGGTGGGACGTCCACCCTAAAGAGGGGGATAGGGATTATAGCCAAGTTAACCCTCACAATTTTCGCCCCGTTTTCACTCAGGATCAGTTATCAGCGTCACTCCGAGCCACTTATCTTGAAGAACCAGTCCTTCGGGCTTCGATCATTATGGACATTGAGCAGCTTCACACCGACATTCTCGCCCATCTCCGAGATGACCCCGCGGTGGTCATCGGACTCGGACATGCTGCTTCGGACTCCGGCCGTTGGTCTATCAACGGAAAAGGTCTACTCCGACTCGATGAACACATCTACGTGCCTTTAGTCAACGGAGTTTCGGATGAACTCCGAGTCCGAGTTCTTCAATTTCACCATGACCACGTCCTTTCGGGGCATTTCGGACAGAATCGGACTTTGGAGCTTGTACGTCGGAGTTATACCTGGCCCGAGCTTCGGAGTTTTGTTCGGGCTTTCTGTCTATCCTGTGTCTTGTGCAGACGCAACAAGAAGCCTAGGCACAAACCTTACGGGCTTTTGAAGCCTCTTCCGGTCCCACTTCGGCCTTGGCATTCGATTTCTATGGACTTCATCGAGGAACTACCCTTATCCAGTGGTTTCAATAACATTCTCGTCATTATTGACCGCTCTTCAAAACAAGGCATTTTCATCCCATGCACCATTCACATCACTTCAGTCGAGCTGGCTCAACTCTTCCTTGTTCATGTCTTTTCAAAACACGGAGTTCCTTCTCACGTCACCTGCGATCGGGGTTCGGAGTTCATTTTGGTGTTCTTTCGGTCTTTAGGCGAGCTGCTTAACATGGAGTTGCACTTCACCTCGGGGTATCACCCCGAGGCCGATGGGCAGACCGAGCGCGCTAACCAGACCTTGGAACAGTACATCCGAATGTACACTTCTTACCAGCAGGATGACTGGGACCGCCTATTACCCTTGGCGGAGTTCGCTTACAACAACTCTCCGAACACATCTACCGGAGTTTCACCCTTCTTCGCGAACAAGGGCTACCATCCTTCTATAACCATTCATTCGGAGCGCGACGTGGCTAACACTTACGCTAAAGACATGGCCGTAGACCTACAAAGTCTTCACGAGTTCCTCCGAGAGCAAATCACTTCCACTCAACTCCGATACAAGGAAACGGCCGATCGGCGTCGCAACCCTGCTTCAACATCGGAGACTCGGCCTACGTCTTGGCGAAGCATATCCGAACCACCCGTCCAACTCCGAAATTCTCCGAGCAGTACCTCGGACCTTACGAAGTCATCGCCAAACCCAGTTCAATGTCCTACACCCTTCGGCTTCCAAAGGAACTTCGGAGTATACATCCGGTCTTTCATGTGTCTCAGCTTGAGACTCATCTACCCAATCCTTATCCTTCTCGGGCCTCCGAGCCTCCGGCAGCTGTCGAAGTCGTTGATGGCGAGGAGCACTTTGAAGTCAAGGATATTGTTGATTCCAAGTTAGATCGGAGATTCCGAGTCAAACTCCGATACAAGCTAGAATGGCTCGGATATGAGAACACCGATGAACAGTATACTTGGGTCGGAGCCGATAATGTTCACGCACCAGAACTTGTCAATAGCTTCCACCTCCGATACCCTGACAAGCTGGGTCCGAACTATTGACCTTTCGGACATCGGTCATTCAGACTTCCTCTTACATCGGCCTTCTCTCGGACATTGGACATTGGACGCGACTTCTCATTACAAACAAAAAATTATTCTATTTACAACCCCGAGGCTTACTATCTACAAGTCCTCTGGGGGAATTCCTCCCCACTCCGAACCTTCCTCTTGTACTTCCTCCTCCTCCTCTTCGGACTCCGACTCCACTGCTTTTCCCTTGCCTTTCTCTGCGGACGTCAACCCCGACCCCGAGGCCTCGGTCTGCCCCACCGTACTCTCCTTCTCCTTCCGCTTGCCCTCGGCCACCGACCCCGAGACCTCCGAAACATCCACATCCATCGGCTCAGGCTTGATCTTCGGATCCCGATACCGAACCCCGTCCTCAATCACATCATCCCCGAACCCATACCAAATTGTGTCTTGATCGGGATCGAGGTTGGGGTTGTCGAGCCAAGTAACCTCGGACAGTTTGGGGCAGTGTTGTCAGAGTCAGTCAGAAAAGGTCAGAAAAGGTCAGACAAACGTGACCCGTCAAACAATTGACCCGTCGATCAACCGGTCAGACCGGTCAAGTGTCCTAAAGTAGATTTATTTCACACGCTCTATTCGCTTCCCTCTCGCCACCTTTTGACGCGTGCATTGAGCTCTTCGACGCGCCGTACACCTCTACATCACTCTATATCCCCTAGAACGTAGTGAACGAAGCTCATGGCCCCTTCGAACCCCATTTGGGAGCTTTTCGAGTCCGATAAAAACCTATACAAGAGCAATCGCACCAACCACGGTGCATGGTGCAAGGCCTGCTTAGAGAGTTCCGAGGGCGTCTTGAGACAGCAGGAGATAAATGCCGTCGCCTGTGGAGCTGCCCCAGAACCACCAAAAACTCGGAAAGAGTGGATGGGGGCTGGTGCGTCACATACGCATCTTTCTCTCGAGCAGCGCTAACCGAGAGGAAAAAAGTAATGGCAGCATATCCAGACATTATGATATGTGGTAAAACGGACACAATGCGTACACATGTGAAGACTTGCCGTGTCATACAAAATGCGCCCGAAAGAATAGCCAAGCGGGACGAAATTCTCATCCGCTCAGATGCTGCTACCGAAGCCGCAAAACGCACCCGCACTTCTTCTAATGCACAAGTGTCGTCTTCGCAGCATCCAGCTAATCTGAATTATCGATTTCCTTCTCAATCACCTCGTTTCGACAATTCGTCTTTCCCATCACCTCCTAGTCAGCATCCTCCACTCTCGCCTCTAGGAGAATTCAATGCACTACCGTCATTCGGCCAAGATGGCTCTTTTTCTCCTTCTTCTGCTTTTGCCCCCTCGCCCTCTCCATCCATTGCCGATAGCCCCTCCCTGAAGCGCCGTCGAACGTCCTATTTATCGGAATCAGCTCAGACTTGGATGTCAGACCAGCAAGCTGAGTTTGGGGCGGACCTCTGTAAACTGTTTGTGACCTGTGGTTGGTCTTGGAACGCCGCCAACAATCCGGAGTTCAAGCTATTTTTCGACAAGTATCTGCCCTCCGCTGTTATCCCCGATCACCGCGTCCTTTCAGGCTCTATCCTCACATCCGAAGCCAATAAGGTCATCAGCGCAACCCGACAAAAGATTGAAGGGAAGTTAGCGACTTATTCTGAGGATGGCTGGAAGAATGTTGTGCACACACATGTCGACACTTCCGTGCTCAGCGTAGAAGGACAGGTATTTTGCGTCGAACATTCTATCATGATTATATCTCACCAATCTTTCTCCAGCCTTACCTGCTCCGTACTCACGATATGACTGGGCGCCCCAAGACTGGCGATGAACTATTTGAAATTATGAAGAGCGACTTCGAATACGCGTGGAACACTTATCGAGTTGAGATAATCGCTGTTTGCACGGACGATGGTCCGGATGGTAAAAAAGCACGACGCTTGATTGTGGAGTGGAAAAAATCCATTGCTGCGTTTTATTGTTGGGCTCACCAGAGCAGTCTAATGACAGGCAATTACCTTTCGATCAAAGCTCCGTGGATGAAAGACGCGAAGGAGGGACTGGTGGTTGTAAAATGGTTTAATAATCACCGCAAAGCTCTCGATCTTCTGTGCGCTCAGCGAATGGCTACCTTCGCTGAAACTCGCCAGCTTTTACTCCCTGTTGTCACTCGATGGACGATTCATTACTGCTGTCTACGACGGATCCGGAAGTTGGAACGTGCCTTTCGGATCTGCGTCGTAAACCACGAAGAAGTTCTCCGTCTCTGCGCAGGGAAAAAACCTGAGCAGATTGCGGCTGCGGAGCATGTCATAGACACATGCAAGCGCAACAGCTTCTGGAAAAATATCAACCGGTACGTTGGTTTCCCAAGAGTATCCACTGTCTTTTTTACCAGTGGTCGTGCTTTCAGTATTACCCACCATCTTGAACCACTCGCAATAGCGGCAAACATTTTACAATCCCCTCACTGCCGTCTCGACACTGTCCTTCTGACTCTTGCCAATCTTTTCCGAATTTTCAACAATGTCTCTCTCGAAGACGCCATCGTTAAGAAAACTCTTCATGAGAGTCTCGAACGCAGATGGGCGAAAACCGACCAACAGCTAATGATCCTCGGCGTATTTTTCAATCCCTATATCCGCGCGCATTCCTTTAAACGCGATGCATTGTCCGGAAACTCAATGTTTCATATGGTTAGGTATGCATATGAGCGACTGCTCGGTCAGACCGCGCTTGGTGATATCGAGTTCTTTGACGCCTTCCGGGCATACTATGATCGTGCTGGGGATTTCTCGGAAGAATCCATGTGGTTGGACGGGTATGCAGCCTCGTATAGGGCAGCGGTGAGTCTTGAACAATTGAGAAATGTGCATTTCACTTATTCTACATTGAATTTTGTACAGAAGAAACCGGTTGACCTTGTATCAATTTGGCGTCAATTGGAAGGGACGCGCCTCACAGGTCAAAGCGGATTCATAAAGCTCGCTATACGTGTTCTCAGCATCCTGCCCAACTCTGCGGGGCCTGAATGTGCGTTCAGTGTATTTGGACTTACCCACACGAAGCATCGCAACAGGTTGGATCCACAAGTGGTTCATGATTCAACGACGGTGCGGATGGACCGACAGAAAGCTCATGTCGCTGCAGGTCTTGTTCAGCCGCGAAAGGCAAGAAGATTTAGCCTCGCAGACGATGATGCCGGAGACGGTGGGGATGAAAATACCGTTGATCCATCGGATTTCGATACAATGGCGGACGCGCTGATCGGACTGACGCAGAACGAGCCGAACGAGGATGATGATGACGAACCTGACCTTCCACCAATCACCCCTCTCTTAGCATCTTCCGCATCTCAAACGATAACTGATCCCGGGAGCGCTCGTGTTCCAGCGTACAAGAAGATCAAGCTTGCAAACATGTTCAATTACCCCACCGCTGAGTCTCCCGCACCCGACTTCGAGTTTTTTGGCAGGGTGGTAGAGATGGTGTTGACACAGAGGAGGAGGCGTTAGCAGCTGCTTCGGATGATGGTGCTTCAAACGCGGCTGTCGTTGGTGGGGCCACTGATGGGGCCTAGTAAAGATCCAGAATGGGGGGTTCAATCATTGTAATAGAAGGTTCCGTGTATTTTGACAAGTACAAGAGTTATGCATGAGGACCAGAAGCAGTGATGAGCGAAGTAGAGCCAAGTATCGCTGAAAAACGGAGGATATCCGAATCGGGGTGGCTGTACCCGACAGGGTCAGTGATCGACCCGTTATTCACTGTCATTTGTCTTGACATATTTGACTGACCCCATCAGACAGGGTCAATGACAACACTGGTTCGGGGGACGGGGAGACGGGAACGCGGAACATCGGCAGCGGGTACAGCGTAAAGTCCTCGTCGGTGGACTTGATCCACTCCTCAATCCGAAGGATGGCGTGGTTGAGCTGGAGGCGGCTCAGGCGGTTGCGGTGGTGTTGGGCGCGGATCAGACGGTAGCGCTCGTTGACCGTCTTGATCACCAGCTTCAGCTGGGCGATCTCGAACCAGCAAGGGCACGAGAGGCCACAGACGTGACGCTGGAAGCGGTAACGCTTCGGGGCGGGAGAACAGGACTGCGACCTCAGACTCTGAGACGGCTCCAAGGAGCGCTGGCAGAATGGCGTCACGGGCTGTATGATGTGCGGGACAACAGGTGGCCTCGTCCTCGAGGGCCCCGCAACTGCGACTGCAGCGGGCGCCACACTCGGCTGCGAAGGACCAGCCGCGCCGGTAGCGATGGCGGTCGGGGTTCGGGGGTCGGAGTCAGGGGCGCGCGTCGGCCACTCGCACCTCACCTTCGACTGCTGACAGTTGATGCAGCCATGGGATTTTCCGATTTTCTTCATACATGTGCGGCCGGTCCGGCGGCAGCGTTCGCAAGCTGTCGGTGTTGTCAGTGGCGACGCCGACGGTGGCCGACGTCGGACTCACGGTAGCGGGGTGCGACGGTGTTGGACATGGTGGTGGTACAAGTTAAGGGGGATTTTAAACTCCGACACCGAACTGCCCCTTCTTATATGTCTTTCGTTTGACACTCCCGCGGCACCGGACTTATCGGCCTATCGGACTTCGGACATCGGCCTCGGCTATTCTCGGTCTTCGGTTATTTCGGCTACCGGTATCTTCCGAGCGGACTACGCCGACCCAACTCTGAAGACTCTTGAGGGTAAGAGTCTTAAGAGGGGGATACTGTTATATCTGTGCATTATCGGACCGGCCGGCCCGGTCCGGCAATTCCCGAGAAGGGTTTTCACGCTATGAAGGTCTACTGAGCGTTTCCCTTCTAAGCACGGTTGACTCCTCGGGCCGACGGACTTATATTACACCGAGGCCTTATTGTCTGGTTCGTCTTCTTCTTCGGGCTTCCTTACCAAGCCCGAGGTATCTTATTGTTAAGTCTTACTAAGTCACATTGGCACCTTATTGTTTTGCATTTCTTACTTACCAATAACTCACACGCTATTGTATTCAATAGACAATAGCGTGTTTAGTTTAAAAGCTAGTTAGTTATGTTTTGTACTTCAGTTTGATTATTGATTGTTCTTCGCTATCTCGGCGTTGGTCGAGCCTCTGCCTTCATCCTCTATTCGGACTTCAACTCCGAACTCCGAACTCCGTGACTCCGGACTATAGTCTTGTGCGGAACTGCGGACTTGAATAGTCGCTCACTCTATTCTTTGTAGTGTTGCGAGAAACTGCGAACTCCGAGGTCGGACTTCCTTGGCCTTGGCCTGACTCGACATATAACAGGAACACAGTTGATGAAGGATCACTGAGCGGGAGGAATCGGGACCGTTGGTGGGGACCCTTGATTGTAGTCTGGAGGACGAAAGGTGGAGCATACATTGTATGTGAATTTAATGGAGCAGTCTGGCAGAAGAAGATTGGCCGCTTTCGAGTTATTCCGTATGAGCAGCGTCGAAAGCTCTCCATTGGGAAGGACATCGAGAACTTGATTGACATTTCTCAAGCAACCTTGGATGAGCTGGAAAGCGAGTCAGAAGAGGGATACAGCGGTGATGACCTACAGTTCAAAGGGGTTCGGTTGAAGTCAGGCCTGGAGGATACCTTGCCCGAAGACTTCGAAAATAGGGCCGGAACTCATCACAATTGACATTTCAATCAAGAAAATAAGAGCGCCAGCACTTTCAAATAAATATTTCAACTATACGACATCAAGACGAGAATAAATAATTGGGTATAATTGCGGAGTTATGAGTTAATCAATAATCTCGCGCAAGGGACAGAGGGCAATGAGGTGGTCTGTAGCCCAGCAGTGATAGCAGTGTTTAATGTTCCTGGGAGAAGGGACATAAATATGAGTTGGAGAACAATAGTTGAAAAAGGGACAGACTTCCGGACCGGCCAGCGGTGATGGTTCGGGTTGTTGAAATGACTGGAGTTGCCAGTGTAACGTCTTTTGGAGGCACGAGAGGCGGTGGAGTTCGGCTTGGACACCAGCCAATTGTCGACGAAGTTGTGCTTCGGGCGGTTGGGCAGTAGACCGAAGGGGCGCGGAACTATCTGCACTGAGTGGCACTGAACGACTGACGCTGCCTTGGAAAAATTGTGCTTCTAGGAAAGGAGTCGGAATGTAAATGGGGGAATTAGTGAGCAATGACATACGTGGCTGCGGGCCTTCATTCTCCCTCTCTCCCACCCGCCACCTTTTACGGGAAGACTGCGGCGCTGGAGCGTGAAGTCTGGCATGAGGTCCGGTAGGGATGGGCTTTGTGATGATGGAGAGCACCGCTGAATACTCAAGCTCAATGGATGAACAATAATAAAATTGAAGCATGAACTTACGGACGATGGTTGTGCCGTGTTCAACGACAGGCTGCGCAAGCAATCTTGGAGCTCATGAAGGGGGGATAAATGACAAGCTGAAAGCACTGTGAGCGGTGTGAACCTGCGAAGAATCAAGATGGGAAAGCCTTACCTTGATGATTGGCCGGGCTATTGGTTAAATCAATGGCAATAGGGCTAGCTGGAGGATTCTGGCTTGGAGTGAGGGACAGATAACAAAAAGGAAATTGGGACAGACCTTAGGAGGAGGGTCCTCGCCGCCAGATTCGTCGGTAGTCGAAGGAATGGAGACGGCATCCTCATCAGGAGAGCACATTGCCTATGGAAGAGATAAAATGGGGAAACTTGATGAAGGGGATACGGTTCACCTTATCACTATTAACGTGATTGGCATGCTCCAGAGCAATGCAGCGTTCATGACGTGCAGCAGCTCCTTCATCGGCGCGGATGCGATCGATCTGGGCATGCTTGCACTCCCGAATGAGCTGGTGCTTGCGGATGATTTCACCAGCAAAATCTTGGATGTGGATGAAGGTCTCGCTGATTGGGGTTGGGATGCGGGCGTTGTTGGAATGCATCATGGACCGGAGGTTGAAAACACATTCAGCAAGTGCGGGAACAGTCGCAAATGACATGACTTGAGGGCGGAAAGATAACTGGAGGGGAATCAGATGGAGTAAGGAGAACTCCAAAAAGTAAAATACCAGAATCTTCGCCGAGGTGGTGAGGAAAGTGTCCTGATCAACAGGATCTTCGTAGCGGGTGGCACGGATTGTTTTAAACAATTTACGGACAACATCCTCGCCAGCTTGGGACAAACATGAAGAGATGGCTGGGAAAGACATGGTGGTGAAGGAGAAGTAACTGAACCAGCAGTTAAAAAGAGGAGCGAAGCGGTGGAATGAAAAACCGGGAAATTGAACCACCTTTTATACAGATTCAACTGGGACAGTTGAAGGCTGTGAAAGAGGGAGGGACAATGCGCAAAAATGAAGGGACAAGTACGAACAATGGTTGAACAATTCTGTGTGATGTGGCACGGTGGTTCAAAAGGGAAACATTAGCACAATGAATGATTGAGGGACACGTAGCAACAATGGTTGAACAGTGACACGTACCAACAATGGCCGAGCAATTCTGGGTGACGTGGCAGAAACACGGGGCGAGGGTATGCACGACCGGAAACATGGAGGGGTTTCCAAGTGAGCCGGTTGGCATGGAAGCATACCACGTACCTGCATTTGATCGCAAGGAGAGGCAACGTCGTGAAAAGCAATATGGTCTATAGGAACTAAGGAGGGCTTGGATTCAAGAAAACAAGGGACTGCACCAGAGGAAACAAAGTGGAAAAACATAATGATGTCACAGATCCGTTCTCAACGGAAGGCTGTGATCATCACTCCGGGGCCGGTGATTCTCCAAGGCGAGGGTTCGAATCCGAGTGAAGTCCCCGAGGGATGTATATCCAAGAAAGCAAACTACGAGACAAAAGCGCTACAAGAAGAGCGAGCATCAAGAAAAGGAACTACAAGAAAAGAGTACGAAGGGCGACAAGAATGTAACAATGATAAATGTGAAGAAAAGCGGCTCCTCTAGGCCATCGACACAGCAAGGAGGGCATGGATACGCTCTGCGATGACCTGCAGCACGAGGGGGTGGATCTGCATCTCAGCGCCAAGGGAAAGGACCCGCGACAGCATGCTGATATTGACGGAGGAGGCCGCGAGCGACCAATACCCCCGAATGACAAGATCACAGGTGGCCCGGGAATTAACCTAATGGGCGATAAGCGAGAAAATGGAGATAAAAGCATACGGACACACCATGAAGCGGGAGATCGCGCCCTGAGCGCCTGAATAGAACCAGTCCTGCACGCGGTTGAATTCGCGCTCTATCGAGAGGATCAGGGAACAGACACAAGGAAAATAAATGGAATCACACACCAAAAAGGGACGGAGACAGACGGTTCTCTTCCACGGCCTTCACGAGAATATCACGCTCGTCACGGAGATACCGGTTACGGCACGATTGCAGGTTCTCCATGAGCAAGAACGGGTCGACCCAGTCGCAGTCTGGGATCCCGAGGACCGCACAGGAGGGACAAGGGATGCCCGCTTCAGTGAAGGAGCACTCGATCGCCATCTCGGTGCAGCTCGAGCACTTTGGCCGGATCTGGTCATGAATCAAAGTCAAAAAGGAGAAAAGCAGAATGGAAAAAGGACGCACAACGCTTTGATATTCAATAAGCTTCTTCACACAGTCATCCTCGACGCTCAATGGGGAGTTGGAAAGGCGGGGAAGTTGGCGATGACCATGGGCATCATGTGAGATGATCAGCGGATCGTCGGACGGTGGGATCCGGGGAACCACAAAGCCTTCTGGGGTTGCTGGTCGAGAGATGGGAGTAGGTGGTGCGGGACGAGGATGGCAGAAGGCAGAGCGACCAGAAGAAGCAGATTCATTGGAAGAGGGCATAGGGAGTGTGGTTATAAAAGTATATACAAGCAAAAGGGGATGAAAAGCTAAGCGACGGCGGAATGGGGCAAGGCGCTGATAGCGGCGGCATTTTATACGAATAGGGAGAGGCGGTGCAAAGACAATGCCTATTGAAGGAAAGAATACGGAGAACTAGGACAATGGCCAGTTGTGTATGAGGAGCCGTGGGGAATAATAAAGGATGTGTCGAGGGCATTCACAGTGTTGTTTGCAACCGAACGGCGTACAAATAAACCTATACAAACAAAGGGGACAATGGATGGGTCGTGATCACTGGAGCCGACAATTGGTACGGCCGGGAATGCAGGAGTTCGAAGGTGGTTTCGGAGAGCGGGGTGGTAGAAAGCAAGAGACTATATATATATAGGAAATCTCGGAACATACCAGCTGTTCCGGGACGGATTTGGAACGATGAACACATGGAACCACTGGATTTACGGAGGAATGGGAAATGGGCCACCCTTAGTGCATCATAGAGGTACCCCATGACCCGGAGCTTCCACTGGAACTTTCCGGGAGAAGTCTGCGGAAGCATTCCCAAAATCATCCGTGCGGGAGAAGGTGTGGATTGATGGAGTTGGCTAGGATTGAGCAGAAAAGTCAGAATGGGCTTTTGAGGAGTGGACTGAGGACAGTCCAGATCTGTGAAAGAGGGAGATGATGTGCGGGGTGTTTTTGCACTTGTGAAATTGGTGAATTTCAAGTTTGAGTCGTTGTTATTCGACGCAGGACGCCGCCCGGCTGTGCATCGGGAAACCCACGGACTTAGAACGGTCACGTGGAGCGTAACACTTTTGCAGCGCTGGTGTCAAGCAAGCTGAAGACACCATGGAGACGCGTTGCAGACGTGTTTTGCTGTGTAGATGGATAGCCTGTAACCAGAGAAGACAGGCTATGCATGTCCGGGCCCCGAAACCAAGGAAACCCCAAGGGAACGCACTGGTTCAATGAAATAACCATGCAATTCCCAAGGCAGCGGGGGTCCAGGCTCAGTCATGGGCCGCAACATAGGAACGAGGGACTACTGGACGAGGACTTACATTAGTTGCATATTATTTGGAAGGTACAAACAGTAGGGGTATATAAGTTGAGTGAAATGTGGTAGTTGGAGAGAATTCTACGTCCGGGTTTACCACCTGTGTCTTTTGACTCACTCTCTATCGAAACGTTGATAAGCCGTGAAATCAAGTACACATGAATTTTGCGATTTTGCACGATTCAGCGTGTCAACACGCATTGAGGGACCATCAGGGCACTCTGACTGAGTGGTCCAGTCCATTAGCACAAGCTACGAGGTTAACGAGGACTTCTACCGGTACCTTCACAAATGGGGCCACCAGATCTCTTAGTTAACTAAGGAAACTTGACGATGGTGGCAGAGAAACTAGGACATACAAGGCCTAAGGCTGCTTGCTAGGACACAAACAGCATACCAAAGAGGTTGCGAGGTCAATATACCGAGTGCTGGCAGGCAACAGTGGGAAGAACCCAATTATTCGTGACAAGACTATTTAGACCTGTTTTACCCAAAACTGAGGACGCGTTTGATCACGCATTGGGTCCAGACCGAGTCTGGGGATGACTTGAACAGTAGGACATGATCCAGCCGTTTAGCCGCGAGGATAAACCAGAGAGAGAGAGAGAGATTGCGATATTGTGGATGAACCACCAAACCAAACCAGGGACTATGGGGTATCATTGGGAAGGTAGAAGAGTTGTGCAGAAGCTTCAAGACTATTCAGGCCCGGGACTAGAGGCTACAGACGAAGAAGACACTTTCTATCCACTTAAATCAGCAATCACATGTGTCGTGTCAAACACCACATGTCTACCATATGTCTCAACAAGACACGACCAATCAGGAGCCAGGGATTAGGACTTGGGTGCCGCGAACCAACGGACATTGTACAGTAATCATCGTGATGTAAACCATAGGGCAGTAGTATAAAAGGGCAGCAGAAGGAGAGGGCAAGCTAGCACATCTAGGGGCGCTGTACACATTGTGTCAGCCACTGGAACCGTCGCTCTGATAGCCGTGGAGGTTAGATTGCTTTGAACGAATCGTATACCAGACTCAGAATCAGAACACGGCAATTGATAGAACACGGCAATAGTCAGAACACAGCAAACAGACCCAGAACATTGAACAGAACACTGAAACCGTCGAAAGACACAAAAAGCGCAGACTTAACGGTCTTAAAACCTACCCTATACTGTCTCCTTGACGTCCTAGACATTACTTGTCCAATACAGCTTGACTTGACCAGTCAAACCTTGCAAAAGCGCGAGCGACCCTTAGTTAACTAAGTGATCGACCGAGAAACCAGCTGCTATCAAGTCTAATACTTGACTTACACCCCCGAACTTGCACTCTGACTCTCTCTATTGAGGGGTTAGTTGTTGATAGTGTTGTGTGTTGTGTGTGGTTTAGAGTTCATAGCTCTGCTGCATTAGCATTTCGCATTTCGCATTCACACATACCTGAGAGTTAGTGTTTTCAACGTTACGCTTTTACAGGAACACTACGGATTTTACGGGAATGACTACGATTTACGGGAACGATACGGGAACACTACGGGATTGACGACAAGTTATTGGATTTTGGCCTTCAGAGCTACACACACACACACACACACACTTTCACATTCACCTATTCCAAATTCGCATTCGTGGTTTCCTGCCACGCGAACCCCGAAAACAACACAAAGCTTTGATTTTGGTTTGATTTAGGTTGAAGACTCTGATTTCAAGGTTTTCACCAGTCGACCGATTTCGATCCTTTCAGCAGGGGTCCCAGCATGCTCCGAATGGGTTCTGGACCCTGGGGACAAATTTCGGGGAGGGCCACATTTCGGTTGGGAAGGTTTGTAGAAATCTCGCTATGCCGGTGGCTATGTTGTTTACGCTTGTTAAATGCCAGCCGCCGTGGAGGGGTTGGGGCAGATGAAAGTTCGGAAGTAGTTGACAGATATATGATGACTTTTTTTTTGATTGATTTGTCTTTTGGTCTTACTACAGAGATTCAGCCGTAAAATACCACTACAGAGATTCCCCAACCCTGTAATGTGCTGTGGGTAGGAGCCTGATCTGACAGGTGAAGTCGTGAGTAAATTCTCATGACAACCTGAACATCAAGCAGAAATGACTAATGGCCGAAATTGAACTTAACAGATTTGCTGTGCATTCTGTCAGTGCAACAGGCTAGAATTCAGGAATTAGGAGGCAAAAGGTTGTAACAATCTATTCGCAATTTTATTACTTATGATTTCTCATTAGCTCTGTGCTATAGATGTTTTTTTGTGTGATGACCAAATCTGCATGACACACAGATCAAAAACTGATGTTCCCCTGGGTAGCCAAACCTAAAGGTTCAGCAATGATACATACGCTCATCATTATTTCTTCCTAGTCAATCACCCCAGCCACCCTCAGGTCCAGCTTGCTCACGCCGGCAGACGCAGCATCCCTCAACAGTACCTTCGTTCCCTCCACCCAAGCTGCCATCCTCGGCAATCTGAATTCCTTGCAAGCCGGTGAGGCCTTCTTTGAGGGCGTGAACAACATGTCGTTGCTGCTGGTCATGTTTTACCACTGGATCGGAATTCTGGTGGAGGAAAATAAAGTATTTCTGGGCCAGTTGGTGCGTGCGGCGCCAGTAAGTGTTATACTAACGCAGCGGCTGTCGGAGCTTACAATCTCTTAAAGTCGGATGATTATGCCTCGTTTTGGACGCAGCTCCAGAGTACTGCCGCTTCTGGTTACCAAATTTGGTTGACAGAAGACGGTTTCAACTGCCAAGGACTGTTTTAGGCACGGATTTGAGGGTAGAAATCGGTTTATGCGAATAGCAAACATGAATTCTATCAGCACCTGGATGTATTTAGCCCACATTCAATTCCATGACTACATTCAAAAGCAGCAAAGTACATCAGAAAGTCCACCCAAACCAATAACATACCTGGCAACGCACAAACTCGTGGTGTGGTGCGAAAAGATATAAGAAAACCAAGACAGCGAGTCGGAGTCTGAATCGGACCCGAGCGAATCATGATATGGTGGAAGTGTAGACCAATGGTTGGAATGGAATTGACTGCTCAGAATTGAGAAGGCGAATCTTCCAACAATGCCATTGACAAGACGGCATTTCAAACAAGTTTTAACAGTAAAATCAAACCTGAACGTTGGCTGCAACAATGACTGAATGTACTCACAACCCCCCAAACTCCTTCCATGCGCCCCAAAAAAACACTTTCATAACCTGCACCGTTCGCGCATCAAACACAGGCACAAGCTGTGTCGCAACGTCCCACGTCACCATCCTCGGCGGCATGAGCACGAGTGGCAGCGGCGAGTTGATCACGCCCTCCACGTGCAGGCCTGCCATCGTCCAGTTCACCGGCAGTGCTGTGTCCGGGACACCAGCGGACACGGAGTACTGCTCCACTCACGCCTCAAGTCTGCGAGCGCGGTCCCACCCTACGCGAGCTCTGGCACAAAGAGCAGGTCCACACTTTGTGACTTGAGGATCTCCGACGCACGGAGATCCATGAGTAATACCCCCAGGGTTGCACACCCTGCACGAGTAGTCGTGTGTCTCGCCCTCTACGGGAACGAGTCCGCATTCTGCGGGGCGCTCCACCATCTGCAGAAGCCGCTCCCGAAACTCGGGCGTGGGGGGGAGTGTACGTCGAGCTGCACATTCCTAGAGCGTCAAAGATGTGCTCCTGGACGTAGCCCGGGATTTCTGGCCCGTGAGGCGCGCAATGAGCAGCTCCATGAAGAAGATGCTCCCACCCTACACGTAGCTCGCCAGGCTCGAAGAGGAGCGGGCGCACAATGTGCAAAGGACAAAGGACAAAGGACACAGGACAAAGGACAAAGGGCCACAGGATTTCCAAGCTCCTTTGTCTGTCCTTTGTCTATTCTTTGTGTGTATTTTGTCTGGCAAAGAACAATTGATGGACTGTGATATCGGCTTTGTTTAGCTGCCAACCACCTTCGGAACACATGAGTGAAACACATGTGAATTCTGGGTGAGTTAGCTTTTGCCCCCACTGTTTGTTTTGCATTTTTTGCTTCTATTTCTAGTGAAACAACTGGTCAAAAAACTGTTCATTTTTCCACCTTTGTTTTTACCTTGAAATGTGTATGAATCAATGGTATCACTAGTTCGAAGAAAAACATGAGGTTTGTTTCACATTTTTCACTTTGATTTCAACTCACAAAAGTGGTGAAAAATGTTTTAAATTTTTCACTTCTTTTTTGCAGTGAAAAAATGCCAATAAATTGAATAACATTTTTATCAATTTTTTCACTCAAAAATTTGAAATGTTCAACTAGTGATGTTTCGCATTTTTCACCTAGAGTTTCAGTCAAAAAATGTGAAACAAACATCTCGACAATATGACCAACTTTGTTTCACATTTTTCACTTCGATTTCTGGTGAAAAAGTTAGTGAAAAAACTTTTGATTTTTTCACCTTCATTTTCACCGTGAGTTCAGTCAAAAAATGCAAAAGAAACATCTTTGCAACATCACAAACTTTATTTCACATTTTTCACTTTGATTTCAACTCAAAAAGTGGTGAAAAATGTTTTGAATTTTTCACTTTTTTTTTCGGTGAAAAAATGCCAATAAATTGAATAACATTTTTATGAATTTTTTCACTCAAAAAATTGAAATGTTCAACAAGTGATATTTCGCATTTTTCACCTTGAGTTTCAGTCAAAAATGTGAAACAAACATCTTAACAATATGACCAACTTTGTTTCACATTTTTCACTTTGATTTCTGCTGAAAAAATTAATGAAAAAACTTTTGATTTTTTCACCATCATTTTCACCTTGAGTTCAGTCAAAAAATGCAAAAGAAACATCTTAACAACATCACAAAATTTGTTTCACATTTTTCACTTTGATTTCAAGTCAAAAAAGTGGTGAAAATGTTTTAAATTTTTCACTTCTTTTTTCGGTGAAAAATGGCTATAAATTGAACGACATTTTTTATCAATTTTTTCGCTCAAAAATGTGAAATGTTCAACCAGTGATAGCACCTGATGGAGGTTGGTGAAATTGGAAGCTATTTGGCTGATTATGGTTGTTGCCTGCTGACTGCCAGAGTATTGCTGGTAGCAATCCAAAAGTGTCTGGAAGTGTTTTAGGAGACATTTCACTAAGGAAGATGTCACTGGATGGAAGTATTGCATATGATCTCGAATAGGCAGTAATGACCTAAGCCGCTTCTTATCATCAGTGAAGGCTAGTGAGGTAGCACACAATACAGCTTTGCATGCTAGCACATCTTGGATTGGAAGATTGCTTTGGATGAGCTCAATATCTGAGAGTCCATCAGGAAGAATGGAGAGGAGACTCAGCAACTCTGTAGCACCTGTCAGTGCAGTGAGTCGAGGGCTTGAAAGTGAGATGCTGATAGATATGTTCAAATTAGAACTCTTGTCAGGACCTTGTAAAAGACAAGTGGCCTTCTCTGTCTCCCATCGAGATAGAACATAGTCACATCCACAAAGGTCCACCGATTGGGCAATGAGAACCACTGCCAGTGGCAGGTTGTCTGTCAGGTGAAGTAGCTCATCGATCTCCATGACATTGTCTGCAATCTCAATAAATATCTTCCTGGATGCTTCAGCTGACAAAGGTTCCAATGCCTGCAAAAATGGTCAAGTCCACTGGACTTTGGCAGGTCTTTCTGCACCTCGCATTGTGATCTACTATGTCCTCAGTGATTGTAATCCCAGAAAGAATGACACACTAACTATTAAGGCCACATGGTCTATATCAGTAAGGAGGGACAAAAACTCTTCAACACCTCCACGAGAAGACAGTGGCTCCCAAGCTGTTTCCAGGCTATCCAGGATCAACAAACAAGTTGGTTTGGTGGCAAGAAATTGGATCACTGATTTCATGATGTCTTTTCCCGGTTTGAGGCCAAGGTAGGCCCCAATTAAGGTGGCTATGTCTTGACCAGTAGAGGCTCCATCACATGGCACAAAGAGCCGATCATATCTTGCTAAGATGTAGCACCTCTCTTGCCAGAGCTGTTTTCCCCATTCCCCCAAACCCCAAAATTGCAAGTCTTGCAGATTCCTGGGAAAGCATCTGAATAATTTCTTGGAGCTCAGATTCACGGCCACAAAAAATCTGCTGCCTTGGTGGTAACAGTGAAAAGGACTCAGAGCTAGGATGGTCAATTTCAGTAAGGCTCTACCTGAAATGGTATTCTGATACCTTGGCTGGGGGTCATTGTGTTTGTGGTACACCTGATTACCTAGTGTGAGTTCCATATTTGAGAGAGGAGAATTCACACATGGAAGAAGCATCATCTGAAGTATTTGAAATACTTGAAATTAATTCAAGCAGTTCTTTGTGCACATTGTCCGACACATTCTGAAGGCTCTGAGAATTTGGGGCCTTTGGATCAACCTAACTGATGTGTAAGTTGCAAATCACTTGCAAGGACCACGGGTCTTACTCCAAACACTTTCATAGCAAGCTGGAGCCCCACCTTACAATCTTTCAGCAGCATGTTCATTTCACTCTGGCGGAACAGGTTCTTGATCCGGTTTTTCCCTTGTTGTGCTTCCACAAATGCAAGTATTTTATGGAGAGTTCTGACAAATATTGGTGATGTACATATGAGGTTTACAGGACCAGACACTCACTCTAAAAATTTCCCAGTTTGTTCCAGTCTGGCTGGTGTAAGGTTCCCCGGTGTCTCTGATTCCATGTGAAGCATTACTATAGCATCTAGCACTTGATGGGTGTGCTCCATCAGTTGGATACATTCATCTTTGCTCTTTTGCACATTCTGATAGTCCATGTTAGATTTTGGGAATCTCGCCAGGATATCTTACCTGGATTGCAGTAATCAAAGACAGGGTTGTGTCCAAAATGGCTTGCACAAAGGGGGTTCCAAAGGCATCATGGACCTCAGCAAGCACTGCTATCCGTAGCTTCAAGCAGGCAACAATATCGTCAGTCGTGGGCCGAAGGGGCATCTTGAGAGTAATGGGTAGGAATCAGCGGTATTCACACCCTTATATGCAGACAAAGGCAGTGCGACATCTTTTGTTCATCAGGTTCCCTGTCAGAGAATATTTGTACTCCAGTCAGGAGGAATGTCAGGTGTTGGTGGATAATCTGATGCTTCCACAGTATTCAAATCAGGACCGAAACTTGATAATTTACGATAGATTCAGGTCTTTTTGTAGAGTGGCATAATTGTTACACGGACACCGACAATTGTCTCGGGTGTGCGTGCACTTCAATCTGTTGGGTCGAATCTGAATAAATAAATATTCAGGAAGAAGGGTGTCATCTCGGGAGTCTGTGGGGATCGAAGAAAAAAACCTCTGCGCTCGCCAAGTACAGCAGAGCGCACATCCATCTCCTCGCTCCATTCAGGCAATGAGCCGTGCACTGATGATTTTTTTTTTGGCAGGAATTTAGCCCACCACGTGACCAGACACGCCGCCTCGCGGCAAGCACAGACAAACAATTGGCTGTGCTAGATCACACCTCAGTCGATATTGAAGGAAATAAATCGCATGGTATTCACCACATTAATCGGCCCAAATAGAGGTACGAAATTAATCACAGGACAATATGGAAGATAGCACACTAGACATCGGGACGAGTCAGTCAGTAGACATCATACAAATAGCAAAAGATAAGTTAAGATGAGTAGCAGTGTAGCAAACCAGGAGAGATAGTATAGTACCAGTAGCAACCGAAACCCATATACAACAAAGAGACCCAAGTACATGTACAGCAACCCGCCGGCACGGGATATGTCAGAATAAAATAAGCAGAGGGAGAACGAAAGGGTTTTACAGCAAGTGGGGCACATAGCGACCCGACTCATTCCATCCACTGCGCCGTCCACGCCACACCGATCCGATCCAGCGAGGCTCACGCGCCCGTGTGTAGACACTTCTGCGTCGCGAGGTCGGTGCGCGGATGTCAAGTCGTACATAGGGTATACTTCCGCGGGATCGGATGCCCTGGGCACGTTCCGGCTGGGGTATACTGGGTATACATCCGTCCATGGCCGCATATCCAATCCATCCATGCGGGGCACGCATGTCCGTCCAGCCGGGTATACGCTATAGTTCGTGCATCCGTCGGCGGGCCTATAAGATGCCCGAGTCTTTGAGCGCATTCTGCAGGATCGTCTCCTTGACCGCGGCAAAGACGAGCCGGATGTTCTTCGTGTTTGTCGCTTGGGTGACGCTGTGGAAGGGTCAGCACGAGGAGGAGGCATGCGGGAAGAAGCCGCTTCCACTCCGTAGTATCATCGAGCGCGGGTCTAAGCCAAATGCGCCTCATTTAAAACCCACCCTCGCCGAAGTGCACGACGACGGGCTGGGGTGCGAATGGAACGGGAACAGAGACAAGACACAGAAAGACACTCACTGCGGATACACCGTCAGCTTCGCGCGGTTCTCCTGCATGAACTTCCACAGGATGTACTTTGCCGCCTTCTGCAGGTCACTCCCACCCGCGTACTCGGGGAAGTAGCGCCCCAGGGGGATCTGGAAGAGAGGGGCGTGTCAGTGCTCGTGTGGATCGGGTGAGGAAGAAAGTGGGCGGAGGAGGGATGATCTAGCGGAGGGCGAGGGGGGACGGGCGAACAGGTGAAGGGGACGGAGGGTGAAGGGGCGAAATGAACGGGCACGGAAGGGAGATGAGGAGCGAGGAAGGGCATTGGTGGAGGATAAGGGATGCAAACAGGGCAAACGGGGAGAACGACAAAACGACGAGCGACAGGCTGAAAACCCACCTTCGGCAGCTTCCTCTTGAAGACGTCGATCTTGTTCAGGAACAGGATCACGCTCGTGCGCAGGAACCAGCGGGAGTTGATCACAGACTCGAAGAGGTAGAGGGACTCGCGCATGCGGTTCTGTGATGGAAGAGTCAGCGCGGGTGTGGATGGAGAAGGAGGAAGGGAGGACATGGCGGATGAAGCACGATAAGGCGGAAAGCAAGAGCGAAGTCCTGCAGACTCGTGTCCCCTGCATACCACATCGATATCGCGAAACCCCCCCCCCCACAGCATCGCAAGGACGCTCAACATCTACTCGAGTAGCGGGATGCGCGACGGCACGTCACAGTCCAACGTGTGAATACCATCCTCACTGCTCCCCCAAAGCACGAGCAGCCGTTCGTTCAGCACGCCCAGACTTACGTCCCGGTACTCAAAAGACCCGCTTGGGGCAAGCGCCCACCTCTCCTCGCGCCCTTGCTAGCGGAGAAGCGGAGTATTCCTCCCTGCGCCCGACGCGTGCCCCTCCATCGTCCATCTTAGGCCGAGAGGAAGCGGCGCACCCGTCATCCCCGCGCCGTCACTTCAGCGCACTCCCACCCTGCCTGCGCACCCACTCCAACCCGTCGACGTTTGGCAGCCATCTCGAACACGCGCCGCCCCGGTACACCCCCGCCCGCTCCCCGTGCCCATGTTCACGCCACACACCATCGCCACTCCCCGCACGGCCACGCGAGTCGCAGCCCGCTCCTTCCAGCCTGGGTGCGCATCATCCTCTTGGAACGCGGAGCAACTTGCCCGGCGAAGGCGTCGCATCCTCCGCTCTCGTCTCCGAGCAGCAGCACCACCCCACTCTCTTCGCTCCCCGCACTCCACACCTCCCCCAAATCCAAATCCAAAACCGAAACGAAGACAGAAGGAAACGAAGAGAAGAAGCAATGACGCACCACTCGCCGCTCCTCCTCGAGCACCTGATCGTACTCGCTCAGCGCGGTGCAGAATATGATGCTCGTAACGCTGCAGGGAGGTCAGTATTGGAAGATGCGGGGGTAAAGCGGAAGATACGGAGGAAGAGGAGAGGAACGAGGGAAAGAAGAACGTAGCCTGCGGAATCTACTTAGTCGACGCTGCGCCATCGAATGCCCGACGCCAGGAGCAGGGCGGAGACGGCAGGCGCTCGCCCAGCAGGGCAGGACGCCGCCGCTGCGAGCCCCGGGAAGACGACATCCAGTACACAGATGTCGGGCACGAACGCGCGCCTCGACCTCAAGCCCGATACAGAGGATATGTCTGATCTCCCCTCGTCGACGTCTATGGCTCGAAAGGAGGCGGGCCCATCCAAAGCACGTCGCCTGATTTCTCCCGCGTTCGCCGCGATGCATCCGTCTCCAACCCTCCGGCTTCCGTCCGCGTCGCCGCTCATGGCCACGGGTCCAAATCGAATGCGCAAAGGACCCGCCGAACACGCTCAACGGGCATTCCCGTCCCCCCGCAGATGGGCGGACGCGTCCCCGTGCAAAACGACGCGACGGGCGCATACGCGTCCGTCTCCCGCTCCAGTTCTCGTCTGGGCCGCTCATCCCGCCCACCAGCATGAGCGCATCCCATAGGAAATCAATCCACACGCTGCCCGCCCCGCCCATCGCGGCGTGCGCGTCCGCCGCATCCCCGTTCTATGCGCAGCCCTGCGCCAAGCTCATCTCCCGCCGATGCGTGACACCACAGATATGAGCGGCGCCAGCCCCGATTATACGAGCCCGACGCGCTCCTCAAATCAATCAAACTGTCCCCGCGCCGAGTCCGGGATGCACGCTCGCAGAACACCTCTCCCGCGACGCTCGTCGTCCTGGCTCCAGCGGTGCCCAAACTCGCCCCTCGCGCCCGAGTCGCTCAGCATGCCCACGTCCTCGACCCACCAGGTTCGCCCCGTCTCCGCCTCCACCTCCGGATGACGCGACGGGCACGGTGGGTGCATCCGTCCTCGAAACGACAGCCCCTCGCCACTTCGCGCCGTCTCTGGATGAAGGGACATCGTGCGTCGATCCTCGAAAGACGTGCCAACAATGCCCCCCGCGCTCGAGCTGCTCTCGCCGGCGTCCTCCAGCACACTCGCTCCATCTCCGTCGCTGGATGACACGACAGCGGCGCAAGCGTACCCCCCCCGCGCAAGCCGCTCGCAGTACCCCCGCCCTCCACATTCGCCCCGTCTCCGGATTGCGCCCGTCTCCTCTCCGGATGATGCGACGGGGCCACTCCGGGCCTCCGTCCCCGAAGAGACCCCGCCGCTCACAGCACGCCTGTGTCCTCCAGCACAACCCTCGCCCCACATTCGCTCCGCCGCACGATGGGCGGGAAACGCGACGAGCACCCCTGTCTGTCCGTCTTGAGAGGCTCCCTCGCCTCCCCGCCCCACACTCTCGAGTCTCAAGCGGACCACACCCGCTCCGCCGCAAAAAGAAGAGGAAGATAACGAAGAAAGAAGCACGCACCTCTCAAAACAGTGTATCCACTTCTTCCGCTCCGAGCGCTGCCCGCCGACGTCGAACATGTGGATCCTGCGAAAATGTTAGGGTCAGCTAGTAGCTCGAGAGAGGCGGGGAGGATGGGAGGGGGGGAGGGGAGGAGGAAGGGAGCTAAGGAGTGAGGGAGTCTCACGAGCAGGGAAACGAGCGAAGGAGGGAGAGGAGGTGGGGTGTGCGGGGGCGTGGGTGGGGTACGAAGAGAAGGAGTCGAGTGGGCCGAAGGAGAGGGACGATTGAAGCGAGGAATCCGGCAAGGATAAGGAGTAGGCGGGGTAGGAAGGGAGGGGAGGTGGATAAGCGAGGGAAGGAGAGTAAGCGAGCGAAGGGGGGTAGGCGAGGGAAGGAGAGTAAGCGAGGGAAGGGGGGTAAGCGAGGGAAGGGGGGTAAGCGAGGGAAGGGGGGTAAGCGAGGGAAGGAGAGTAAGCGAGGGAAGGAGGGTAAGCGAGCGAAGGAAGGTAAGCGAGGGGAGGGGAGAGGGATGGGGAAGAGAAAGGGGAAGAGAAGGGAAGAGGGTAAACGGGGCGAGAGGAGGGAGCGGGCGAGCCGCGCGGCAAACAGCGGAGGAGGAATGGACGGGACGGGACGGGAGTACGGAATCATACGAGTAACGGGAAGGAGGATGGATGGGAGGGAGTAAAGCGAGCGATGGGAACGTGTAGGAGGGGGAACGAAAGACGGAGGGGGGAGACGGAGGGATGAGGGGACGAAAGCAAGGGCGGAGGAAGTAGTATACGACAAGCGAGGGGCGCAAATGGTAAGATAGGCGGGAGCGGAATGGGACGTAGCGAGGCGAGCGAAGGGTGAAGGGGATGGGAGCAAACGAGAGCGGGAGGGAGGAACGAAAAGGGGGAGATTGAAGCGGGTGAGAAGGTGTAGAAGGGAGGGGGCTCGATGGAGATGAATCTATGGAGATGGACGGCGACGGAATATAGGGGAGCGAGGAAGCTGAGAGTAGGGATGGGGAGATGGAAAAAGGAGCCGGGCCGACGAGATAATGGTGGATGATTGAAGGGGTGAATGGAAGTGGAAGCGAGTACGCATCGTGATGCATGCCGAGAGGGTACGTAGTGCAGCGGATGAAGGGCGAGCGGACAAGGACAGATGCATGCCGAGAGATACGGTGCAGCGGAGAAAGGGACGACAAAAAGAGCACTTACGACAAATCCCCCATCCAAAACCGCGTCTCGATGATCGCCGTGCTCTTTGCGCGCGCCCGGAGGACGTCCTCCTCGGAGGGGACGTACGTCGGCGCCGCGATACGGTGGATCTGCGAGAAGAAGCTGCGCACTGGTTAGCACATCTACACCCATGTGTATGGAACGCGAAGAGGACACTCACTACCCCGCACTATCCATCAAATAAAACTCCGCCGGGCTCTCATCCACCACCCGCTCCACCGCAGGCACCCTCGATATATGCCAAATGGCGTCCGCCAGCGAGGGCGTCAGCACCGCGTGCGTCTGCGCCAGCACGTCCGCCTCCCCGCTCCCGCCATTCCCGGGCCCGGTGCCGGTCCCAGGCCGCGACGTCCCCGCGCGCGCGGATACGCGCCCGGTCTGGATGCCCCCGCGGTGCAGGTCGAGGTTGAGATCCCATTCGGACGGCCGGCGCTCGCGCACGGAGGGCGCGGGGAGCGCCCAGTCGCTGGGCCGGCGCCCGCCGTTGTATGCGATTCCGTTGGAGGAGATGGGGAGGGGCGCGGAGGCGAGGGGCGGGAGGGGCGAGAGCTCACCCCATGCGCCCTCGTCGGAGGCGGAGGACGCGCTGCCATGCGCCCACGGCACGGGGTCCACGCCCACCTGCACTTCGCCCTTCTCGATGCCCCCCAAGCCCACGCCCCCGCCTCCCCTTCCCATCCCCCCGGCGCCGAATCCGCCTGCGCCGATGCCAAAGCTATCCCCGCTCTCCGCGCTCTCGCCGACGCTCTCGGAGTCAATCTCGCTGGCGAGCGGCGGGAAGGCGTGCAGGAGCTCGCCGGCCCAGCGGCCCTCGTCGCCGAGCGCGGGGACGCCGACGCGGCGGACGACGCGCGCGAGGGTTGCGGCGGAGTCGAGGACGTTGCGGTAGATCGTGTAGCGGAACTCGGCACGCGCGCGGTCGTCGAAGCCGGCCTGGGCGGTATAGGTTAGCAAGTGTGCATATGGGGGGAAGAGGGTAGGGAGAAGAGAAAGGCTTGTGGCGCGCGCAAGGACGGGTGGCCTGCAGGCAAGAAAACTTGCGCTTTCGGAACAAGGGAAAGCCCTCTGCGTAGACAGGCGGCGCGCAAACGTGGCGGGTAGCCGCCTGCGTCTCTCACTCCTCGCAGCGCGGCGGTGCAACGGCGCTCTCGTAAAGGCTGTGGCCCCCGCAACTACTCTCCCACTCGCACCGGCGGTTCTAACAGCCCGCTGGACGAGCGCCACCACCTGTCCCTCGCATCCGCCTCGTTCCTTGACTGGGATTACCACCCACCTGATGTATAATCTTCATCTGCTTCACGATCGTGCTCTTCCCGCTCTCGCCCGATCCAAGAAGGAGGATCTTGCACTCCTTCTTGTACCGCTTCGAGTCGGAGGCGATCTCGCGGTCGATGGCGTCCGAGCGCGCTTTTTCGGCGCGCGAGTCTTTCGAGACGGGCTGGCCCATGCCGAGGCCCTAGTGCGGTCAAGGTAACAATACACCGAGAGGTAAGGGTGACCTCGAGACGAGTAGAGTGGACTGAGACGACGGTCGACAGTCGAGTCAAGAATCTTGTCGAGGATCCAGAGATAGACCAGATGTTCCCGGTGATGCGTAGATGTGTACCGCCCGTGTGTGCCCGTAACCCGTAGCAATCCAGATTCCAAGCCGATACAACGCCAGCAATGCCACCCAGTACCCAGAGCCCAGTGAACGATAGTGTGGACGCAGACGCAGCGTGCGTGTGTGAGACAAAAACCCGAGCGGGCCGGCGACCATCAACCGGTGCTTGCAATATTCCCTTTTTCGGCACCCTTTTGGTTCGGGCGCCTATCACAAACCTTGTACTTTCTAACCGCGACTGTTGTCCTTATCGGATGGTCTCGTGTCTCCATTTCTAGCTCTGCTACAAATTCACTGGAAAAAAATCTCGACTCAGGGGGCGCACCTGTGATTCGCATCTGCATTAAACATCTTCAGCGACAGGATCAGCGTCCAAGTCGCGTAGCGCGTGTCGCGTGCGTACAAATCAAATCGGCACGACGACAGACGACGGCGCGAAACGCGCCAATCATTTTGTCTCGACGCCACTAATTATCGAAGCTGGCGATCTGCGCGCACTTGCCCGCAATCGTCTTGGACCGACCCACTCAGGCTTCGCGGTCCAGAAGCAATTGTGATCCTGCGTCGGAACTGACTTTCAAGGTCATCGCGAGGCTCGACTCATGAAATCCCGGCCAACTTTCCATTCTTCCTAATAAACTTACTCGTGGATCCTATATAGAACGCCGGAGCATGGGAGATCAAAGCATCGATTGCACCGTCCTCTCCCAGTTCGTTTTAACCAGTCGTCGACATAACCCATATCGGGGTCCGAGGACCTGGGATCACATTCTGAGGCTTGCACCTAATCAAAAAAACGCCGGCGGGTCGACACATGCCACCTCATCCGCGGCCTGCGGTATCGATACCACCGACGTATTTCCCATGAGTCCACGAATAAACGACACACCCATCCCTTCCTCCATCCAACCCAACCCACCCCATTTCGTTTCCCAAGAACCAGAGCAAAAATCAACGCAATAATCACACTTGGCTGCATCACAACATGTAAGTATTCATTTGTGCCACCACCGCTGCATTCTGCATAGATCTATCCTGCTCGCTCTCCACTCCCGGCGCATCCTGGCGTGGAGATATACTAGCAATGTAAAACCCACAGACAGATTCCGCACGCGGAAATCACATCCCAACTTACGCAAATCTCCGATTTCTCTGCAGGGTTCGATACTGTACCGTTTACGGCTCACTTTCGGTCTAGATCTGTCATGGCGTCGCGGGCCAAATCGTGGTTTCCTCTCGTTTTGCGAAGTCGGCATGGTTCCTCGACATCTCGGGGCGCTGGTGACACGAGCGCTCTACATCAATCGGCGGTGTCTTGGCCTGTGAAACTTCCACCGCGGGACTATTGGTATTAATTATTTGGCAATTTGGAAGGTGGCCCGTCCGGAGAGCGTCCGTTGTTTTCATTTTTCGTATCCTACGGGGGAGAGGGCAGAGAAGCGATATTCTGCCACACGCGATGTACGATCGCTATGCTGACCGTCGCTCATTCATTTTCGTAGTCCCCGCACCGCTTACGGTTCACTTTCCATCTAGAACCGCCCATCGGCGCTCTCCGACCTGGACGATCGCGGTCTGGTGAGCGCTACCCACCATATATATATTCGAGGACTCGACGCCGGTCAGTGGAGATTGGTGGTGTTTGTCAAGAAGCCCACACGAATACTGTTAAGATTATTTTCGCGCCTGCCTGGGCAGCGGGCATGTCGGAACCTCATGCCTCTTGCCGCTCCTTCAACTTGAAAAGGTCCTTCCCATTTTGTCGTCGGTCCCCGAGTAAAGTACGTTGCCTCAACTGTCATTGTCAACGCCAAGTCAGGTCTTTGAGTCTGCTGACGCCAAGTTCCCGGGCCCCGGTATATAACATTCAACTTGACCGGGTAGATTTTTTAGAGGAACACATGATATCTGGAAGGTCGATGTCTGACGGCGCCGAGCAATGGGACACAGTGGGTGGGTGTAAGATTGGGCCCAGTCTCTCCTTGCTCGAATCACCAGTCTGCCAGATTGCCCGTGACATAAGCGTGATATAAGCATAAGCGGCAGCCGCGCAATTCAGTCACACTGCGGTCCCAATTCTTTATTCAGAACAGGAGACCGCGCGTGGGGAATTTCAGGTACAGTAAAGCACAAGCAAAGCAGTCGAATTGGGAGCGGAACGCAGATTGCGAGAAGGTCGTAGGTTGTAAAGTTGGGAACGAAACTTGAACGAAACTCAAAATCTAACCAATCTAACGCACCTTGCCGTCCGGAACATGTCGCTGTGATGATCGGAGGATTCCGGCATCACATCATTCCGTGCCAGCTATGTCTTCTGCGTTCTCTTCTCTTCTCTTGTTCTCCAACCGCTCCAGAAAAGCTCGCAACACACGTTTGGATGATATCTCCCACTTCTCCAACTCTTCCAGCCGAGCTCGAGCGAGAAATCTTCGAATGGACCGCCACCTCTCATGATTCATCCTGGTGCGATCCCGAGATTACTAAGGGTCGCGGCGCGTCGTGTGCAGTTCTGGTATGCGTCACGAAGTAGAGCTTTTAAAACTGATGATATCCCAGGGTGGAACCCTACCTCTACAGAGTCAAAGTGCGTTCAGAGCCGTCATATGCCATCATGCGAGAAAGCTTCCTCCGGCCTACCGAATCCAAGCCGACGAGTTTCTATCGAGATGCTTTCCGCCATCTCTACTTGAATGATCAATCGCATGGACTTCGGAGGTCCCACAAATATGCACCCCAACCCGCACATTTGCGGCGGTCGGCGACTCTGCTGTCCCCGCCCTCATCCCGATCCTCCTGCAGAGGCTGCCTCGAGGATCTATTCGGGGGCGGTGAACGCATCGACTTGACGGAATCCTTTTTCGCCTCCATCACGCACCTCGACGTCTTCGATAACATGGAGAGAAACCCTAACATACCTTCGCAAATCGCATCGCTCCCTGCACTCACCCACCTGTGCCTCGATAGTGCCCTCGACGAGGAGACACTGCCCGCGCTGTCCTCGGATTGCCGGGACTTCCAGATTCTGGTTCATCTTTCGTTGACACTGAGGCCGACTACATCCATGCGCGCAATTCATCCGTCCCCGATCCTCGATATGTAGTGACTGAATACGGAAACTATGAGACCGAATGGACCGTGGCAGTACGGGGTGGGCCCGATTTTTGAGCGCTGCAGAGCAATTCCGGGTATGAACCCACTAATTTTGTCTGCTCGAATTCAAACTGATTTGATTTCTGGCCGCCACAAGATAATTATTGGATGGACTACTGGCTAGGAGGTGACTGACAATGAGCGCTGCTGCGCCGGCGGGAGAGGGAGGGGTTGCGGGGAATCTGGCTTCCTGACTTCCAGAGCATCGATACTGCGTGAACTACTGGATCGTCGACAAGGAGAACACTTATCAGCCTTTGAAATGCCCGGCCGGGTTTTGGGATGCACACACATCGACGCCAATATGTAACGTGTTTCCATTTCAGCCCCGTGCAAGTATGTTAGTCCTGGAACGAAAGCGCATTTCGGATCACGGTTCGTTCCACGCACATTCCGCCCCCGCCGGCCTTGAAAGAAGGCCAGGAAGCGGGCCCACGAATCGCTATCCACCTACACATTTCCGCAGGCGTAGTCGACGACTACACGGCGGCTCGCACTCGGAGCCCTGGAAGGAACACCCGAACAACACAACGCTGATATGCGGGTCTTGACACTAATTCATTTTTGACCGCGGATCGCAGCGTCTGACTTCCTCGACAGTGTGTTGCATCTTTCCGATGCCCAATGAGGGCGAAATCGGATGCTCGATATTTTCCACGATGAAGGTATATATATGTATGTACAGTCTAAGCAGGTCGTTTTCTCGGCACACGGAACCCTTACGCTCTCACGCAGCCCACCCAGAACTTCCCAGCATGGTCGCGTTCCGGAACGGCAGCGGATCGTCCCGATAAAGCACAAGCGCGTTGTGGAGGCGGATCTCCGTGACCGCCGGACACAGTTTCCCATCCACCTCGAGTACGTCCATCGCAATCTCCCATGTCCCAGGGAAACACTCCTCGATCTGCAGGGTCGCCAGCACAGGGAACGAGCCGAGGAAAAGGGCAACTTGGTGGTATCCCAGACCGTAGAAATGCATCTCGCGCAGGCGGAGGCGGGTGACGTGCAGGTACTTGTCCTGCGCGGCTGGGAGGGAGGCGAGGAAGTCGCTCCAGGCGCGACCACGGACGTCCCAGTCGAGGATTTCGAGCGTGAGGAGGTAAGGGGTCTGCAGCCCGGTGAAGAATGGCACGCAGCTGCGTTCGCCGTTCGCGAACCCGGTGAGCGGGGTGGCTCGGAGGCGGTTAAGGACCAGATGTGTGATGGGAGAGAATACGGGATCGATGGGCCCTCCGGGCACCGAGGGGAATGTTTCCGGGACCAGGAAATCCTCGAGGGACAGCTTCTCCGTGAGGTGAGTGAGCCAGAATCCGAGGCGTGGCGCACCCTCATTCATCATGCGAATCTCGGTCAGATATTTCAGGCTGCGGCATTTCACCATCATGCCGTCCAAACTGACTCGCTGTAGTTTGTGCTCGTCCGGAAGGTAGAATGGGTAGGGTTCCCGAAAATAAGACGACCCCTTTGCTGGTTCGAGGAGGCGGAGATCCAGCGCGATGAGGTTCTTGTATGCCACCTCGGTGAGGAGGACGACGACGATGTCCATCCACGCTTCCCATGGAGTCGTGACGGATAATTCATAGCAGCGCCCCAGGTGCCTCCTAACTATCCACATCACAGTCTGTAGCGCATCACGATCGAATGGGGCGTGAAAGGCGTCGAAATCCAGCGCGAGGCATATCGTGCGGCCCTTCGAACGCTTGAGGCGCTCGTAGAGGAGGTCTGGGTGGCGTATATCCTTGGGGGACACTTCGACGCGCCGCCAGAGGTCCGAATTGGTGAGTGCCACCTCGCGCCACCGGCGGGATACGTGGGTCACCGCGAGTGGCGAGCTGGGCCGTGACATGGTACATTTGAATATTTCGCCGAGTACCTCGGGTGGGAAAACGTGGATGAGACTCATGAGATCGCGACGACACGGCGGAATGGAAGGGAGAAGAAGCGGGTGGCACCGGTCGTGTTTGTTCACGCTTTCCGTGTTCGAGTGGCATTATCATCGCGTGACTGTGGTCGGCCGGACGCTTGGTGATGGAGTTTCTGCTTTAAGAATTCAAGCCTTTGATTCACGCAGTAATTCGGTTCAATCAAAGATAAGATTTACACAATGCTTGTGAGGGCGGGTGGTACAAGCTCGTGAGGAAACCCTCACATTACTACTGTATATTACAACATGCGAGGTACGAGCACCAAATTGTTGTAGTGTCTGTTTGAAAGAGACTAATCCGAATCATAACTAATGGTTCCATAATATTCCGATACCTTCTCCAACATTCCTGGTGAGCCGGGCAACTTCGCCGAGATTCCCGAGTCTCGGTGCGCCCGAATGCTCTCAGCGTCAGGTTTCCTAGGAATCAGGTTCTTTAAATTTCTGTTCTCGGTAAAATACCCTACAGAGAGAATGAGGTTCGACCTGGAAAGGAGAACTATGCTTCAGGTTCAAAAGGTGGATCGTCGAACCAATCATAATAAAAGCCAAACTTCCCTTGCCTTCGATGAAATGAGTGTGGAACATACGTAAGTAACATTGGAAGCTGAGGATACGAGATAGATCGCTATAGCAATGATGTTACCAGCGCGTCTGGCCGATCATGACCTGTATTTTGAACAGGTCACGGGCCCGCGTCTGAGATGGCGAACAAAAGATAATCTCGGGGTTGCTGAGCCTAGACAATTTCCATGCCCCATCCGAGGTTAGCTTCAGAATTCCCCGCCTCATTGGCGCTGTAAGTGCCGGTATCGGGAAAGTTGAGAGGTCGGTGAAATGAGAGAAGATGTGTCCCTCGTTCTCGAAAACGACGAGTGCACCATATGATGTCGTGTCAAGTGCGAGTCACAGCACTATTGAGATTTGTGTATGCATACATACCTGAAGTGCATGATCATTTCTCCGAAGAACCACGGTGGTAGTAACCTTAGTCGCCCAAAGGATGGCTTTTTGAGACACTGGTCAATGTATTCTGGTAGCTCCACCACCCTGTCTCGGACATACGGCAGAACCTTGCAGGCAATCCTCCTCCTCCTCCTGATGATGCTAACGGGAGCATCACATAAACTTCTCCGTTACCGATCGTTGAAAACGAGCTCGCTCATAACTGCGCAATTCAGTTGAGTCACACTGCATTTCCAATTCTTTATTCAGACAGGAGACCGCGCGTGGGGAATTTCTGGTAAAGCACAAGTAAAGCATTCGAATCGGCAGATTGCGAGAAGGTCGTTCGGTAGTTCCTGGAGAGGTTTGCCGGATATTACTGCGATCATCGCCAGAAGGACGAGCGATTAGCTTGTAGGTTGAAGTTGGCAACGGAACTTGAAAGAAACTCAAAAGAACGTACATATACGTTGCTGTCCGGAACATGCCGCTGTGATGATCGGAGGAATCCGGGATCGGACTCGATCATTTCGCGCTGGCAGCGTTCTTTCTTGGAATCTTGTCGTCCAACCACACTGCAGGAGGCCGCCAACACGCGCACGGTTCTGAATGAAATCTCCCACCCCCGGCACTTCCCTCATTCTCCCAGTCAAGCTCGAGATCTTCTGGTGGACCATCGGAGTGCGATCCGGAGATCACTGAGGGTCGCGCGTCGTGTCCAGTTCTGGTATGTCGCGCGAAAGAGGGAAATTTTAGAACTGATTATAATTAGATCTCAGGATGGAACCTTCTACAGGTCAACAAGTGTCCTCCGAGGGGCCGTATGCCATCATGCAAGAAAGCATCCTGTGGGGGCCCACCGAATCAAAGCCAGCGAGTTTTTATCGCGACGCTACCCGCCATCTGTACCTGGACTCTAAGTCACAATGGACTCCAGACTCGGAGGTCCTGCAAATGTGCTCTCGAACTCATTCGCGGTGGCCGGCAACTCTGTCGTCCCCGCCCTCATCCCGATTCAGCATAAGCCTCGAGGAGCTGTTCGGGGTGTGTGAACAGATTGACTTGCGTCGACAGCATGCAGCAGAACGCTGAAATGGCGTCACTCATCCCCTCTCTCCCCACGCTCACCCACCTATGCCTGTGTGCTTTCGTCGCGGAGCAGACACTGTCTCAACTTTTCTTGGATTGCCGGGCCCTCCAGATCCTGGTTCCTCTTTTCTTGGATGCTGAAGACGGCCACTTCCAGGCGCACAGCCCGCCCGCGTTCCCCGATATGTGGTCAGCCAATACCGGAGGGAGTGAAACATCGCAGCACTGGGTGGGCCTGATTAGTGTCGCAGGACTTCATCTCTCAAAAGCGCAGTGGGGTGATCCCGTGTGCGTACATCTTAACCCATCATGGTTCTGCCTCTCTGAATCCATTGTTCGATTTCAGACGGTCGATACTGGATGGACTACTGGATCGCCGACGAGAAGAATTACTGCTCATCAGGTGTTCTGATTCCCGCCCTGGTCCCATGTCTTGGAGTAATCGCTTCTCGTCAATATACATCGTCTTTTCATTTTAACCCCACGGGGATCGTTATTTCGAGCAGACAGAACACTCAGGCACAGATCGAACACCAATTCCAGACCGCAATTCGTTGCACGCTGATCCTGCCCTTGGCGTGAAGCGGGCGCGCAAATGGTTTGCATCGGCATGCACATTCCCGCAGGTGTAGTTACAGTTGCTCGTTCGGAGACACGGAATGCGTAAGATCGGTATCAGGATCCCCAGAATCCAAGCAGCCTCTTCCACAACGGCCCAGTTCCGGGATGTGGCTCTTGACACTAATTAAATTTTCGGCGGATAACAGCGTTCGATTTGCTTGACAGCGTGTCTTATCTTTCTGGTGCTCAATGAGAGCAAAATCGGATGCTCGATATCTTCACGATGAAGGTATGTACAGTCTAATTATGTTCCCGGAACACGGGGCCTTTACGTTCTCATGCAGCCCACCCCAAACTTCCCAGCATGGTCGCGTTCCGAAACGGCAGCGGATCGTCCCTATAAAGCACGAGCGTGTCGAGTAGGCGGATTTTCGTAACGCCCGGACATAGTTTCTCATCCACTTCGAGAACGTCCATCGCAGTCTCCCATGTCCCTGGGAAACACTCCTCGATCTGCAGGTTCACCAGCGCAGGGAACGAGCCGAGGAAAAGGGCAACATAGGCATATTCCATACCGACGAAATGCATCCCGCGCAGGCGCAGGCGGGTGACGCGGAGGTACTTGTCCTGTGCCGCCGGGAGGGAGGCGAGGAAGTCGCTCCAGGCGCGGCCACGGACGTCCCAGTCGAGGATTTCGAGCGTGAGGAGGTAAGGGGTCTGCAGCCCGGTGAAAAATGGCACGCAGTTGTGTTCGCGGTTCGCGAACTCGGTGAGCGGGGTGGCTCGAAGGCGGCTGAGGACCAGATGTGTGATGGGAGAGAATACGGGATCGATGGGCCCTCCGGGCACGGGGGGGAATGTCTTCGGGACCAGGAAATCCTCGAGGGACAGCTTCTCCGTGAGGTGAGTGAGCCAGAATCCGAGGCGTGGCGCACCCTCATTCATCATGCGAATCTCGGTCAGATATTTCAGGCTGCGGCATTTCACCATCATGCCGTCCAAACTGATTCGCTGTAGTTTGTGCTCGTCCGGAAGGTGGAATGGGAAGGCTGGCAGCGCGAGAGCGCCGTACAAAGGGGACCCCTCTGGTGGTGCGACCATGCGGAGATCCAGCGTGACCAGGTTCTTGTATGCCCTCTCGTTGAACAGGACGATGATCACCACCCACGCGTCCCATTGCGTCCTGATGGACAGGTCATAGCAGCGCCCCAGGTGCTTCCCGACTATCTGCAGCAGAGTCCACAGCCCATCGCAATCGAACGGGGCGTAAAGGGCGCCGAAGTCCAACGCGAGGCATATTGTGCGGCCCTTCGAGCGCTTGAGGCGCTCGGAGAGGAAGTCCCGGTGGCGTATATCTCTCGGGGACACTGTGACGCGCCGCCAGAGGCCCGAATTGGTGAGTGCCACCTCGCGCCATCGGCGGGATACGTGGGTTACTGCGAGTGGCGAGCTGGGCCGTGACATAGTACATTTGAATATTTCGCCGAGTACCTCGGGTGGGAAAACGTGGATGAGACTCATGAGACCTCGACGACGCGGTAGAATAGAAGGGATAAGAAAGCGGGTGGCACAGGTCGTGTTTGTTCACGCTTTCCGTGTTTCAAGTGGCATTATCATGCAATCGCGTGACCGAGCTTGGCCGGACGCCTGAACCATCCATTGTGGTGAACCCATGTGGACAACGCTAGGGATCAGACTCTTTAATTGCTTGTTCTCGGCAAAAAACATCCATGGAGAAAGAGGTTCGAGGCGACCTAGAAAGGAGAACTATGCCTCAGGTTCAAAAGGTATTTAATTATGATTGGTTCGGGGATCTTGCCTTCGGTGAAATGAGTGTTCAACATACGTAGCATTGGAAGTTGAGAATACGAGATAGATTGTTATAGCAATGATGTTATCAGCCCTGTATTTTGAACAGGTCACGGGCCTGCGTCTGAGATGGCAAACAGAAGATAATCCCGGGGTCGCTGGGCCTGGACAATTTCCATGCTCCGCGCGACGTTAGCTTCAGAATTCCCCGCCTTATCGGCGTTGTGAGTGCCGGAATCGGGAAAATTGAGAGGTCGGTGAAATGAGAAGATGTGGCCCCCGTTCTCGAAAACAACGGAGTTATTAGTGTTTGCTCAGTGGAAGAACTGTGGGTCCGAGTGGGGACACCACATGGTGTCGTGTCAAGTGCGAGTCACAGTACTTTTGAAATTTGTGTATGCATGCATACCTAAAGTGCGTGGTCATTTCTTAGAAGAACCACGGTGGTAGTAACCCTAGTCGCCAAAAGGATGGCTTTGTAAGAAACTGGTCAATTTATCCTGGTAGCTCTGATTCTCCACTCCCCTGCTGCAGTAATACACTCCTCCTCTTCCTGCCTCGGGCATACGGCAGAACCTTGCAGCCTCCTCTGGCAGTCAAAGTGAAGTTTTAATAACCCGACGCTTATATAAAACTTTGTATTTACCAATGCTTTATTGAGACTGTGGTCCATTCCCGACGTATATAGAAAGTGTGATGATCAAATGTAATCGTCGGAAATGGTCAGTTTTTCTGACACTTTCATCAGAGATGTCAGATCCCGCCGCATTCTTTATCCACGAAAATTCCCGGCGTTTTTATGAAGATGATTTTTTCATCCTCACATCATCCCTGAAGGCATAGACATACTAGCCCAAAAGCTCCCCGGGACTCCATACGCAACAACAATCTGCATTCGGGGACTCCCGAGCGGAGATTCAACTTCGGTGATACCCGAGCCATTCTTGAAATGGGTCAAGTCACCAGTAATCCACCTTACGCTCTGCATGTGAGTACTGTCCTATTACTGATGACTCGACCGGGTTCTTGGGCAGTTTGAACAATACCCAGGCATCACCGAAGTTGATTATAAGCGTCAGAAATGGACCAAAATCTTGATAAAAGCATCTGAAAGTGCAAAATCACTCCCTTGGCTGGATGTGCCCCCTGTTCAAAAAGAAGGATAGAACAGATATTGCGAACTACAGACCTATAACGGTGCTGAATTCAGACTATAAGATCTTCACCAAAGCACTGGCAAACAAACTAAGCAGAGTGGCTCCATACCTTATCCACAAGGACCAGTCTGGGTTCATGAAGGGACGGAAGATCACCGATGCCATCTATCTGGCCATGGAAGTGGTCGAATACTCGGAGGATGACATACAGAACGGCATCATCGTTGCGCTCGACCAAGAGAAGGCCTATGATAAAACCCTCCATTCCTACCTCTGGGATACACTGCAGGCACACAGGCTGCCAGAACTGTTTATCAACACGGTGAGGGCCCTGTACAAATTTGCAGACACGCACGTAATTGTTAATGGCGAAATTAGTTCGTCGTTCAGGGTCACGAGAGGGGTTCGCCAAGGGGACCCACTATCGTGCCTACTGTTCAACCTAGCGATCGAGCCACTTGCCTCGATACTGCGGTGCTCGGGCCTTAGAGGATATGCCATACCTGGTGTGGCTGAAAACGCGGTAGTGCAGCTATTCGCAGACGACACAACTGCATACCTGAGCGAAAACGATAAATTCGAAGATTTAAACAAAGTCCTGGACAGATGGTGCCTCGCATCAGGTGCCCGCTTCAATGTCACGAAAACCGAGATCATACCATTCGGAACCCACGAGTTCCGGGATCGGCTAATGGAAACGAGGCAACTAAACGCAGATGACACTCCCATCCCACCTGATGTCCACATCGCAAAAGAAGGAGAGGCCGTACAAATACTTGGGAGTTTTATTGGAAACGGTGTCGATACATTTGGCGTGTGGACACCAGTACTAGAAAAGATCGACTCAGATTATGAGAGATGGGCAAGCCTCAACCCATCACTGAGCCTAAAGAAAAATGCAGATCAGATCATAGCGGGCTCACGCTCGCAGTACCTGGCACAAGTTAATGGCATGCCTAAAGCGGTAACAAAACACATACTGAAATCCCAAAGGGAATTTGTCAACGATTCGAAATCGTCCATGATCTCACACGATACACTCATGTTGCCCCGAGAGCAGGGAGGTATCGGGCTACTCGACCTAGAGGCACGAAATGAGGCGCTACTACTACTGAAAGCAGCGGCCCTCACTGAAACTGACCCAGGAGCCAGATCCCACTGGGCTTCCCTAGCGCTTCACCGCTTGTCAAAACATGTCGTCAAATCACCACCGGTGGCCGATAAGGCGAAGACAAACCTGATGATTCAGAATATCAAGGTAAACCAACGTGAGCCTCCTGCGCTACACAAAGAGATGGTCAGATGTTTAAACAAGTATGGCATCGGCTTTGAAACTGTCCACCCATCCATTGAAATTCAAAAGGGACTGCCGCTGTGGCATCACCCCGGTGAGAACAGACTAAAACGTCAGATAAACAACGGTGAGGTAGCCAACTGCATACGGGACAAACACACCATCGTAACAATCGGGGACGGTATGATTCTCGCCCAGCGGCTCGAAGACCCTCTACATGAGAACCATGCTTCGTGTGAATGCACCGCCTGTGAGGAAGACAGGACAGTCCGGGGATGTGATGATCCTCATGCATGCGTGAGAGCGGCAGCGTCCCGCCTGGGACAGATTCTCCCCAAGTGGATCCCCATCCCTGATGAGGAAGATGGGCAGGCACCCAACGGGGCACAGGCGGCCCAAGAGGAAGAAACCGGGCTTTTCAAGCCTCCCAAAGGAATATTGACACTTGCCCAGGGCCTCCGCGCCATGATACACCGAACGGATGAACCGAAGGAGCGCAACGTCGCGCGGGTGCGACGGAGAAGGGACACAATGGAACCCACCCCAGCAAAAGTAGAAATACACATTGCCGGAGCAATACACGCACCTTCGAGTAGGGTGGCTCGTGCCGCTGCAGGTGTCTTCATCGGGATAGACGACAACCAAAACAAAGGGGTGTGCATTCCGAGCACGGAGGTACAGTCTCAATACGCAGCAGAACTCTATGCAGCATTAGCCGCAATAAAAATGACAAATAGCGAAACAGCACTCACAATAACGAGCACGCAGGCCTATCTCCAAAATGCCATGAACAAGAAACTGTCTGGCTGGGAACATGAGGGCTGGGTGGGTGTGCCGCACCGTGAGGTGATGCGATGCCTGGCCGCCGAACTCAAGGCTAGGAAAGCCCCAACAATCTTCAAACTGGCCCCTCCCGGCTCGCCTGAACGGATTCAATGTAGGCATGCTTCTGCGCTGGCCAAAAGAGCAGCGAGGACACGGAATGACAAGCAATGGGAGCTCACATTGCCGCCGGGCACAGCCCTCCCTGGCTTGAGTCTAAAAGGAAATAAGCAACGGGTATTCTACCGTAGCATACGGGAGGTAAAAGCTAACAAGCAAGCTTTCGTCCCGCGGCACTCGACAACGAAGATGCTTGACATCATACGAAGAGAGGCGGCCGAAGCCTTTGACAGACATGTCACGGACACCGAAATCTGGAAGGCGCTATTTGTGAAGGAATTCCTCCCGCAGACGGCGCAGTTCCTGTGGAAGGCAGCCCATAATGCCCACAGAATAGGACAATATTGGACTCACATACCCGAATGTGAGGAACGAGCCGTATGTGGAGGCTGCGGCAATGTCATTGAAGACTTGGATCATATTTTGCTCAAGTGTGCAAGTCCGGGACAGGAGATCATCTGGAAAGCAGCCGAGGCCCTCTGGCGGGAAAAGGAAGGCGACTGGCCAGCATTGTCCTTAGGTGCAATTCTAGGCTGTGGCCTCGCTGAGTTCCGAGACGAGAAGGGAAAGACCAAGGAAGGATCACGGAGGCTGTACCGGATCATAGTGTCTGAATCCGCGTACACGATATGGAAACTACGGAATGACCGGAGAATCTCGCGGGGCGGCGCGCCAGCCTCCGATGAGGAGATAATGAATAAGTGGAAGTACACTATAAACCAACGACTGCAGGTCGACATAACTTTGGCTAACCGGCCACTTAAGGGCAAACGTCCCGCTCTAGCGCCCCAACTGGTCATCGCCACTTGGTCCAGAACACTGGATAATGAGCGCAATCTACCGGCAAACTGGCTCCGGGAGCCCAGAGTTTTAGTGGGTAATCGTGCATTTCCTCAAACCCCTCTCCGGCGACGAAACGACCGCGGCATAGGGTGACATGACAGTCCCACACTACCCAATGGGTGTGCGCAAGGCATTTCTCTGGGTGGTGGCAACCACTCCCAATGGAACTAATATTCCACACTTTACAAACCGGCCGGGTTAACCAATTGTTAATTGCTACCGTTTACAGCTAATTGCAGTACCGAAGGCGCGAACCAAAAATTCCCGTTTTGGCATATTTTCAAAGAATTCCCGATATCTCAGTCAGTTCTTCACCGATTCACATAAAAACTGGATATATCTACTCAGATGATTCACGTGCAATTAATGATAGAGAATAATTTGCGAAAAACATTATGTATTAGGTATTTTCTGGTTCTGGGCTGTTTTTGCACCGAAAGCCGTCTAGCATGCCAAGAACATGTCCCAGCCACCTAATATTTTAGTATGGACAACCTTTATAGCCGAGGAAACATGTGATAGGGCCAGAAATACGCGAAATTCCTAGATAAACATAATCTTTACAATATCTCTCAATGACAAAACCAGCAAATGTATCCGAGGGAGCTAGAAGGATTGTAAATAATTTATCCGTGTTTCTGGCTCTATCACATATTTCCTCAACTATAAGTGCTGTCCTTCCTACAATATTTGGCCGCTGGGACATGTTCTCGGCATGCTAGACGGCTCCCGGTACGAAAACAGCCCGGAACCAGAAAATACATAATACATAATATTTTCACAAATTATTTTCTATCACTAATTGTGCGTGAATTAGCTGAGTAGATCTATCCAGTTTTTATGTGAATCGGTGAAGAACTGACTGAGATATCGGGAATTCTTTGAAAACATGCCAAAACGGGAATTTTTGGTTCACGCCTTCGGTACTGCAATTAGCTGTAATGTACCACCAAAAAAAAAAAAAAAAAAAAAAAAAAAAAGAATGTGCAAAATCATATATAAAAGTGTCGGATTATTAGTGCACTTAGACCGCCATACCCTAGGACCCCTGATGATCCCTTGGGAGGCTAGGTCAAAAAATTCCCGGATCTACCCGTTTTTGTCCACGCAGATTTTCGGTGCGATCTGGGCATTTTTGTCCGCGCCGCACCTAGCTGTCCGTGGGAAGTCTGCCCAAATCGTGTAATTTTCAGCTTCCGGTGCTTAGAAAATCACTATTTTCCTCTGCGGCCCGATTTTAGCGTGTTTTTGCTCGCATGAAAGAAGCATTTTCGTAAGTATCTGGGTCCAGATTAGGTTGTTGGACAAGGTTCTGTCCCACCAAGTCTGCCGAACTTGTTGATTTTTGTCCACACCCTGACCTGGGCTTGCTGGCCCTTGAGGCTCATTTCTGTCCATTTTGAACCTGGGTTTCAGGTCCAAAATCCAGAATTTTGTCTGCACCCGGACTCGGACCTAGCCTCCAAAGGGATTATCAGGGGTCCTCATATCCTCCTCCTCCTTGTTATGTTAATGGGAGCAGCACGTGAACTTCTCCATTACTGTTCGCTGAAAACGAGATCACTTATAGCTGGGATGCGCCATATATTATAATAGTCATAGAGACCGGAGTGTCCAATAGTCCCCAAGTTCTGCCTAATCTTGCAATCATTGCTGGTCATATCCATATGGACCTAAATTCCAATTAAAACTTCCAAATATTGGGATATGCATGTGATTGCAGGCCATCAAGTTCATGAACAATGATTGATGAATGCAATCCGTGAAGGCCGTCACTGAGGCCTAAGGTACCGGCAGACCGATCACATTGTCTGAGATCTTGACTTGTTTCAAACTTTATAACCCAGTCGCTCTTGCCCACTCCTTTGAATGCCTGTTACAAGACCACGCATAAATCAAACCAACCTCATTATGAGGCATTTCATTCATACAATGTTCTGCTGCAAATTAACGGAAGGAGCTTTGTCCTCCAATGGATGAATTCTTCTTCTAGAGAGGATTCATCTCAGTTTTGGGCAGTGTCTGGTACACCTTTTATGGCAGCGTGTCAGGGCGGAAGTTGGTGCCAGGGTGTGGTATGGCTCGGTGGTTGCACCACCCTGCTCCAATCCAAGTGCAGTACCAGGCTCATTGAGTAGTAACTGTGAGAGGACCTAGGCCCCTGCCATAATATGTGCCTGAGAACACACAATTAATCATGCAAGCCCAATCAAAACTCAACAGACCTGGACATGGTCTGAGGGCTGGGATCACACAGCTAGGACACGAGAAAAAGATATGCTTCTGTGGAAGAGCCAAAAGAGAAATTCTGAATAGGGGAGTCAAACCCCTGGCCGCCGCGAAGGTGTAGTTACCAAATCTGGGTGTTAACGCGATAATCAGGGGTAAAAATCGAGTCAATTACTGCATTTGTTGACAGTGCGTCTGCTAGAACTTGCGGAGGGTATCCTCAACATCTTGAGCATATTTTCAGGTCTTGACCCCCATTCTGCGAGAGGTGTTTTTTTTTTGTGCTTTGACCTTGTGAGCTTGCCAACAAGCTCACAAGGCCAGACAAGGGACACCAAATTTGTCAAATTGCGGATGACCTTTGCGTGTGTTGGAGGTTGAATACAAGCAAGATTACCCACTGCCGTGAAGCCAAAATTTTTTGGCAGAGAGGAAAGGTGCTGACATGAAAACCACTGATGAAAACATGATTTACTGCAAGAGCCGTCAAGATCCCTGCTCCCTAAGACCCATACCCTATGGTAACGGGAATATTGTCAAAGGAAGCAAGCAGAAGTGCCCCCAGGGAGGCCCATTGTTACATGCATGCAAATGTGTGTAATCATGTATATATAGTCTGCAGCCTATGACAGGATTAACCTGTCATAGTGGCCTTTTGGCTCAGTTGGTAACAGTGTTAGCTTGCAGGCACGTTATATAACACCCATGTGAATGAGGAAGGAGTGGGTGACATCAGCAAGAAGATGGGGTGGGAAGAGGGAAAAGTGATCAAGTCAGAAAAATGGTCCTACTTTAATATTGGCGGAGCTTAAATTTGTTGATGCACTTTGATGGAATGGCTTGAAAATTTGGTGGATGTGGAGGAAAACACAAGATACTTCATGAAAGTCTCAGATGTCCTTACAGCTTTTCAGAATCTGTGTGGAACAATGTTTGCAGGACCTCACTGATTTTATATCCCAGAAGCATAACCAAAGAATCACCCATGATCTGGGATACGGTTGGGGACAATCACACCGCCTATTTAATAGCACGTGAACTGTCCATTTTGCCAGAAATCTGCCACCAGATCCAAACACACCTCCGAAGTTTTTCCCACGAGCCGTTGTTTTTCTCAATATTTTGGACCGGTTGAACAGAATTGTGTGTACCCCTTTTGGCCCTTTGGGGGGTACTTTTACGAAAAAATCTCGCACCAGTCAAGTATCCATACATTAGAACCATTTATCAGCCAATAGAAGCCATACCTGAGACACAGTTGCATTTTTACACTGTTGTTGGGTCAAATAATTGACACATCAAATCATTTTTTTCCAAAGGAACAGTTCAATAGAATTGTTTGCTTTTGCCAGGATCATGACAAGCTCGCCAAAAGGAGTCGATTGGCAATTTTACGTTATTTTTGCGATTTTTTATGGCTTTTCTCAATATTTTGGGGTCAATTTCAGAGAAATCATTGATTTGACAAATTTTGCTTGTGCCAATCTCTTCATTTGGGCCTTGGTTTGCATAGAAACTATTTCGTAGATTTCCTGACAGCATTTCCCGCCCTCGGCATTCAACTTTCCGTTGCATCCAAAATAGGTGGGTTTTGATTGTCCCCAACTGTACACCCAGCAACATCAAGTCAAATTGGTGATATACGAGGAGATGCAGACATAAATTGTTGAGTAGCTGATGAACTTTTGGGGACTCCAAGAATGCTTTAGATTGCACACAAATGAGATATGTCCTCTTTGCTAATTTGAGTATCTAACTATGCACAGACATGCGAGGGCCTGACTTAGATGATGTGATCCATGGATGGACGTGGATGGACGTTACGTAAATGGATTGGATTGGATCTGGATTTTTTCGATGTCTCGTGAACGATGGGATAGTTCCCCAAGCCGTTTGCTGGAGTGCTTTGAAGGGTTGAATGAATGATGGATATCACATTTTTATTTAAAAAAACTGTGTATGGTGGATGTTTTTGAGAGAAATACTGCTGTGGCTATTGGATGATCGGAAACAACTGGATGATGGACAGTCCACGGATCGTCCAAGTCAGACCCTACACGAGAGACTCAACAGGAAAGAAGGCGAGACAAAATCTATTTACAGCACAGGGGCATGCAACCTCAGGGCTGGGCTGTCCCAGATTGATGCATATGTTGTGTATATGCAAGACCGCTACACCAAGGATGCATGCCCATAATGCGAGATTAGGAAGGGAGGTGTATGGAGAACTGGTGGGACAAAAATTGTGTCTGAGTAGATTAAAGAAATAAAAAGAAATTCTTATGCATCCTTGGGGATTTGAGCCCCAGGCATCCCCAGAAATTTCACTACCACATACTTTAAGGACCATGTTACCTCTGCACTAAGGATGCAATAGGACATGCAGCCTCTGATGGATCCCAATGAGATAGTGAGATGTCAAAGTCAACTCCCAAAAGAAACAAGTCCTCTTTCAACGATAGGGCCCCCTTGGAGTGTCAAACCCCGGATGTTCCCTTGACATTTCAATCACTGCACCAAGGATGCAAATCAAGATATCCCTGTCATGGAACCAAATGACCAGATCAAAAGTTGACAGTAACAAAGATTTCGGTTGGATGTGTATGCATCAAAATTGTTTACATTTTTGTAATACGCACAGAGTGTGTTACAAGGATGCTTCCCCAGCTTAGGGAATGGGAGTGGAGAAGGTGTACATATGCAGAGATGGGAGGAAAAATGAAATGAAAGCATCCTCGGACCTCAGGGAATCAAACCCCAGACTCTCTGAGTGCTTCAAATGGAGTGTGGGACCACTATACCAAGGATATGTTGCAGAGGATAGGTTATGTTTAGTAACTTGCATATAAGGGCAAACACGAGATCTGCAAAAAGATGGAAAGTTCACAGTCAAAAGTTTTCTCGGTCACCACTACACCAAGAATGCTGCAACAGTGGTTTGTAATTGGGAATGGAGTGTATGTAGGTCCTGTGCAAGTGATTTCAGGGACTGGTATTGATGCATAACCTCTTTGGGTATCCAATCATGCACGGGGCAAACACGGTATCTGCAAAAAGATGGAAAGTCCAAAAAAGGACAGACACAGAAACACATGCATCTTCAGGGATTCTAAGCCTGGACCTCCCCAGAGTTCCTTACAACGGTATATGCAGGGAGTGTTAATTTGCATATGAGGGGCAAACACGAATTCCACAAAAAGATGGACAGTTCAAAGGAAAAAACACTCCATGAAACCACATGCATCCTCAAGGATTCGAACCCTGGACCTTCCCATATTCTTCTGCTTTTGGTCAACAGATGTAGCGAATGTGTCACCGCTACACCAAGGGTACTACACTAGTACACCAACATTGTGAATGAGGGTGTCTGTATGGGGAGCAGGTCCGGGCATAAGTACAAGATCTTAAGATATGCCGCAAAAGTCTTTACGTCTGAGCCATAAGCCCAGCTTTCCGGAGATGGGAGGAGTTTTTCAAAAAAAGCTGACAATGCAGATATTAGGGCACCGTCAGGGAATCAAACCCCAGACACTCCGAATCAATAGAGGGGAGCATGTTACCACTACACTAAGGGTGCATTGTGAACATGGTCCCGAATGGGATGTACCTATCCTCGTCGTTGGAACTATGAGGATAAATGAAAACCAAAATAAAAAATAAAATGCATGGATGTCTACATAAGGACACTAAGGACACCCTTGGGGAATCAAACCCCAGACAATCCAAATCAAAAGAGACCGCAACTCAGGAAGTTTACTAAATTATGTTTGGTAGCTTCTGTACGAGGGCAAACACGCGATCTGCAAAAAAAAAAAGATAGGAATTTCCAAATCAAAAAGGTTTGGAATATGTTCAGAATGCATCCTCAAGGAGTCGAACCCTGGACCTCCCTAGAATTCCTTACGACCACAGTATGCAGGGAGTGTGTTACCACTACACCAAGGATGCTGCAACAGCTGTTGATTTGCATACGAGGGGCAAACACGAATTCCACAAAAAGATGGAAAGTTCAAAGGAAAAAAGACTTCACAGATCCTTGTAGATGCATCCCCAGGGATTCAAACCCTGGACTTGCCCAAATTTCTCTATAACCTCAGAATATGCAGGGAGTGTGTTACCACTACACCAAGGATGCTGTGACAGTGTACTGAGCCTGGGAATAGAGGTGTATGTAGGGTGAGGAAGGATCTGCAAAAAGATGAGAGTTCAAAGTCAGAACAAGCATACATGCATCTGCAGGGATTCAAACCATGGACTTTCTCGAATTTCTCTACAACCTCGGCACATGCAGGGAGTGTGTTACCACATCAAGGATGCAGCAATAGTGCACTGAGATCGGGAATGGAGGTGTACGGTACGTAGGATGAGGAGGTCCTGCTCAATTAATTTTACTGGTATTGATGCATCAAGAGGTGTGGGCTATCATGAGAGATGGATCCTATGTGGTAATTCAAGTATCTAATCATGCATGAGGGGCAAACATGAGATCTGGAAAAAAGATAGGAATTTCGAAATCAAAAAGGTTGAGACGAAGTTTAGATGCATCCTTAGGAATTCAAACCCTGGACCTTCCCAAATCAATAATCTCCTTCAGTTACAAATACAGGGAATGTGCTACCACTACACCAAAGCAGTGATGGCCCTAAGGCCTTAAAAATCACCCCTCAGAATTTCTAAGGCCTTAGGGCTTAGGTTAAGGCCGTAGGCCTTAGGTGATCTAAGGCCTTAGCAACCCAAAAAGAAAATTTATTCTCAGTTGGACAGAGGGCTCTCTGCTGCGCCGCACCAGCAATTTAATGACCGTTGATAAGCTGCAAAATTTGCGAAACCTCAAATTTTACGAATGCATGACATTCAGCGCTCATCCAGAGGTTGGCGTGAGCTCCAAACATGCAGCCAAGAGCCATATTGCATTATCATCCTAAACTGGCAATAACAGCTTATTCCTGGGGACAACACCTCTGAACACTTGAGGGTTGAATCCGGATTAAGGCTCAAAGCCCATATATCAAAGTCCTGAAGCACCCTCTATACGGGGGAAGGCAAAAGCAATGCTCACTATCAAAGGGAGAATCATATTATCCACCTCTGGCATTTATTGGCACGCTGGGAACCTTATTCGGAGGGAAATACCAGGTTATTTACATGACTTTGGCTTACCCGACGCGACACGATGGGTCACCTGATCAAGGCCTGGACCTACAATTATTACTCCTATACACCGGATCCGCGACAGCGCGATCACCCAATAAGCCGCAGGCCAGATTAAGCTTGTACTGTGTGTTTCTGGATACCGATTAAGGGCATCTGGGGTATCATTGGAAAGGTATTAAACCATACAATCCAGTCAACGATACTAGAAGTTGAGGCATCTACCACAGAGGAAGATATGAGTCAATTATCCTATTCAGGGGACTAATTACACATATAATCCCCTGATCGACGGGAGTCATTAGACGAACATATAGGAGGGCTCAAGTAGCGAATAGGAACGCCAGAACGCGCTCCACTGATACCGATTGCAGGCTAATTAATTAAGTAGAATACCCGAGGCCTGGTAATCACGCACATGTAATAGTTTTTGTACAGTATATAAGGAGGGCAGAACCAGGGAGGACGGCACTGAACCAGACCCCAGAAAGTAAGGAGCAATACAGCCCTTGCGTACAGAGTTGAAGTTTAGGCTTGAATCTTTGGCTGTCAATTAGTTTCAGAATTTAAGTTCGGTTTTGGAATAGCATCAGTGGGATTTATAAGTGTCAGTTACGGGGCGTGAGCCATACCAAGTCCGAGGCGTGAGCCATTTTGTGTGTTTTGAGGCGTGAGCCATAGTTACGGGGCGCGAGCCAAGCAAGTTTGAGGCGCGAGCCAAGTCAGTGGAATAAGGCGTGAGCCAAACAAGTGGAATAAGGCGCGAGCCAAACAACCGGGTCTAAACAGCCCACCAGATTAATAGTCCACCAAAAACAAACTGGTCTAGAGCCGTTATATCTGCATAGTTGGGAAACTTAAATCCACGTTGGGAACCAACCGATAAATTCAGGTTGTGTCTTGAACGCCACTCCAAGAAACTAGTTGAGACTTAGCCACCCTTGGGGGAACGGGAATTGAATACTTTCGTGACAAATACGTTTACTCGTGGTTTCCTTGGACCTATACTTGTGTCCAAAAAGACCCGAATCTCGTCAGTGTATCAAGGTCATTAAGGGAGTGTGTTGGTGTTGGAGTCTGTCTATTGTCGGTTTAGTCGTGCTTAATCTCATTTTGTGAGTTAGGTGTAACTCAGTCGTTCGATAGGGGGGATTTTGGCAGTTGCATATTTAGACCGTTGAACCTGAGCAACCCTTTCACCGTAAACCTCGCTATCGTCAATCTCTATCTCCCATCATCAAGTGAGTCACCTCTACATCAAGCTCAGCCATAACCTGCATATACATCTCCTCTTCCTGGTCCGAAGAGACTCCTTCCACGGTGAAGCCCCGAATAGCTTTTCCAGCGCCATGGACTGTCATTTTCAAGGCCGGACGTCCCAGAGCGGTCCTTTCTCGCTGCCCATGATGAGTGTTGGCTTCGTCACCGCAGCCATTATATTATATAAGTCACACGTGATGTCTAAGGCCTTAGGTCGGAGGAGCGACCTCAACCTAGGCCTTAACCTAAGGCCTTATTTAAAGCCTAAGGTCTTAGGTTCAATCTAAGGCCTTAGGTCTTAGGGCCAACACTGCACCAAGGATGCTGCAACAGTGCTGTGAGACTAGGAATGGAGGCAGGCCACGGTCACACAAGATCTTGAAGAGATAGAAACAAAAAGGCATGCCACATCGGACACTCCCGCAACTCGGGAAGTTTACTAAACCCACGGGCTATGCTTGGTAACTTCTGTATGAGGGTGCGAGGGGCAAACGAGAGATCCACAAAAAGACGGAAAGTTCGAAATCAAAAAGGTTCAGATGAAGAATACACGCATCCTCAGGGATTCGAACCCTGGACCTTCCCAGATTTATATCCAGCTCCATTGTTATAAATAAAGAGCATGCTGCCACTGCACCAAGGATGCTGCAACAACGTGCTGAGATTGGGAGTGGAGGTGTATCAGGGAATTGAACCCCAGACTCTCTAAATGGTTCAAACGGTGTGGGACCACTATACCAAAAAAACATTGGATTATGTCTGGTAACTTCTGTATGAGAGGCAAACACGAAAATCCACAGAAGACGGGAAGTAAAAAGTAAAAAAAAGGTCAGAAACAAATATATGCATCCTCAGCAATTTGAACCCTGGACCTTCCCAGATACGTGAATGATATACATATATATATAGGGAGTGTGTTACCACTACACCAAGGATGCTGCAGCAAGGGGCTGAGATTGGGTAGTAGGGTGGGATCCGCAAAAGATGGAAAATTCACTGTCAAAAACTCTATGACGCAATTATGCATCCTCAGGGATTCGAACCCTGAATTCCTTACGACCACAGTATGCAGGGAGTGTGTTACCACTACACCAAGGATGCTGCAACAGCTGCTAACTTGCATACGAGGGACAAACACGAATTCCACAAAAAGATGGATCACAAAAACACTTTATTCAGAATTCATGCATCCCCAGGGATTCGAACCCTGAATTCCTTACGACCACAGTATGCAGGGAGTGTGTTACCGCTACACCAAGGATGCTGCAACAGCTGTTAACTTGCATACGATGGACAAACACGAATTCCACAAAAAGATGGACAGCTCAAAGTCAAAAGCTCTATGACACAATCATGCATCCTCAGGGATTCGAACCCTGCACCTTCCCAGACGTCTTAACAGCAAGTGTAGATATAGGGAGTGTGTTACCACTACACCAAGGATGCTCCAGAAACTTGCGCGCCTTTTGCATATGCAGGGAATGTGCTACCACTACACCTAACATTGCAAATGAGGGTGTATATAGGGGCAGGGCACACGAGATCTTGAGGGATGCCGCAAAAGTCGGATTTACTCCGAGTGAAAGCCTAGATAGGGCTTTCTGGAGGTGGGAGGAGTTGAATGAAAACCAAAAAAAAAAATGCAAAACCAACAAGAGAATGGAAGGCGTCCTCGGGGAATCGAACCACGGATGTCCTGGGAATTCCAAAGGAAGGTTGGGGGACTGTGTTACCACTACACTAAGGACGCAATACGCTGTTGTGGGTTTCACGAACCCGGATGACACGAGAGAAATAGGAGGAATGGGATCACAAAACCAAAAGCTTGAGATGGGTGCGGGCATGTGCATCCCCGGACCTTGCCTACATCTTTCAGGGGAGTGTGAGCGCGACACCAAGGATGCGAGAGTGTGGAGATGGGAGGAGTTGAATGAAAACCAAAAAAAAGGAATCCCGTAGTTTATAAGGCACCCTCGGGGAATCGAACCCCGGACGCTCCCAATCAAGAGAGGGGAGCATGTTACCACTACACTAAGAGTGCGCTGTGAGCAGGGTCCGAATGAGCCTTGCCGTTGATGCGCTGTGAAAACCAAAATCACAATAAAAACTAAAAACACCTGAAGATAATTAGGGCACCCACGGGGAATCAACCCCAGACGCTCCCAATGTATGAGGGAGCATGTTACCACTACACTAAGAGTGCGTTGTGAGCAGGGTCCGAATGAGATGTAGGTTTCCTTCTCGTTGATGCGCGGATGGGAGTCGAATGAAACCAAAATAGAATGCAAGTCAACGACAAGCAGGGAATCGAACCCCAGACGCTCCCAATGTATGAGGGGAGCATGTTACCACTACACGTCGGGAGCAGTGTCGCAAATGAGTGTCTTCGTCGATGTACGGAATGATGCCCCACGCTCGGTGTTCATGTCCGTCGTCGCCGTCGGGGAGGCGGCGTGCTTACCTACACGGATTCCGGCACGCGGGGGCCACGTGTGGGACGAACCGGTTCGTTTCGTGGGCGCACGCGGCGGCCAATAGCGTGGCGCGGAAGGCGTGGTGGGTGGGACCCCGGGGAGCGCGGCGCTTCTTTGCGCGGCGCCGGTGCCGGTTGACGAGAGCAAAACAAAGTGGAGTTTCAGTGCGGTTGAGGGGGAACAGTGATAGCTAGTTGGATATGTGGATTGAATACATGAATACTGAATCAGGGATCTGCACTGGATGGAGGACGGGGGAAAAGAATTGCGATGGCGGTGTGTTAACTCCGTGATGCGTGCGCCGAAGCGCGGCATGCGTGCACGCCGAACCCGCGCGCTTCTTTTTCATGGCGGGCGAGCTCAAAAGCCCGACGAGTCACACTCTACCCGCTTCCGCTTTAACCCGCCCCCACTGTCAGTTTGTCAGCCTCTTTGCCCCCGTGGTCTTGTCGACGTTACCTTGCCTTGGCTTGATACTAGCTTGGACGATCCATCCATCGATCGTACTACCTAGGACCTTGCCACTGCGCGCTCGACCTTGACTTTGACTTTGACTTTGACCTTGACTTTGACCGACGCGCCACTCACCGCCCCTTGCTGACTCGTTATTATCTTAGAATATATTAAAAGGGATGAGCGACGCAGCGATGGCCGACGCCTCGGGCTCCTCGACGGCGACCCTCGCTTCCAGCACGGCGACGCTGCCTGCGACCGCGAAAGAGAAAGAGAAAGACGACGCCGCGCTAGAAAACACGACCAAGGCGGAGGACGTGCCGATGCAGGACGCGGACGCCGCTCTGGCGACGATATCGTTACCGCAAGCCACCCCGCCCTCCACACTCCCCCCACCCTCCTCGCTCGCGACCCTCCCCCCCTCTTCGTCCCTCCCCGCGCACCCAAGCGGCACCCCCGCCCAGCTCGCCACCCTCCTCGCCTCCGCGCTCGCCGACGTCGAATCTCTGCGCGAAGAGCTCGCCGCCACCAAGACGAAGGCGGAGCGCGCGGAACGCCTCTGCCGGACGTTCGGCGCCGTCGCCGGCTCCATGTCCTCTTCTGCCTCTACGTCGGCTCCCGCGGACCCGTCGTCATCCCCCGCCCAGGACGCAGCCGAAGGCGGCGCGCCCCCAGGCCACGAGCACCTCCCCGCGCCCACGCTCGCGCTCCTCCTCGCCCTCGACGAGCGCACCGCCGCGGCGGAGCACGCGCGCGACGACGCGCTCGCGCGCCTCGCGCTCCTCGCGTCCAACTGGGCGCAGCTCAACGCGTACCTCGGCGTCGTCGAGGGCCGCGCCGCGGACGCGCGCGCGGGGTTCAGCAGGGTCGTGCAGGAGGGCGGGGGGCGGCTCGTGCTGGTCGACGTGCCCGGCGTGGGCGGCGGCGGGGGGTTTGCGTTTGGGGGAGGGGCGTGGGGGGGCCCGCCGGCGCCGGAGTACGGGCTTGCGCCAAGGGAGAGGGAGAGGGGACGGAGAGGGACGCGGGACGCGTTCGGCGGGCTGCCGCTCCCGCCCGCGCCGTCCGCGCACGCGCATGTGCCTGCGAACGGGAGTGGCGGGAGCGGGAGCGGGGGTGCGGGGGGCCACGGGCATAGAAGGGGCCGGACGGAGAGCGTGGACGCGCTGGGGTACGCGTACCCGAACAAGCGCCCCAGGGAGGGCGAGTACGAGGTGCGTTTTCGGTTTCATTTATTTTATTCTCCATTCTCCTCCACTCCTCCCTCTTCCTTCTATGTCTGTTTCGTGCTATGTCGATTTTCCGTGCTTTTTTCTCCGTCCTTGTTCTACGCGTATTCGTTCGCTCGGGCTGACTCCTCTCTTCTGCTCCTGCTCTGTGATGGTACCACCCGCAGCAGTACCCCACGCCCGCGTACGCCCCCGCCCCCGCCCCCGCGTCCACCTCGCGCCCCGGCACCGCGCACGCCCACGCCCACGCCCAATCCCAATCCGCGTCCGTGCACCGCTCGCCCGAGCGCGCGCACAGCCTCGCGGGGCAGCTCTCTGGCGCGCATGCGCTGTACGCGCGGGATCGTGCAGATCGAGATCGAGGGGATCGAGAACGAGGTGGAGGGGATAGGGGCGAGAGGGATAGGGCAGGAGAAAGGGAGAGGGGGGAGAGGGGCGAGAGGGGCGAGAGGGAGCGGGGCGAGCGGAGCCCGAGCACGGCGAGCGAGGACATCGACGCGATCCTGCTCGCGAGCGCGAATGGGTCGCCGCGGCCTGCTTCGCACCCGCACGCGCATCCGCATCCGCAGCAGGGGCGCGGCGCGGGGGAGTGGGGGCGCGGCGCGGGCACGGGCGGGGGCGGGGGTGGGGGTGGGGAGAGAGAAAGGGGGGCAGGAGGGGAGGGACGCGCGCCAGAACGGGCGGCGAGTCTCGGGTATGCGCAGCAGCAGGGGAAGAAGGGGAAGGGTAAGTGATTTCCTTCGTTTTTTGGAGGCGGACGATTTTTTTTTTTTCTTTTTCTTTTTATTTTATTTTATTTTATTTGCGTGGTGAGAAGTACTGATGAGTGGATTGGGGCAGATGTGCACGCGCACCCGCATGCGTGGCAGGCGCCTGCGCCTGCGCCGGTGGTGGCTGCGGCGGCGGCGGTGGCGGTGGCGGTGAGTCGTTTTCTTTGGGATTCGTCTGCTCTACCCTCATTTTTTCCTTGTCTTTTCTTTTCTTTGCATCGCTCGTCATCTCCACCTCTTTCTGTCTCCTCGCCGTCCCACTCTTCTTGTCGTCCTTGTCGTCCTCGCTCCTGTTCCTCGCCCGCCCCGCTCCCATCCCATCCCTCTTACCTTCCCCTCGCGTCCTGTTCGTCCTCCCCCCCTCCTTTCCTTTCCCTCCCCATCCCCATCCCCCTTCCTCCTCCCCTCACAACGAAAAACTGACGCCCCCCAGACCTCCCCCTTCCCCGCGACCAACGCCGCGAACCAGCGCATCTGCCGGCAGTGCGGCCTCCCAGGGCGCTACAAAGAGGGCAAGTGCGTCGAGAAGTGGGGCCCGGGGCCGCTGGGGCCGGGGACCGTGTGTGATCGGTGAGTGGCGCTCTACTCCAACGACCCGCAACGTGCTAATCCACTGCCCAGGTGCCGCAAAAAGATGAAGCGCGTCGAGCGGCGCGGCACGCTGGAGCAGCAGCTGCAGCAGACGCAGACCGCCGCCGCCGCCAGCGGTCAGCCCCCTCCTTCCTCTTACCACACCACACCACGGTGCTGATGCCCTCTCGCAGCCGCCGCGCCCACGACGACGACGTCCTTCCGCAGCGCGCCCGTGCAGCGCGCGGAGACGCACCCGCTCCCCACGTATCGCGAGCGCGAGCGCGAGCCCGCGCAGGAGAGCTCCATGCGCTCCTCGCTCGCGTCGCCGCCGCCGCCCGCCGCCGCGCCGCCGCCGCCGCCGACGCCGAGCGCGGGGCGCGTGATCAAGACGCGCCTCACGCCCGCGCCGCCGGGCGCGCCGGGGCTGCTGCCGCCGCTGCGGACGCACAGCCCGATGGAGGTCGACGCGGACGGCGAGGGCGACGCGGACGCGGACGCCGAGGCGGAGGCGGACGAGCTGGACGGGGCGGACGCGGAGGGGGAGGCGGAGGGGGAGGCGGAGGCGGATGCGGACGCCGAGGGCGAGGGCGTGGAGGGGGACCCCGAGGCGGACCTGCTCGAGGCGGTCGACGCGGCGGAGGCGGCGAGCAATAGCAATAGCTCGGGCGGGCGCGGGGGGCGGATGAAGTCGGAGGATTGAGAGAGGGGTGGTGGTGTGTCTCGCACTCGCAGGTTTGCGAGGACATTGGACTGCACGCACGCACGCCCTTCCGGTCTTGGTTTTTGCATTCACTACACTATCATACTTCTCCTTCGTCTCGGCTCCCATCTGTAGCGCTACATTCTTACTTTTTTTTTCTTGTCTACTTTACTTTGTTGCTCCTCGCTATCGATTTCTTGCACCCTTCTTGCACTCTTCCACATTTACGATGCGTACAGCGCCAAAAGTGTATTTATTATATCGTATCGCGTACATACACACTGCATATTGGGCGGGTAATGGCATTTAGAGTCTACGTCGTTGCGTCCTCCTAATGGTTTTTCAGACGTTGTTTTCCATTAATTCTCTTTGGAAAGCGGTAATCATCTCGTCGCGAAGTCACTCCGAGGAACCCTCGCCGGAGAAACACCGCCGGGTCGGCTGACGCGCGCGCCCGACGCGCCCACCGCGTGTCCGTGTCATCGGGCCCCCTCGGGACTCGTCTCCGCCCGACGAATGTGCGCGGCGCACCACGCCGACCCAAATTAAACCCACGACAACGAGACCAATAACTGGAATGAAATCAGGGCGCCACGCGCAAGGCGGTGGGTGATTGTGCACCGCCGGCCGGGAGATTGGTACCCGCTACTGCGCGCGGGCGGTGCGCGGCGCGGCGGGGCGGGGCGAGGGTGGAGCAACACGAAGCCGGGCACAGGAACACAGACTACAGGAGAGCGAACCAGCCCGGGCCCGCGTGATTGGCGCGCGGCGCGGGCGCGGCAGGGGCGTGTGCGAAGAGGGGGTGCTTCGCAGCGCGCGGGCATGTGGCCTGCGGCGTAACGATGATGCTACGGTGGGTGGGCGACGGGCGTGCGGCGATACGGGCGGGGCGCGTGGCGCCCGCCAAATGAAGTCTAATTTCGCGCCAGATTTGCGCGCCGGGGGCGCAGCGTGGCCGCCGCATTGCAGTGTGCACCCTGCACCTCGCGGCCAGGACCCAGGCGCTCGTCGCCGTCGCCGGGCCCTATACTTGGCCCACAAAGGGGTGGGAAAGGAAGGGATGTGCGGTCATGATCCACGGAGACGCAGATCGCGAGCGGCAAAATAGGCTTCGTCCTACCCAGGCTCAGACTGTGCCCGCCGCGCGCCACGTGGGCGAGGAGGTAAAAAGCGAGGTGTGTCACGCATCGCCCGCATATTCGTCGTCGGCTGTCGGTGGGCCGGCTGTCAAAACAATGTGCACGAATGAAGCCGATGATGGGTGAAATGGAATGCAGCCGTGGCCCTGGACGGCGACGTCCAGTGGGGAGGGTGACTGCCGCGGACCTAAGCTTGACCATGAGAAGCGAGGCTCTCCGTGGGTCGACAAAGTTGGCATGCGAGCTGGATGGCACCGGTCTGTTCTTCGCGATCGACAGCCGGTAGTTGGTCGGCAGATTCAAACCAAGTGAACGGCGGCGGAGATCGCAAACGGCATCCGGTGCGTCGAAATTTGGAGAAGGAAAAGAAAATGTAAGAGATAAAATTACTGCACCGGACTTCGAGCGATTCATTGGAGACCGCTTGGAATTTTCCTTTGAACTCTTAATGCGAGGATGAGAATCTGGAGGGCCAGAATAATCGTACGGACCAGCTGACAATCCAAGCAGACGAATTCTACCGCCGCGCGGAAATTTCGAAACCAGCCCAGACAAATGCAGCGAGGTCAGACATGGCGGTACTGGTCCGGTCTGTGTGTGAATCGCAAAAAATCTGAAAAGGAAAAAATTACATTGCATCGACCAGCTGACAATCCAGCAAGACGAAATCCATCGTTAACCGAGGATCTTGAACCGAAATGTCGTTCAAGAGTCCAAGTGTAGACACCAGATGAGAAACATCAAGTTCTAGATTTCCGAAGAATGTTGAGAACTCGTTGATTTAGCATGGCAATGCAACCCGAATGTTGTGCACGGCGAGTTTCGGCCGGCCAGTGAAGCAAAAAAGCATCTTGTCAGACAGGAATGGTATGACCTATCCACAGTAGTTCTGGAAGGAGATTGAAGGCAGCAGAATAGGCAGCAGAACAATATTTTTTTGAAAAAAAGTGGTTTGCGTCTCATGCAAAGTTCGTGAAAAGCCTGACTAAGTCGTCCGGGCTGGAAAAAATCCGGTGAAGCAAGGATCCTCCTGGCCGCGAGAAGGGGCTGAGGTGTCATGCGCGTCTCTGACGGCACCGGCAGAGCTCGCACTTGGCGTACGACCTGTTTAGCATACGAGAAGCTCACCGACCATAGTCAGATCCGGTTGCAGAATGTTTTGAGGGCAGTTCGAATCGAGCTTGTTGAAGCCAGGAGGCAAGTCGCCCGTGGGAAGTCTGATCCCGGGATTGCCAATCACAACCAAGCTTCTATCCTTCGCACACTTTCAAGCATTTGAAAGATTTCTGTTCTTGGAGACTGCTTTTGGTTTGCGGTGCGACAATAACGGATCCGCCAGCTCACAGGACCGCCGCCAACTGATACATCGCGCCTCCATCGCTCGTTCCCCGACAGTTGATCAACGGCATTCGCGCCCAAACCTTGTTCTTCCGCCGTAACCTTATGCTATCATCGCTGGAGCTCCTGTTTTCGGCATGGTTCCCGTCCTCGACCCTGCTTCGCGGATCTACGACGGTGCGCGCTAGTCCGTCGTCGAAGTCCCCGCCAATCACGTTGCCGCTGTTTCAGCAATCACGTCAACATCACCCGCTATCACCCGACCATCGCCCGCCACCGGTGACACCACTCCTCGAGGTTCGATGGTTCATCCCTCTCCCTAATCCCGCGGCTGCATGCTTTCGTGCGGCTTCTGAATCCCTGCTGCATGATCGATGGTTTCGGAGGGACGCGTAGCATGGGCCCCGCCCGGACGCACGATGATGATGGCCACCGTAACCTCGGGCGGCTGACGACGGGCTTCTTATTTCGCATCAGCGGGAAGTGCGCTTCTCCGCAGCGGTGCGCGGGGTCCTGAGCAGCTCGGCATCACAGCGACAGCTTCCGCATCATTTTATGTCTCCCGCATATTCCCGCAGCCCGCCGCGTGATGGCCCCTTGGTCCATTCCCCTCGGCGTCGGATGCTCAAATTTGGTGGCTTATTCGTTGTTCCGTGCTTCGCGACCGGGCCCGGAATCATCTCGACTCCATTCAGCAGGGCAACAAGCGGATCCTACGTGTCATCCCTGTTCAGTTCGAATCACCCCAGCTGTGCGCAGTTACAGATGTTCTCGGTCTCCCAATCTGCCTGATAATCCAATAGATCATCTATGTATGATGCGTTTTAACAGTTCAACACTGACAACCAATCAACACCCAAGTATCGCTTTCGAGAAATCAAGAATGCCGCCCGTTTCATGTCCCGTCGTGGGACTCTTCTCTGTTGGTTTCCATAACCCCGCGTATGATTCTATTTCACGCGTTCTATGTACTGGACGTATCATCGACGCGGCGGAAGGCGATCTATAGGTCTGCACACAACATTTACTCCACCTCTCCACGAAAATGGTGCTCGTGCTCTTTCCTTTGCTTTCCCGGGACCCGCACGCTGCTTTTCCGCTGGCCCTTTTCAATCCTTTCTATCGCAGTGGCGCCACTTCGCGCTACGATGTCCTCGAGTGGTTGGCGTGTGCGTATCCATATTCTTGTATCTTCCCCACGAGTAATCGCCAAGGGGCGTTCAGGTACTGAGTGACATCAAAGGTCAACCCTTCGCAGTATGTTGGCATTGATCTCACTGAAGGGCTCACGTGTAACCGCGCATCTGGCAAACGCGAGGCGCGCCAACATATAATTGAGAGATGGGCGCAGGAGTCGGATAATAACGAAACCCCGCAGGAAGTCCCGAAAAACGGCCGAGAAAAAAGTCTGGGACCCAATCCGCTATTGGCTCTGACTCCCTTGTAAAGTAGATTATGTAAGTGTATTATTCTAGATCAATTTACCTCCCAAAAGTTTCAGATCTGAAGAGATAAACCGAGAACACGCAGAGTCCCGCGCAGAATAGTGCGCGCACGAGCCCGTCAGTGGAATCAATGCCGGTGACAAATACCAACATACTGCAAAGGGTTGATCGATGATCTTTGATGTCGCTTGACTGAACGCCCCTTGCTCCACCCTCATAATGGTTTTTTTTCCAATGTACTGGGTATCAACTGGTACAAACACGAAAAAGAAATCGGAAGAGAGGGGAAAAGGGGAGATCTCGAGATTCAAGGAAAACACACTTGAAAATGTTGAAATTCATTCCTCAATTACATGTGCTATGTACAGGAATAGAAATACATGCGACCGCTAGTGGACAAACCACGCGTCATTGGCCCGTCGACGCGTGCGTCACGCTGCATTGTGCATGCCGTTCGATATCAGCTTGGAACAGAGAGGGGGTTGGCCTTCATATTGAGGGGCTAAGCACGGGGCTCATTCAACAAGTTCAAGAGATGGTGGGGCGTGGATCATAAAAAATATTCTGCAGCACATGTGGAATTGGCAAGGAGATGTGCGAGGTCGGCGATATGGCAGCATGGCAGCTGTGTGAGGAGACCACATAATTTTCGAGTTCATCAGAGAATTATTCGGAAGCATAAAACAAATACCCGCACCAGTCTCCGACCTGTCCATTTCTCGTGCTTCAGACTATTCCACATCCTGCTCCGAGACAGCTGGAAGCAGCCAAGGTCCTCGGGTGAGTTCACCTGTCCTCTGAAATGGTCAAAGTGGCCCAGAATTGATTTCTTACATTTAATTCTTCAAAACAAGGACGGAACAGAGTGAGGTAGATCCGCATTTCCTGGACCAAGAGAGCATAGGAGGTGGTCTGGGAATGTTGTAAGTAGTCCGAGTGGTGCAACTTTCGGGGTTTCGGGCTGACCATGCAGAACGAGAAGACTGGAGAGGCCTGAGAGAGGACGGCAAAAGTTAACGATAAAAGGAGCTAAACTGATGGCCAATTTGTGTCCTAGCCTGCGTAGATTGAGTCGGCCATCGAATTTGAAAGCTCTGAAGTGGACTAAAAGGGAATTGAAGGAGCGCGACGCGATGTGGAGGTGGTGCGAAGTAAAAAGGTAAGATGTCACGGTTATTGATTAACGTCACGGTTATTGACCATCATCCTCGTTTATCGCACTCTGGTCCGACTTTGACATTCTGAATCATACAAACTTCTCTAAGTGGTGTATAGACGATGTTCCATTATTTTCGTGATTTAAAGACACCCCAAATGACAACAGTGCTCGATAACTTGCGGCCCCGGGAGTAGCCGGGACAATAACACACAGCCACTGGCAGATAACAACCCAGCTGATCGGGTCATGAACCCTCATAATTGCTCTTCGGATGTAACCCAGTGATCCGGTTTCTCCCGACCTCATTGATTTTAAATAACCGACGCTCCAAGCTCTCCGCTTCAACCTGCTCAATTCTCTTTCCAATAAATCACATTGCCATATTCTCTTCATCTCTACTAGTCATTTTTCTACACCATTCCTTGGTCTTCTCATTCAGCTCCTCCAAGCAATTATCTTCTGCCAATAGTGTTGGCTCGTGCCCCTTTCGGAACACTGCATTGTCAAAATCTCGAAGCAACCGAATTGTTTTTCCGCTCCGATCTCCTCGGCAACACCACATAAAGGTTGAACAAGCTCAATCCCCTCGATGGTGGCGTTGCAATATCCACAAATATGTATAGCAGTGTCTGTCCTTGGGAGCGATAATCTGTGAATGCATACACTGCAGTCAATGGAAATTGCAGTTGCTATACCGTTTTCTGCGACATCTACCCTCTGGGTAGTGATATATTGCTTTTGCCGGTGATAAGCCGCGAAATTTGCAAAACTTCAAATTTTACGAATGCATGCCATTCTGCGCTCATCCAGTGGCTGGTGTGAGCTCCAAACATCCAACCAAGAGCCATATTGCATTATCATCCTAAACACTGGCGCCTATGGCTTATTCCAGGAGACGACACCCTTGGATCACTAGGGGTCAGATCCGGATTAAGGCTTGAAGCCCAAATATCAAAGTCCTGAAACACCCTCTATACGTGGGAAGGCAACCGCAATGCTCACTACCAAAGGGAGAATCATAATATCCACCTCTGACATCTATTGGGACACTGGGAACCTTATTCGGGAGGAAATGCTGAGTTGATTGCACAACTTTGGCTTATCCAACGTGACGCGACAAGTCACAGGATCAAGGCCTAGACTCAATATTGCTATTTTAAACACCAGGTCCGTGAGGACGTGATCACCCAATAAGCCGCAGACCGGGACTAAGCACGTACTATGTGTTCCTGGATGTCAATTAAGGACATCTGGGGTATCGTTGGAAAGGGAATAACCTATACTATCCAACTAGCGATACTAGAAGTCGGGGCACACACAACAGAGGAAGATATGGGCCAATTACCCTGTTTAGGGGAATAGTGAAACATATAATCCCCTGATCGACAAAGGGTTGTCGATCACTGGATAAACTGCCGACCAGGATTAGGCATGTACTGTATATTCCTGGATGTCGATTAAGGACATCTGGGGTATCATTGGAAAGGGAATAACCTATACTATCCAACTAGCGATACTAGAAGTCGGGGCACACACAACAGAGGAAGATATGGGCCAATTACCCTGTTTAGGGGAATAGTGGAACATATAATCCCCTGATCGACAAAGGGTTGTCGATCACCGGATAAACTGCCAACCAGGATTAGGCATGTACTGTGTATTCCTGGATGTCGATTAAGGACATCTGGGGTATCGTTGGAAAGGGAACAACCTATATTATCCAACTAGCGATACCAGAAGTTGGGGGACAGACCATAGAAGAAGATATGGGCCAATTACCCTATTCAGGGGATATTTGAACATATAAACCCCTAATCCATGAGGGGTTGAAGGAGTCATTATACAAGCATTTAGGAGGCTAGGAACACCAGGGCGCGCACAGCTGATACCGATCACAGGCTAATTAATTAAGTAGAATACCCGAGGCCTAGTAATCACACGTATGTAACAGTTTCTGTACAGTATATAAGGAGGGCAGAACCAGGGAGGACGGCACCGAACTAGACCCGGAGAGTGAGGAGCAATAAAGCCCTTGCGCACAAAGTCGACGTTTGGGCTTGACTCTTTGGCTGTCAACAGGCCTCAGAATTCAAGTTTGGTTTTGGAATAACAAAAGGACCGAACTAGACCCGGAGAGTGAGGAGCAATAAAGCCCTTGCACATAAAGTCGATGTTTGGGCTTGAATCTTTGGCTGTCAAATAGCCTTGGAATTTAAGTGCGGTTTCGGAATAAGACTTTGTTTGAGGCGCGAGCCATAGTTACGGAGCGTGAGCCATAGTTACGGGGCGCGAGCCATTGTTACGGGGCGTGAGCCATAGTCTGAGGCGTGAGCCATTGTTACGGGGCGCGAGCCAATCATTGTCGGAATAAGGTGCGAGCCAACAAAACCGGGTCTAAACAGCCCACAAAACCAAGCTGGTTCACAGCCGTTATCTTTGCATAGTTGGGACACTTAAATCCACGTTGGGAACCAACCGATAAATTCAGGTTGTGTCTTGAACACCACTTCGAGAAAGCTAGTTGAGACTTAGCCATCCTTGGGGGAATGGGAATTGAATACTTTCGTGATAAATACGTTTACTCATGGTTTCCTTGGACCTACACTTGTGTCCAAAAAGACCCGAATCTCGTCAGTGTATCTTGGTCATCAAAAGAGTGTGTGGTGTTGGAGTCTGTCTACCGTCGATTTAGTCGTGCTTAATCTCACTTTGTGAGTTAGGTGTAACTCAGTCATTCGATAGGAGGGATTTTGGCAGTTGCATTATTCTGACCGTTGAACCTGAGCAACCGTTTCACCGGCTCGATTGGTATAACATTCTTGTCCAATCCTTCAAGTTCCTGCATTCAACAAATGTAAAGCTGTTGGCTGCTTCCTTTACACATTTTTCAGCTTGCTTCCTTGTTCCATTGCATCCACACTGCATGCTGTGGAATCACCAATGATGCAGTGTTCCAAGGTGCTGTTTTATAATCCACGGCATTGCCAATGCCTCTGCTTCCAATGAGAAGTCTCCAGAGCATTCCCAAATGATGCTCTTGCACATCTCCGACGTGCAGATGCCAAACAAAATTGAGCCATACTGGATCAGTTACCCACATCTATTGCTTGAGAAGGACGACTGTCGTGAACTAAGGGTGGAACATTATGATTAAATACGGCTCCAGAGCATAATGTACTGTAATCTTAATATAATGTTAGTGTCAGGACCCATATTTACTCATAAGAGTATCATAATGTATTGTAATCAGATCGTAATTTTATTTAATCATATTTAATGAATGCTAATCCCCTCCAAGCCCATTGCCAAAACTGGTGTTGAGCAATTCCTTCATCACCACAGTGGTGGCAGTGGTGGCAGCCATGAAGGACTGAGTATCTGACATGGTGTGCTTGCTGCTCTAAAAGAGCCATTTGACTGCAATACTTACTCCCGGAATAGCTAGGATGCTGCAGGCGATGTGAGAGAGGATCGGAAAGTGGAAGGCATGCAGCTGCAACAGGCAAAGACAACAGATTGACAATAATCTCAGCAGAGTGTGAAAAGTACAGGCATTCTCAGAGCACTGGAGCAATGTTTAGTAGCCTGCCTTTGGCAGAAAGGGGCCTGAGAATGCCAAGGAGACTGGCAAAATAGTGGCAAAAGAGTACCCCTCAAAAGATTCGGACATCCACCATGGGGCGATGCAAAGATGGAGACCAGAGAACCTGAGCCAGAACAACATTTTGAGTGGCCAAAGCTCGATGAGGGGTGTACCCGCACTACTTAATATTATGATGAAATACAGCACCAGTATCGTAATATAATCTTACTCTAATGTAATCTAATGGTCCATAATTTTAGCATCTAACATTATCCTGAGGCTGTATTTATTGGTAATTCTAACATCAAATCCGAGTATACTCAAATGTACTCGTATTTTTAGCCAGCCTTATCGTGAACTCTTCATAAATGGTCCAGTGCACTTTAGATTCCAGGGAGTCATTGCTGGCATCCAATGGATAATAGAGTGCTTCGGAGGGGCCTGTCATGACTAGCAGAAAATGGTGAAAATCCCTGCATGCTATCAAACTGATTCCACGGAAAGACATGCTGAAGACATGTCCACATTCCCGCTTTTAGCAATGCTGATATTCCTTGATAGCAATGCAAGGCAGAAAGAATCTGAGCCCAAAAGTATGCTGAACATCATATACTTCAAGAGATTCCTGTATGCCCTGTATACTTTGTAGACTTCCAGGTATTTCCAGTATGCTTCTGCAAATTTAAGTTCCGCCCATTCTCAAGCTACCATTGAATGTTCTGAGGAAGTGCATCAATTGGTTGTTGATCATTGATGTAGTGAATTTCTTGAATCTTTACATCTAATTGTACATACATATACCGAAACAAAACCTTTGATCAAGCAAGGACTCATCCAACTGCGTCAGAGCTTCCTAGTTGGTGATTTGCCGGGAAATGCAATGCAAAGGTTGGGATCACTCATGGCTAGATGTCTTCAGGGTTTGTTGTTGCAATCTATCTGATCTGTCTAGTGGCCTGACCCTGATTTACCACATATTCCACATTATCCTGTGGTCTGTTGCACATGGAGCCCAAGGCTGCAGCTTCCCGTGATTTATGGCAAGCTCTGGTTCTTCCTGTCCAGTGCACCATTAACTATATGGACACATACTGCACTAAGGTGTCCTTGATATTAACCTCGAAGGTATGTTAAATTCATGGTCCTCATATATATATATATGTGGGGACTACAGCAACTCACATATATTTGTTTAGTCAGCACCTATGGCTGTCACAATGCACTTTTATTATTTGTACTATATATTTTTTGTTTCACGACATATGTTTTTGTTTTACAACATATATTTTCTGTTTCACAACATATATTTCTCGATTCATGACATAAATTTTCTGTTTCATGACATAAATTTCTTGATTCATGACATAAATTTCTTGATTCACGACATATATTTTCTGTTTCACAACAATTATCTGTTCCACAACATATATTTATTTTTCTTGTTTCGCAACATTTTAAAAGTTGCATAACATATTTGGAAAAGCCTTCATATGACCTGTTCTGTGGTGCCTTCTTTCCTCCTTCTCTCTTCGTGGCACTCCCGATCCTTGTCAGCTCTATTTCAGCTGCTGGCACTTGACTTTGGGCGGCTCGGGACCTGGTGGCGGTGTTTGATGGCCGAATCTCGGCCACACGGATTCAGATGTTTTCTATCCACTCTCAATGCCCAACGTTCCACTGGAACCCATCAGCACCATACTCAAGTATCTCTTCACTGATTCTACATGTTTATTAACAAGGAAGTTGAATACGGGGAAGGGGATTGGGGAAAGGCCAGAAGGCTAACATATCAGAGTCATTCCCGTGGAGGAGGAGGAGGAGTGTATTACTGCAGAATTAGGAACAAGCAGGTACTGTACCGACGTACATGGTGCCCTATGTACACTAACGGCCAAGTCGCTGTGGTAGCCTACATACCTGCTACATACCATATAAGTACATAGACATCTCATGGGACTTTCCGGCTCCCTTGATTCTATGGGATAATAATGCCGTGAATGAATTTTGACATACCATAGGTTGAAATGCAAACATGTCATTTCTACCGAGATGGCAGTGGGTAACGGCCCAAAGTGTACGAAATGTGTGGGATTCGGTCTCACAGTGGTAGTACTAGTAGAGCTGATCCCACCTGGCTGCTCCCGTGGTGCCATGATTTTGGCAAGCACAGCATTTCCCAGAAGGGACCGAATGGCCTCTGAGTTATCTGTGCACAGCCCACGCGCCACGTAGCTATGAGCCTTTCAAATATGGTGTGAAACAAAAAAAATGTCCTGCAAGAAAACATGTAGTGAAACAAGAAAATATATGTCCCAAAGAATATATGTTGTGAAACAAGAAATATACGTCAGGCAACAGAAATATGTCTTGTGAAACAGAAAATATGTGTCATGAAACAGAAAATACATGTCGTGAAACAAAGACATATGTCGTGAAACAAAAAGTGCATTCTGACCGCCATAAGCACCTGCAACATTCCAGACTCCATCCTGAATGAGAACCAAAAATTGTCCACAAGTAACAGAATCTGGGGTCCTCACCTTCCGGATATTCACTGAAAGATCACACAACCTCCATGAGATTGCACCCAACACCCGGGACGAGCCCGACCCGGAAGAAGAGACGGTTGTGGTGTACATGGACGGATCAGCCACAAATAACGGGGGCGACAAACCCCGAGCCAGGGCAGGATGATCCGAGAAACTGGACGATCCGGATCCCAGAAGAACTAAGCCCCTCGAACAACGTCGGAGAAATCACATCAATTAAGGACGTAGCTGAGACAACACCGTTGAATGTGCCGCTAAAAATCCACAGCGATTCTCGTGTCGCGATCAACAGCCTGACCAAACACCTGAAAAAATGGGAGGACGAAGGATTCCTGACCATCGTGAACGGTGACCTAATGAGAACAACGGTTACTAAGCTGCGGAAGCAGCATGCAAAGACTTCACTCAAATGGGTGAAAGGGCACTCCGGAGACCCCGGGAACGAGGCGGCAGATGCCCTAGCAAATGAAGGATGGGAGAAGGAGCCAGCGGACAAGATTAAAATGATGCCGGCCTCAACGCTCCTACTGCCCAGAGCAAAGCTGCAGGCCCTGACACAATCAGCAGCCTACAAAATCATTAGGAAATTCAAGATGAGACACCCAACTTACCAGGCCAAACTCGACTGGAACGCCACGAGAAGGAACGTGGAACTGGCCAAAGCTGCTGCGGAAGACAAAGATGGGAACAGACCAGCTGCGAGCAAGATATGGAAGTCGACAAAGCACAAAGATGTCTCGAGAAGCATCCGGTTCTTCCTCTGGATGACGATACAAGATGGCTACAAGGTCGGAAGTCACTGGAAGCACATTGAAGGGCACGAAGAAAAGGGCCCCTGCAGCCACTGTGGCATCACCGAGTCAATGCAACACATATTAACTCAGTGTGCAGTACCAGGGCAGAAGGAAATCTGGGAGCTAGCGAGTGAACTCTGGAAACTGAAGACGGGAGGCAACCTATCTAAACCGGTTATGGGCCAGATAATGGCAAGCGCTGCAATCAAGTGGGGCGACGTGGGCACGACACATCTGTTCAGGATAATGATGACAGAGTCCTCACACCTGATCTGGAGACTGAGATGCGAGCGTGTTATAAACACTAAGGACCCAGCCTCGATCAGAGAAATTCAGAACAGGTGGCGGAAAGCAATTAACAACCGGCTAGCAATTGATTGCGCGCTCACAAACGGGGTGAAATATGGGAAGAAAGCAATTGACAAAGAGCTGGTCAAGAAGACTTGGAAGAATGTCCTGAAGGACGAGGAGAATCTCCCCAAAGACTGGACGTGGGAGACCGGGGTTTTAGTGGGTATCGGTGATAAGCCGTGAAACCAAGTACACATGAATTTTGCGATTTTGCACGATTCAGCGTGTCAACACGCACTGAGGGACCATCAGGGCACTCTGACTGAGTGGTTCAGTCTATTAGCACAAGCTACGAGGTTAACGAGGACTTCTACCGGTACCTTCACAAATGGGGCCACCAGATATCTTAGTTAACTAAGGAAACTTGACGATGGTGGCAGAGAAACTAGGACATACAAGGCCTAAGGCTGCTTGCTAGGACACAAACAGAATACCAAAGAGGTTGCGAGGTCAAATATACCAAGTGCTGGCAGGCAACAGTGGGAAGAACCAATTATTCGCGACAAGACTATTTAGACCTGTTTTACCCAAAACTGAGGACGCGTTTGATCACGCATTGGGTCCAGACCGAGTCTGGGGATGACTTGAACAGTAGGACATGATCCAGCCGTTTAGCCGCGAGGATAAACCAGAGAGAGAAAGACAGATTGCGATATTGTGGATGAACCACCAAACCAAACCACGGATTATGGGGTATCATTAGGAAGGTAGAAGAGATGTGCATGAGCTTCAAGACTAATCAGGCCCGGGACAAGAGGCTACAGACGAAGAAGACACTTTCTATCCACTTAATCAGCAATCACATGTGTCGTGTCAAACACCACATGTCCACCATATGTCTCCACAAGACACGACCAATCAGGAGCCAGGGATTAGGATTCAGGTGCCGCGAACCAACGGACATTGTACAGTAATCATCGTGATGTAAACAATAGGGCAGTAGTATAAAAGGGCAGCAGAAGAAGAGGGCAAGCTAGCACATCTAGGGGCGCTGTACACGTTGTGTCAGCCACTGGAACGTCGCTCTGATAGCCGTGGAGGTTAGATTGCATCGAACGATTTATATACCAGACTCAGAATCAGAACACGGCAATTGATAGAACACGGCAATAGTCAGAACACGGCAAACAGACCCAGAACACTGAACAGAACACTGAAACCGTCGAAAGACACAAAAAGCGCAGACTTAACGGTCTTAAAACCTACCCTATACTGTCTCCTTGACGTCCTAGACGTTACTTGTCCAATACAACTTGACTTGACCAGTCAAATCTTGCAAAAGCGCGAGCGACCCTTAGTTAACTAAGCGATCGACCGAGAAACCAGCTGCTATCAAGTCTAATACTTGACTTACACCCCCGAACTTGCACTCTGACTCTCTCTATTGAGGGGTTAGTTGTTGATAGTGTTGTGTGTTGTGTGTGGTTTAGAGTTCATAGCTCTGCTGCATTAGCATTTCGCATTTCGCATTCACACATACCTGAGAGTTAGCGTTTTCACCGTCCAGCCGACCTAAAATCCCTCCTCGAGCAGGGCCGACCCCGCCGTCGACGCAGCCAACGACGCCCCAACGTCCCAAGGTCACCATGCAGAGTCGGATTCACCTGAGTCCCCGGCATCGCTCGCCAAGACCTCAAGATTTCACACACCCGACGCTGCAATTTGCGGCGATGGGTGTCCAGCCAGCGTTCCCGGGTCCGCACACGTTCTATGCGTTGAGAGGGATCCACATCCATTTTGCTGAAAGGTGCGTCAGACACTGTTGGTTTTAATCTGGCGTGTCTTAATTGAGTTCAGGGATGAAGCTGTCGCGCATGCGGTGCGGATGGGGCTGGAGGGATATCAGCTTGCTTGGTCAACGAACTTGGACGCGTTGGAAAATTTCATCCGCAGTTGATATTTTGTATTCTTTCGAATGGACGAGCTTGCGGCGTTGCGCTTGTGCTTGCGGGAAACGGGTGAAAAAAAATGATCAATTGGAAAGACTACGTGAACAGGAGGGCGAACGTCAGCTACCAACCGCCATTGCCCCACACGGGTGAGCCCCAGCCTGAGGGGTGGGCGATTGAGGGCTCCGTCGGGCATGGGATGGAGCAGGGGCCCGTCTCGGGGCACGCGCGGCACTTGGATCCATCACGCTTGGGGGGAAGGTGCCAGAGGGAGCGCTCTTGCGCAACGCGCCGTGCCCTCTGGCATGCGGCATCCTGTTGAAAGGTTGAGCCGGCGTGGATGAACGATCGGCCGACTTGGACACCGGCGTTCCAGAGGTCTAAGGAGGAAGTCAGCGGCATGTTAGGGAAGTTAGGGAGAGACTTACGGCGCTGGAGAGTGGCGGAATGGAAGCGCTCTACCACGCCGTCGAGGCAAACGAAGCGTTGCCAAAAGACCTTGGCCGCTTCGCGTTCGAGGCGACGGATATCCGGGTCATCCGTGCGAGGGATTTCATCCCAGAATCGGCGAGTAGGCGAAAAAGGAAGCTCTGGAGCGGAACGACTGCGAATTTTGACGTCCGGATTGTCAGAGACAATGCGGAGGAAGGCGTCCAAGGTTTCGACGAAGTTGGGCAACCGGGGATCAGGGAAGTTGAGGATTTGGTGCTGGATGCGAAGCTAAATGTGGGGAAGGTATAAAAAAATTATGAGCTTACCAGTACGAGTACTGCAGCAACCCTGCGCAGGGGATTCTCGGGTTGGGCCTCCATTGGGGGAGGCTGGAGAGATGTCGTTGTTTGGCAAAGAGGTGTTTTGCTTTGCTTTGATTGGCGAGGAATATTGGCTACCGATCCACCATGGCAAAGGGCAAGACGATGAAAAGAAAGCACGATACGGACGCGGAACGGAAAAAAAGGGGGAACCCGGGAGACTTCGCTAGCGCACGGGAAGCCTTCCTGAAGAGCAAACTTGAAGAGTACACGAAGCGCTCGTGAGAGGGAAAGACGCGTCTGTTTTGGCCAGAGCTATTCAAGGAGTACTGGGAAAAGTTTTCATGGCGTCTGCCTATCAACGTGGAGCAGGACGCATCGCTCGTAGTGGACAACTTGGCTGCGGCGGAGGAGGAGGAGGAGAAAGCAAAGGTCACGGCGGAGGTGACGAAGGTATGACCATGAAGTTTACGCGTCGTTTGTGGGATGGTATTGATGTACCGCGCACAGAAAATCAAGACTTGGTACAATAATCGTCGCGGAGCACTGGGTCTGCACGCGAACGCGTACACAAACTGGTTGACACGCCAGCGTGGCCCAGGGGCATCACCGAAGCGGCCAGCAGACTTCCAGCATTACATGGGGATGGCAGAGTACAAGCAGAAAATTGCGGAGGAATTCGACCGACTGTATCAGACGAGGAGGGCGCGAACGTGAACCTGCGCTGCGAGGTAGCAAAAACGCTATACGCGGCTGAACCGGCAAGCGTGAAGGAGGTCGTCGCCGTGGCAAACAAGAATGCACACGACGCGGCGGTGGCGAAGTATACTGCGAACTTGCAGGGGGTGATAAGCGATGATCCTGACGACCAGCGGATGTAAGTGATGAAGGTTAGGTGCAGAAATCAAAACGAAGACTGACAAAAGGGTTTGTAGGGCTAGGGACCAGTTTTCGTCGGTGGTGGCACCGTTGCTGGGGGCGCTCCATCAGCACACGGGGTACTACATCACGCTGGTCGCAGCCTGCCGTGTTGGAAATTAGATGGACGTTATCACGTAGGTGGACATTGAGCATACCGAGGGAACAGAACACAGACTGACGTGGCCTGTTTGAAGTATGAACGAAGGGAAGACGAAGGGCGACGAGGGTGTCGACTTCACGGAGTGGGACAAGGAGGCATACAAGACCAAAGTCTTGGACCACTTTGTCCGCTTTGTGCTGGCGGCGGGTAAGTAAGATTTCTTTGAGGAAGAACAAGGTTACTGACCTGGATCAGAGGAAACGACTCGCGTCTGGCAGTGATATAAGTGGCGGCGCTGCGGCAGGTATGACGACAAGCGGGGCGGCAGTGGGCGCGGGGGCAGGGGCGGGCCGTATCAGTCCGCCGGTGGATGGCATGGAGACGCCACCAGCGATGCAGCTGTTTGCGCCCGATGGTGGCCTGCCCGAGGGGGGCCCGCCCAAGGGTGGTACACCCGAGTCTGGCCCGCGCGAGGGTGGTGCACCCGAGACCAGCCCGCCCGACACCGCGCCGCGCCGATCTCTCGCAGATATGATGGCAGGGGAGAAGGATGCCATCGCGGTGGACGAGGAGTTCCCCGGGTTGCGCCTGCATGTGGCGCTGCGTGGGGAGCTGCGTGCATTAACGCCAGATGCGCGGGCCGAGAGACTCCGGGAGCTGCATCGATTGGACGAGTGGGCGCTGCTGCGGGAAAATAACCTCGCGCGAAACCGGTCCTTGCTGAAGGAAATCATGGGGCCTGATGAGTTCCAGGGGGAAAAAGAGGAGAGAGGCAAGAAACGGGCGAGAGAGGAGAAAAAGAGGGAGCACGCGAGGAAGACACGGAGGGATAGAGGTGTCGAGAGTGAAGGGGAATGGGACCCGAGCGACGAGGAAGATGAGGAAGAAGAAGACGAAGAAGAAGAAGGGGGAGCGCCGGCGCAGCGGAGGGTACAACCATCGAGGACGATGAAACGCTGACTATCTGAATAAGGGTAAAAGGAGTCAATGTATATCAATGCTTTGAGCACCAAAATACACTAAACCACTTCAAACACACTGATCCAAACAATAAACGTGCGAGTACGGGGTCTAACCAAGTATTAGGTTAATGGTTGGGCTAAAACTATGTAATAGTTACTTTCGAGAAAGTATTGGTAACAATCCAAATAGCCGATCTAGTGACTCTGAGGAGATCTAGAGAAAGCCAAGAGGGTTTTTATGCAATAAAGATGGTGGAGTAGGTCCTAAGACTTTGTTATCCGTTCAGTGTCCTCGATATTCCTTATAATGTTCCGTGTTCTACCAATCCGTTTGCCTGTTATCCTTATGAAACCCGATATGACCCGATATGACCCGATACGATTCTGATTTCCTTAAGGTTCTGGCACTTTAAACAGATATGATCCAACAACCAACAATATATTGACCGAGAATAACAGAAAGAACAAACAAGTTCCTAATGGTACCCCGAATGAATACAAGACTTCCTCAGGTGACAATACCAGCAATGCTGCGTATGTCTAGCAAAGAAGGGGTGGATTCACTGGCTTTCCACTCGAAACCTACCTGTATTTATACAAGAATTATACACCACATGATAAAAGAATAAATAATACAATCAGCTCATTCTGGTATATACGGATAAACGGACCCAGCTATTTAAAGTCCCATGTATCATGAGGCGCGGACGAACGGTTAAATAAGAGCTCTATCCCGAGAGCTTGACATCTATCTTTCTGTTTTTAGGTTGTTGCCATCATATCTTGATGGTCTTGATATCTCTGGACATGCCAAGCATGGCTTGTCCGGATAAATTGTGGTAGAGATTGCCCGGGCCAACCAGCTTAGACCAATGGCCGTTAACAGACTGGTTGTCCTGTATCTCTTGCCTGATGACGCCTTTGTCACCCAATATGCCCCACGGTCAACACCTCGATACGGAAAATCCCGGTATCTAATCTGTCGGCTATCTCCGGATATCCGGCCCGAATGCCTCACTTGACAGGTTTTCCTTACAAACGCGATTCCCAACGTTCTCCTGACGCGTCCTTGACGTGTTTATGGTCTGAATGGATAATGTGTGTTATGTCCTTGATATATGGCGCACAATACACGTCCCAATTCGTTCGAATGGTTGGACCTGTACTTTCGAGAAAGTCCACCATAGCCTAATAAGTCGTTGACCCTCGTGGTATCGGTGACTTAATAGATCTTTACGGTGTACCTTACTTCGATGCTCCTTTAGCCAACAGTACGGACCTCACTATGGCTCTTAATGGGCAAGATATCTAATAAACACTTGTTATACTTTGGTAAGTATAACAAGAACGCCAAATTTGATAAATTTCACGCGTTGGCAATTTGCATGCTTATCAACGAATGCAGATCCGAGCAGGCAGAGCAGCCGGCCGGTGGGGCAAACGCGAACAGATGCAGCGGCAGCTAACATCGAATTCGCTCCAGCTTGGGCGCGGCAAGCGCGAGAGGGCCTGGACGAGCTCATGGGGTCAACACCGTGGATAGGCATCGTCGACCTGTGGTGGTCACTGGAGGAAAAGAGTGCCTTTTCGAAGGTCAGTGAAATTGGGCGCGGAAAGATATGAGGTATACTGACGAAAATGGCAGGGAAAAACGGCGCTCCCTGCGGCCCATCGTCCCAAGCAGGTGGGGGATTGGATTCAGCGGGCACGGAAAGGGACCCCGCCGATCAGCGACCTGGAGGGCTTCATTGAGGAATGGTGGAAGTGGTGGACGAGTATGAACCCAGGCTGGCGCCGAGTAAATGGAACGCTGGTGCAGGAAGGAGCAGGAAGCTGGGAACCCCTGGAATGCCCCGGTCCTAACGGGTTCCTCAGCGTGCTCGCCTGCCTCAAATGGTGGAGGATGGAGGTTCCGGACGACACGGACGACTGGAAGAAAGCAGTAGGCGACGTGGTGTGGGTGCTGGCCGAAATGTTACGGTAACGGGAAGCTTTCGTAATGCTACGTTGACACTGACAAGCGCGGGATATAGCAAAGAAGGGGCCACGGAAAGCGAGGACGAGCAGGGAAACCGGGGGGCCGCGTAATGAGGTGGGAAAAGAACGGCAATAACAGGCGCAGCAAGGCAGGAGGCGCTGGGAAAGAGGGAGAAGGAGACGCCCGAGGGGCAGCAGCAAAGGCAGGAGGTGCTCCGGGGAAGATGGATAAGGATGGGCCCGAGGGGCAGCAGCAGGCGCTGCTGCTGGAAAGCAGCGCCGCGCCCGTGATACCCAGCTACAGCGGTGTTTTGGTACGGTAACTATTCGCTTGGTGTTACATGCATGCAAAATGTGTGTAATCATGTATATATAGTCTGCAGCCTATGACAGGATTAACCTGTCATAGTGGCCTTTTGGCTCAGTTGGTAACAGTGTTAGCTTGCAGGCACGTTACATAACAGTATGACAGGTTTAAACCGGTCGCAAGTTCAATCCCTGTTGGTGGCATTCTTTTTCAGGCCTGGAGAACCTGGGAAATTTGTCATTATTTGAACTCGGCAACGTCCGGCAGGTTGATCATGTGACCTGGGGGTCTACTGTGTATCATGTGGTTCTCGGAAGTGCACCCGGGGTTCCGTCCCCGGTCCGGCCCATTCCTGGGCTTCCGTCCCATTCCGGGACATCTTGGATCCATTCCAGGATCATTTCGGATCCATTCTAGGATCATTTCGCACTTCGAGGGCTCAGTGCCTAATGGGGGGGCACTGTTACATGCATGCAAAATGTGTGTAATCATGTATATATAGTCTGCAGCCTATGACAGGATTAACCTGTCATAGTGGCCTTTTGGCTCAGTTGGTAACAGTGTTAGCTTGCAGGCACGTTACATAACACTTGGGAGGATCACGTGTTCGCGATCATGCCGGGACCTGCCGACGGGTGGTCGCGCGGTCAAAGATAATTAATTATCTTCGACCGGATGATCGCGCCCTGTAAAAGATAATTAATTAGGTTCTCTGTCGTGCCGCATGCGATCAAACCCGCCGGCAGAAGATTGCACGCGATAAAAGATAATGAATTATGTTGGCTGTGCTGCCGCGCGCGATCAATCCTGCCGACGGAAGATCGCACGCAGTAAAAGATAATTAATTATGTTCTCTGTACTGCCGCGCACGATCAATCCTGCCGACGGGTGATTGCACACGGGTGAACATAATTAATTATGTTGGCTGTCGTGCCGCGGGCGATCAATCCATCGGCATGATCTGGGATGGATTGATCGTGTGCGCTGCAGTGACGGGGACTGATGGTGACAATGAAAACTGAAATTTCAAACTCCGTGGGGATTGCAGGGGCTCCCATCACACACCAAGAGAGCAGCGCACGCACCAGGGGTGGACCCAGTAAATAATGCATTAGGTTGTATGGGTACACCCAGAAGATAATTAATTATTCAAACTGTAGGAGCTGTCAGTTCACTGTGAGATATCAAGTGACCAGGGTATTCAACCAACCAAGTTGCCTCCTCTATATCAAGAGGTATCACAGGATGTGCACCACAAACTGCAAAGTAAGGAGAACATCCTAGTCCCCTCCTTGTCGTGATCCTGTCCGCCCACAATACATGAGGTAGGAACCAGAACCATTTGCGTACGTCACCGCCAGTTGCCTTGAACAGGGCTTGTCTGACATCCCAGTGACTGCGTTCTACTGGTCCATTTGTGTTAGAGGTGTATATAGGTCTTAGAGTTCACCGAAGTAAGCTGTCCCAAGGTCTATATTGGATAGAACGAGTGGGCGGGCCTACGATGTGGTGGGTAAAAAGATACCCATCACACGGTGGACTTCGCCCTGATATACTACACAATCAAACAAGTATAAACATTTAGATTAGATAACGAGATAAGGCAGTTAGGCACGCAGCGCCTAACTCATCCGCCTTACACTCCCCCCGCTTAGGACGAGTATATGAGTCCGAAAATTTCCATATCTTGCACATCAAATCTTGTTTCCACAAGTGTCAACGCAAGACTTGTTTGCACAAATGTTAAAGGAATGTATTGGGACGGGGTATAGCATCCCGCCCCGTTGGCAACAGTAGACACGACAAGAAAGGTATAGTGGAATAAATAATGCGGCCCCGCCCAGCAATGCCCTAACAAAGCGCTTGATGCAGTCTGCTCGGGAACTCGCCGACGTAGATCGCTGCTTGATGCAGGTCTATGCCGAGGCCGGGCCCTGCGCCTCCGGTGTATCGGGGGGCGGCTCAGGCAAGTCGTTGGCAGCGCCGACCGGGTCATTGATGAGCAACGTCCCGGATATGCCTATGGTCGTGGATGGCACGTCAGCCGAGGTCTCGCGTACGACGTCCATTTGCGCGTGCATTGATGCGGCGAGCCCGTCGAACGCGGGGTGTGGGGGGCCAGCGCCAGGGACTTCGTGGGATCCCGGGCGCAGGGGGGCGTGCTGCAGCTCGGCCCAGGCGGGTATGGGGGTGGAATCCTCCAAAGCGGCAGCCAGTGAGCATGGTGTATCGCTCCATCCGACGTTGTTGAGGTCCACAATATTGTTACGCACATTCCGCCGGGAACGGGCGAAAGATTCGAGCGCGGTGATAGCGGGGCCACTGACGGGAATCCCGTGGCGAATAAGCCATGCAGCTGCGAGGGGCATGGTGAAGTTGTCGGTGAGGTAAGGGTAGTGCTGTAGTGGCAGGGACGCCGGGGGATATCCACCCGCAACAACGAGGTGCGCATAGTATCCCGGGATGGATAACATTAGCGTGACCGTTTCATACCAGCGGCGCCACTGGTGATCCAGGGCACGACGGTCAGAGGGTCCTAATGCCACGCACGTGGCATATGCCAGCGCGTCCTCGACGTGAGCGGTGTCGCCCGCGGGGCGCGGGCGTTCTCCGAGCATGTTGCGCATCCCAGTCGTCCACGTCAAGGGGGGTGTGAAGGAGAAATGCCTGGCCACCTCGACCGCGGTGGCAAGGGAATTTGGGAATCCGCGTCTGGCCGACAGCGGCGTCGCCAGGCGCGATGTCATCCGGGTTGGGCGGGGCGCTGCCGAGGTAACCGCGCGCATTAGCAGCGGCACCCTGGCTGGGAACTGGGGCAATCGGGCCAGCGCTCCATGATGCGGGTTGGGATGGACCAGATGGGCCATAAACTCGTCCGGACTGGCGGCTGCCAATGGGCGGCGCGTCCTCGACGCGCCGGTGCGATGGTCCAGTGTTACCGCTGCGAGATAGCGGATCGTCGTCGATACGCCGGTGAGCTGGTCCTGCGGCGGTGATGCCACCCCGTGAGCCCGAGTTTGCGCCGTGCAGGTGCTCAGCACGGGATGGGCGGGGCGCCCCGGTGGTGGTGACCCACCAGCCGCGCTCCAGGGCCTGCTGGTGGCGCATAATGTATGATTCGCCCTCGGAACGGAATTCCAAGGGGAGAGCGGCCGCATTCTGTACGATAAACTGGAAGAACTCAAATGAGCTCTCCTCGCCCTTGTCCAGCCAATCGGATAGGTTCATGGCCTGGTCGATGGTGGCAATCTGCAGGTTGCGTGCCATCCATATCGGTGTCGGCATCCAGCAATTCTGTCACACGCGCGATCGGGTGCCTGTCGGGGCCACGACGGGCTTCGCGGATGTCAGGCGATGGGAACAAGCGCTCCACTTCGCGGCGAGGAGGCTCGCGACGAGTGTCGAACGAACGGCCCCGCAGTTGGCGGGTTTCTCGAGCGCGGGTCTGGTCTTCACGGTCCGCGTCGTAGGATCTGTCCCGGTCACGCTCGAACAGGCGTTCGCGGTCCAGGGCATCCCTATCCGAGTACTCGGGGCGGGCATTGCGAGGATCGTATCGGGGCCCACGGTGTCCCCAGTACGCCTCATCCCGAAAACGCTCACGCGCGAGATCGTCGCGGTACTCCCGGGGTTCATAGTACCGCCGGGAATCCGGAGCGTCCGAGCTGGCAATGGAACGCGTGTCGATGGGACACGCATCCAGTGGTCGTCCTGCGTGCGCGTTAGCAGCCGCAGGAGGTGCGGGAGGCGCAAGCGCCATACCTTGTCCAGATTCCTCTGGTTTTGGCGCCAAGTTCCCGCGGTTCTCACGAAAGCTGCGGAACGGAGGAGGCGGGGTGTTCAGGGAGCCGCCCAGCGGCCACACCCAGGTCGGAGCGCATTCGTCGCCAGTCCAGTAGCCCGACGTTTTGCGCTCGTGCAGAGCACCACGGTCGAAACGGTCTTCGATCCAATGTTCGTCGTCCTGCCAGGGAAGCGACATGTCGGAGTCTCCGTCCGCCATAGGGGGAGGGAAATTGGTAAAGTTGCGGGCGATCCAGTCCGCAGTGCGTTCCTTAAAAGCCATGGTGAGCTGTTAAAGGTCCCGTGGGAGCATCGTGCGCCCATTGATGTTATCAATCACGTGATAGATCTTGCCAACGCGTAACTCCATGAAGCTCGAAATATTCGTCGAGGTGCTGGACATCGGCCATGTTCTTCGGAGGTTCCCAGGTAACGTCGCCAGCGGTCCACTGAACGCGGAAATGCAAGGAGCGCGGGCCCACCCATTCGTGGCCGAGGATAGACTCCACCAACCACTCCTGGTCATCCGGCATCCCAAAGTCGTAGAATCGACCGACCTCCTGGCTGGGGAATATTGCATCATCATTTGGTTGATGCGGGCGCAGTAGAGCCGCATGGAACCGTGGGCGTATCCGCCGCTTTCGAAGCTCGTCCGGGAGTTCCAGCTTGTAATTCGAGGAATCCGGCAGGCATGCGACGATCTCGTATGGCCCAATAAACTTCGGTGCCAGCTTTCGCGCCCGGCTCTTGGGCAAGTTCAAGTTCTTCGTGGAAAGAAACACAAGTTCCCCGACCACATACGGGATTTCCTCCCGACGGCCCTTATTCGCGTGATAAGTGGCGCGGACACGTGCTTCAATTATCGTGTCGTGTGCGATGGCGATGTTGGCTAGCGCGGAGTTCACAAAGTCCCGGACGCCCGGAAATTCTGTGGCTTCGCCGGTGACGTTGGTCATACGTGGTACGTACCCGTAATGCAACTCGAACGGGGCAAACCCCGTCGAGGCGCTGATGCTGGAGTTAATTGCGAATTCTACCATAGGTATATGGTAGACCCAGTCGCGTTGATTGGGGCTTACCACGGATCGCAAAATCTGTGACACGTTCCGGATGGCGCGCTCGGAGGCGCCATCCGTTTGAGGATGGAATGATGTAGACATCATAAGTTTGGATCCGGTGAGTCTATGAAGTTCCCGCCAAAATTTAGATGTAAATTTCGAGTCGCGGTCGGAAATGATAGAGCGCGGGATACCGTGAAGCCGCACGATGTCTCGTACAAATAGCCATGCCACATCCAAAGATGTATCGGTGACTTTCATCGGGGTCAGGGCAATCATGCTGGTGAGTCTACAGATCACTACCAGCATGTAGTTGTAACCCAAACAGGGCGGGAACGGTCCCACAAAATCCATCCCTATGGAATCCCACGGATGTGCTGGTATGGGGAGTGGGTGCAAGTGCCCGACTGGCGCCTGCGTCGAGTCCTTGGACATTCGGCAGGCTACACAGCTTAGACAGAACGACACAATTTCCTTTCCCATCTTCGGCCACCAAAACCAACGCCGCACATACTCAGATGTACACATTTCGGCGAGATGGCTGATCACTTTGTGGCCTTGGTCTATAACCAGCTCGGTGAGTCGTCGCGAGCCTCGCAGTCCGGGGGTGCAGGGAATGCACAGCGACTGCTTGCTCAACGCGTCTGTTCTGTAAATCAATGCGTCCTGTATTTCAAACAAGGGGAATTGGTCTGGTGCGGCCAGTATTTTCTGGAAAAATTCGTCCTTCGCGTAGCCCGCCCGAACGCCAGGGAGGAAGGTGAAGTCACCTTCCAGCATGGGTTGGAGCGGCGGGTCCGCGGTAAGTGCATCTTCCAGTGTCACGGCGCTGGTGTCAAACCCTTCAGCGCTAAGTTCGATAGCGTGTTGCTCCAACTCTTGGGCCTCACGGACGCGGTCTTCCACGGCATTCTCGGCGCGCATGGAAAATAACCGCGCGAGGTAGTCTCGCAATTCCTCAGCGCGGATCTTGGTCATGTCTTCAAGTTCAGGGTCCAGACGGAAGTCCCCGGTCACGTACGTGCCGGGGGGGTGGTGCTCGTCGGGCGCGTCGTTTTCGTAGTACCGGGAGAGACAGTCGGCCACTTTGTTGTCCACTCCCTTGACATGGAAGATCTCGAAGTCGAATCGAGACAGGTACTCATCCCACCGGATGAGTCGACCGTTCAGGCTGCCCCGAGCGGCGGTCTTGATAGCCTCAAGCGCCTCGTGGTCAGATGCTATCATGATCTTGCGGCCGAGAAGCTTGTCTTCCCATTTAAGGAGGCCCTCGATGATGGCGAGGGCCTCTTGTTCATATGTCTTGTACAAACGTTGCGCTGACGAGAATTTCTTAGATAAGAACCCCGCCGGCCGGCAAGTCTGCCAGTCCGGGCCTTGGCCATACAGCGCGCCAACTCCACAAGATGACGCATCGCAGATCAGCCATATTGGGTCCGGACAATTCGGATCGATGGGTTTGAGTATAGGTGTCCGCCTCGCTATCAGCTTTATCTGATCCAGGCAGTGTTGGTGAAATGGTCGCCATACGAAGACCTGTCCCCCACGACATATCGATTTGAGGGGCGATGTAAGGTGAGCCACATCGGGCATGAACACTGCCAGGTACTGAACCAAGCCAAGGAAGCGCTGGACTTCTTGGAGGGATCGCGGGGTGCGCCATTCCAATATCCTCGCCATTTTGTCTGTGTCGACGTGAAGGCCACGGTCCGTGATGCGGTGCCCGAGACAGTCCATGTCTCAGGAATAGAGGTCGCACTTGGCCTTGCTCAAGTACAATTGTTCTTTACGTAGTCGGTTGAATACATACGCTAAGTGCTCTTCATGTTCTTCGATGGTATCGGAGCATATGAATATATCGTCCAGATATATGTGGATGAAATCGCCGATGTGGTCCTTGAATATCCAAGTCATGAGGCGTTGAAATGTGGCAGGGGCGTTGCAGTCCCCCTGTTGCATTACGTTGGAGACCGCGGTCCCGAACGTAGTCGAGAAAGCTGTTTTCCAAACATCTTCGGACTTGACGCGGATTTGTTCGTAGGCGTCGGACATATCGATTTTAGATCGGTACTTCGCCTTCGCGACTTCCATGCGTATATTGTCTTGGTCGGGGAATGGAGTGACGTCTTTAACGGTGTTGTCATTCCGTTTGCGTGCATCCACGACGGTATGCAATTTCCCAGTCTTCTTGTGAATGCACAATAACGGCGCTGCTTGTGGGACGGGTTTCATTTCCCACCAACCCGCTCTAACATAGCGGTTGATTTTGTCGCGGAGCTGAGGGCGGAGTGCGTCCGAGAACCGCGGCATGTGGTACCCATAGGTCAAGTTTTCGTGGTTGATGTCCCTGAATGGCGGAAGAGTTTCCGGTATGGGACCCATAATATCTTCGCAGACTTCGAACCAGCGGGCTCGCAACCCTTCGATGTGCTTAGAATTTATAGGCGAAGGGCCTAGGTCGCCCGTAGTGGCATTGGAGGTGCGCATGTGCATGATGGCAATGGCTTCATCCATGGCCTCTTCATTAAGGCCATGGGGATCTGCTTCGTTCGTCCAGGATACTTGGTCCTGTGTGGAGTGTCTCGAGATTACCGAATACTCGGTTATGTCAGGCATGCCGTCGCGTCGTGCCCTTCGAGGCGTGCGGGCGCGTGAATTGGGCTGGGGGATTTCAAGGTGAAGCACCGGGGTGAGGTCCTGCGCTATATCATCTTCATAGCATTCTGAGCAGTGATCGACATCGTCGACTGCATCGTAATAGTCGTCGTCGCTGTCATCCCAGTCCGGTTCGAGGTCAGGGACATCCGCCAACGGGGTCCCGCCTGAGTCCTTAGTAGTCTCAGCTGCGGGCACGGCAATATCCTCGAATATGCTGGGATGGTCCCAGGGTAAATTTGGGATTTCATTTTCTTCTTCTTCGTCGAGAACGTCTTCAATGTGTACACGCCGTTGAGCATTACGCGTAGATACGGATCCCTGAGTAGCGCCATCCGAATGGTGGTCGTGGGCGACTTCCACTCGGGCGCTACGCAGTCAGACCTCCTGAAGGCCCGCTGTGGGGATCGCCTTGGCTTTGCCATAACTGGCTTCACGCCTGGCAGCCACCCGTTTGGCAACCAACGTGACTTTGTCCAACAGCGGGATAGCTGGTATAGATCGCCCATTGGAGAGGTGGAGCTCCCGCCTGAAGAAGTCGATGACCCCACCGTGGCGATTTAGCAGTGGGGTCCCCAAGATACAGTCGTACCGATCCAGATTTACTTGGTCGAAGTATACGTGCCCTTTAAGACCACCAAAGTCGATCGGCACCCGTGTTCCATAGTTGATACGGGACCTGCTGCCCACGCAACCCAATTGAAGAGTTACTTGTTCCGTGAGGGTAATCCGTGGGGCCCGAGTCGCATGTGCGAATTCGGGGGTCATCGAGTTGGTCGTGCTTCCTGAGTCTATCAGCACATAGGCGTCCACTCCGTTAATATTGACTAATACGGATATACAAGCGGTTTCTTTATAGGGCCGCACCGGTTGGTCAAGGAGCCCGACCGTGTCTGGCCTTCGAATAGTACTCGAATGCTCGATACGCGCGGCCAGGAATTGCGTACGAAATCCCGGCATAGCGGTCTCATCGTCGTCCTCGGGGTCCCGTGAAGCCAGGCATTCGTGAAACACGAAGCCCGGTAGTAGTCGGGGTTCTGGGTCGGGCATCCCTCTTCGGTCGCGCGATACGCTCATGTTGAGTGAACGTGACGAGTAATGCACACGAGGATTCCCCGGAATCTGGTTGCGCTCGTGTATCGCCTCGCTCATTGCAGCGTCATGGATCGGCCGAAAATCTGGGTGCAAGTAGTGGTGCGCGGGAAGCTCCTGGACGCGGTAGTACACGTTGGAATTGCGGTCCACTAGGATAAGCATTTGTTCCGCTTCCTGGTTGCCCGTCATCACCACGGATCGCACGATTACCTCGTCATCGGGGTGGGGAACACGCGGAAGGTCCACGTACTCGCTAGTGCAGTCAAAAGATTCCCGTACCGTTATATTCTCGACCGGGTCCTCAAGAGCCTCTTCGTTGGGCGCAGTGGTCGCGGGAGTATCAGGAGCGTCAGCCGTTGAATCTGTCAACGGCTGCGAGGCAGTCGTCCTCGACTCGGTGCGCCTGGAATCGGGGTCATCCTCCGTCTCCCAATGGTCGATCCAGTTGCGGGGGCAGTAGTAGTTCTGCCGCGCCTCGGCGCGGTCCAGTTCTTCCGCCCAGGAGTAGGACCCTGGGTTGGACGCGTCGTATTCTCGAGCGAATTCCTCGTCCGTCATGGGGGGGGGTCCTCGCTGTATGGTGTGGAATTCTTGTGCTAGGTAAGCGCGACTTGATCCGTTATCCCTGATGAGAATATCGGGATCTTCACGGTGATCATCCGAGGCCGTGTAATCGGATCCTTCCGGAAGTGGCAACGGTACAGCGAGCAACTGTTCGGTGGAGAAAGGGGTAACCTCGCGCCACGCTCGCTGCTTGTCAAGCCCCAGGTCAACTGTGGCACCTGGTACCCCGCGCAGGACAGTTAAGTCCCCAGGCGGGGTTTCAGCTGGTAAGTCCAGTTGTACGCCGATGGCCCGTATACTTGAGTCAGTGCTCAGGACGATCGTGCCCACTCTTCCTGGATAGTCAGAGGCAGGTACTTTTCGAACGTGGCTATCTTTTCAGGTTCAGTAGTGATACTAGCCCCTTCAATGATCATTCTGATATGTCTGATATATTTCAAGAGGCTTTCTGCCGTTTTTCCATCGAAACTAGGCGCCCCTTTCGGGTTCCAAGGCTCTGGGATACGGAAAGTCGACATCTTCCTTAGATAACTAAGGTTTGGTAACTGGTTCTGGGTGTTTACAACGGTTGTTACTCGTTGCACAACAGGTGGGGTCTGACTTGGTGTAGTCAAAGGGGAAACTGGCTCTTCAACGGTGTTTGGGGAAATAGGTTCGAGCCTAGATCCACTTGCAGCATTTTCAGATAGTAACTCCTGATATGCGCCTTGTCTTTGCCTGGTAGCAGATGCAGCTTTTTCCCTGGCTTTATCGGCCGGAGAAGGACATTTTTCGTGTAGAAGAGGAGGAATAGCTCCTGCTCTTTGCGATGCGCGAGTTTGTCTAGGAGCAGGTCCTCAGTGCGTGTTGACACGCTGAATCGTGCAAAATCGCAAAATTCATGTGTACTTGATTTCACGGCTTATCACCGCCGGGAGGGCCGGACGGTGGACCAGCACCACCACCTCCGCCGCCACCACCATTACTACCACCATCGCCTCCATTGCCATTGTCACTGCCTCCGTCATGAAGGGCAGGAGCAGGGTCACATTCGGGGAGATCCTCCGATAACTGAAGGCTTACAGCGTGACCTCCGGAATGTACGGAGTCTTCCGAAACCTCCTGGGGATGACGCTCCGGCATACCGGAGCCTCCGGTCCTTCGGCCATCATCCTTCGGTCCACTCTGGCTCGGTATATAACAGTATTATCAATCTCGCTACTCTGACTGGCAATGTCTCGCAATCCTAATCCAAACTTACCCAACACGGAACAGAAGCACTGGTCGGACTGATCGGGAACCTCGTCGAGAATCCCGTATGTTCAGCCAGATTGTCCCAATGAGTACTCTGGTCCAAGTTCTCGGTCCATTGATGTACCCATCCATTCCGGTATCACCCACTCTTTGCTACACTCCACAATTCACTCGGAGTTCACCTGCGCCGCCTATGCCTTCTCCGACAACTATTCCGGGGTTGGTTCTCAACCCCCGGACTCCCGAGAATCCAGTGAGGTATCCAGCTTCACCCCATCCACGCCGTGCTGCAGCATTCTCTCGCAGCGTATCTCCCATCGCTGGTCCTCGTATCGTCGAGGTTCTGGAGGATCCCCAGGAGGTTTTGGAAGACTCCGTACATTCCGGAGGTCACGCCGCAAGCCTTCACTTATCGGAGGATCTCCCCGAACGTGACCCTGCTCCTTCCATTCATGACGGGGGCAGTGACAACGGCGATGGAGGTGATGGTGGCAGTAATGGTAGTGGTGGCGGAGGTGGTGGTGCTGGTCCACCACCCGGTCCCCCCCCGGCGGTCCACCTGGAGGTGGCCCCAGAGGTCCCGGCGGTCCCGGTGGTCCTGGTGGTCCTGGTGTTCAAGGAGGTCCACCCGGAGGCCCCCCTGGTGGTGGCCCCGGAGGTCCCGGTATACCTCATGCCCCTCGTCGTGTTCCGACGCCCGAGGCCAACGAGGCCTTGATTATGGATACCATCTGGACCTTCCGGGATGCCATCAGTGTGTTCTCCACTCATCCCGCGGACCTTCCTCCGCGTTCCAACCGATCCAATCTCCGTAATCCGGACACCTTCAATGGATCGGACCCGGCTAAACTCTCTTCCTTCCTCACCCAGTGCTATTTGCACTTCGCAGAGCGCCCGCAAGACTTTCCGGATGATGATGATCGTATTCTCTACTGTTGGGATTGGTGATTGGACTCCACTATTCTCACGCTCTGATCTCCATCTTGCTGTGCTGATATCGATCTTATTGTGTTGATATTGATCTTATTGTTCTATTGTTTAGATAGCCATCTTATTGTAGTGATAGAGATCTTATTGTCTCTTCCTCTTATTGTTCTAGTAGCTATATAGTAGGCTTGTAGCGTCCTGGGTCCTCAGTTTCTTACTGTTGACCCAGGCAAGTAGTCTTCTCCCATTCACCTAACAGAGTTTCTTACTGTTGACCCAGACCTCTGTGCTGCCTGTTCTAACAGGTTATGGGCCCCGGCCTTTAAAGTCTTCATCTGAGATTCTCATCCATCCTGCCCTTTCTGTGTGTGTGTAAGCTTTGTAGATAGGAGCATCAACTGTTGGGACGAACCCTCTTTTGCGAGGTAGTCTTTAATCCACCAGAAAACAAATGGTAGTCAACCCGTTGATTCTGGGGTTAGGGCCGTAGTTGCCTTACAACTGGGTGTTCTGTAGCATTATCAGCTTTTCATACCTACATCTGCCTACCTCTCACGGACTCTTTTATTACCTACCACTTCTTCACACACACAGCTGGGTGCATTGTGTCCAACTCAGTCAGATAATCTCTCTGTTATCCCTGTACTCTCGAAAGAGACGCTCTATTCGGAGTGGAAGAGCGATGCTAAAGCCTACTTGCGACACAAGGAGGTGTTTGGCTGCTGTCTCACTGCATCTACTGATGTGGTGGCCAATGAGAAGTGTGCTGGCATTCTTTGGGGCATGCTGTCCAAAGATGTTAAGCCCCTTGTCAAGCAGTATGAGGATGACCCCAAAGCGTTGTGGGAGAATTTGGACTCTACGTTTTCTCCAAGAAAGGCTGGAGCTCGCTTCAATGCCTATAAGACGCTCACCTCCATTCATCTCCGGGAGGATGAGACTCTTCTCTCTCTCACAGGTCGTGTCTCATCTGCTATGCGTCTGCTGACGGAGTCTAGGCCTACAACCTTTTCTCTGGACGACGCTGATGAGGAACTACAGTCAGTAGTTCTTCTCATGGCCCTTCCTGATGAAGGCCTTTATTCTGTCCTCAAAGCACCATTTGAGCAGTCTCCCAGTGACCTCAAAGTTAAGGACATTGAGCAGGCCTATGCCAATCACCAGGCATTTAGGACTGCACATCAGGAGGGTGATACCAGCCAAATCAGCCCGCTCTCTGGCCTTGCTATGGCCACAACATCCCCTTCCTCAAATCTGCCCTCATCATCTGCTCTTGCTGCCACTACACCGCCTGTTCAGAAAATCTGTTCAGGTTGTGGCAAGTCCAGCCACTTGCTCCTCCAATGCTACAAGTTCCTAGAACTCATTGGAAAACCGCTGCCTGCGGGAGTGTTATATACCGTGCCAGAATGGACCTTGGACGAGATGGAAGATGGGCCGGAGGTTCCGGAGGCTCCGGTTAATACCGGAGGTACCGGAAGGGATGGAAGAGGTCCGGTGCAGTATAAAGAAAGGATAGCAACACCACAGGGGGTTAAGGGTGAGCTAATGCCTTGACTGACGGATAACCGGAAGTCGAGGGGTACGAAGACGACTCGAGGAGGAACTAGGCAACGATGAACGTTAATAATCAAACTAAAGTACATGAAGTAAAGACGTAGTATTTAAATGGAATACCTAATTGTATTCCCAAATAGGAAGGAGAGTGGTCCATGACAATAAGACAAGTCATGAGGTCTGATGATATGTTGTGAGACAATTAAACGGAAGAAGAGAAGACAGGTAAATGGGAAACGCTCAGTAAGCCTTCATTGCGTAAAAACCCGATGCTTCCGGAAGGTCCGGAGTCTCCTGTTATATGTCGAGTCAGGCCAAGGCCGAGGAGGTCCGACCTCGGAGTTCGCGGTTTCTCGCAACACTACAAAGAATAGAGTGAGCGACTATTCGGGTCCGCAATTCCGCACAAGACTATAGTCTGGAGTCACGAAGTTCGGAGTTCGGAGTTGAAGTCCGAAATAGAGGATGAAGACAGAGGCTCGACCAACGCCGAGGTAGCGAAGAAACAATCAATAATCAAACTGAAGTACAAAACATATCTAACTAGCTTTTTAAACTAAGTACGCTATTGTCTATTGAATACAATAGCGTGCGAGATATTGGTAAGTAAGAAACATTGAACAATAAGGTAGCAAGGTGACTTAGTAAGGTTAAACAATAAAGGACTTCGGGCTTGGTAAGGACGCCCGAGAAAGAAGTCGGACTAGACAATAAGGCCTCGGAGAAATACAAGTCCGTCGGCCCGATGAGTAATCAGTGATTAGAAGGGAAACGCTCAGTAGACCTTCATAGCGTGAAAACCCTCTCGGGAGTTGCCGGACCGGGCCGGCCGGTCCGACAAAGCACGGATATAACAGCTCCGGTATATGACCGGAGCCTCGGAGCCTACCGGAGCGACCGGAAGGTCGTCGGGAGGCTCTGGGATGTTGCATGGATATAACAGGGAGCAAAGTCCCATGTTGCACCTAATGCAAGTCTTCTCACTCACTCTGACTCACCAATTGCTGATAAACGATGGAATTCAGACTCAGGGACCACTTCGCACATGACACCTCATCGTGAGCGCTTGTTGAATGCCCGTCCGCACAGGGTTCCAATCCGTGTTGCAAACGGACTTATTGTTTATTCAGAGTTGATTGGAGAAGTACTGCTTAGACCACGCATACACGGACAATGTGGCCGACGAATTCTCCTTACAAATGTCCTATATGTTCCCAGATTATCTCACAATCTCATCTCCAGTACCTATTTATCTCGTGTTCATCGCTACTCCGTTCTCATGGAAGGAGCTCTCATATCCTTCAATTGAGATGGCGTTTTGCTCTTTGAAGCAGATATTGATGAGAGGAACCAGGCATTTGTGAGAGAAGTCAATTTTCCCTCTTCTGGTTCAGCTCTTGCTGTTGGAACCTTGCCTCTCAATCTCAGTCTCTCGCATCGTCGTTTGGGCCACCATTCTGACGTCAAGAAGATCTTGAGTCAGAAACTGGTAACTGGTGCAAAGCTTACTTCAAACCAAACACCAGATCCAATTTGCGAGCCTTGCCTTGCAGGCAAGCTGAATGCGGCTCTGTTTCCTTCCACTGGACATCGTTCTGCAGCTCCTCTTGATTTGATACACTCTGATCTGAAGGAATACAAAGTCTTCACC